>CM061140.1:182484131-182836631 GCA_030789695.1 Scilla litardierei | reverse complement strand
TGTTTTGGGAAAGTATTGGGAATATAGAGCTTTTTGGGTTTAGATTTGAGTTGAAAATTTTCCTTTTATAGAGTTTGAAAGATAGGTTGAGTTATGGAGGAAGTGGGAAAGAGAAAGAAGGAAATAGAGAGAATGTTGGGAGTGAGGTTTTGAGGGGTAATGAATGAGTTGTGTTGATTAAATGAGGTTTTTGGGGTAGTGGGAATGGGGTTATGTCAGATGAGAGGGTAATTGGGTTAGGTTTCGGGTCAGGTTAACGGGTTGCAGGTTAACAGGTTTAGGTTAATGGGGTTGGTTTAAATAAAATTCAAATTCAAATAAAATTCAAAAAATTACAGAAAATTGTAAAAATTAAAATTAAGCATAACTTGGCATTTTTAACGATTTATGTTATAAAAAATTACTAGTAACTTTGGGTTTGGACCAGCACAATTATCACCACTAGAAGCTAAAACCTTGTGAAGGAGGGTCGAGTTACTCTTTAATGATTGGTGTTGCGTTTGTTGTTATTATAGTGGTTGTTTATTCGAAACTTGCTAAAGTTCTTCGATAAGAGTCACCATCATGTCTTCGTGCAATCCACACTTTTTTGTCTTTTGCGGGGTGTGGTTGCAATGAAGGGCATGTTTCTTTTGTTGAGAATGTGATTTTGGAAAGTTGAGGGGTTGTGGAATATTGATGGGAGGAAAGTTTGGTTTTGTATTCTTTTGGTTAGAAAGTTGGTTTGAGAATGTTAGGTGGGGCCTACACAACTTTCTTGTGCTTCTTTGGGTTTGAAAGTTGTATGGGAAAGTTTGATGTTTGGTTCATTGAAATAATTAATTACTTGTAATTATCCTAATTGAATTAATTACCTAACACTTAATTAACGACTAATTAAACCAATTAATTAAGCCGAGGAGTGCACAATGCCTCAATAGTCAATTTTAATTGTTATTTTAAGTAATGTAAATTATAAATATTAGTGGAAATAATTAAAAATAATTTAGTTATAAACTCCAAAATTTTAAACTAAATTTATTATTAAATTAATTATTTTTAGTTAATTATATAATATATAACAGTAATAATTACTTATTAATGTGCATAGTGCATGGTGAGAAGTGCACAGTGTTCGCGATAATATCGCGAACACTGTGCACTTCTCACCCATGCACAGTAATCACGACCATTTAAAAATAGAAAAAAATATATAGCCGAACGAATTCGTTGCTATTGACTAGGGAAAGAGAAAGTTGACCCACATATGAGATTTTTGAATGTAATCTGCGGAATTTCCGTGGATTTCGATCGAGAAAAGTTTGCAGACAGCTCGGCTCCACATCAACGCCAGCTAGGCAAAAAGCAATGAGGAAAATTTGGAGCAAAGAAACACACCCAAGAAAGACCCTTAGAAAGTTGTAAACAGTGTATGAATAGGATCATGAACAGTGATTTTGGGCAACTTTCTATCCAAATCTCAACAAAAGAAACAGGTCCAAAGTCACTTCTGCTTATTCCATATTTTTGACCCAAACTATTTTTGTAGGATACCGATGATCAGCATGACTAAAGCACTTGCACTTATTGTAACTAAGTGGCACCCATTCGTATTCCACTTCTACAACCAGTTCCTGTCCCTCTTCAACCTCAACAAATACCTGATGATGGCAATAGATTCATTCTTTCACCTTAATAAAACAACGTGCGTAAGAAATACACTCACCTATTGTCGTATCCTTATCAGTGTATAATGGAATACCAACAACATTCGCAGCCTTGCCCAATCTCTTGTGGCCACAGTTTTAGGTTTAGGGATGGGAAATGTCCATAGATTGGGACTAAGAAAGCTTGGCCCATTTCAGACCAATATTTTTTGACCATGTCCTAAGATCAAAGATGATTGTCAATACGCCATGGACCCTTTGCAAAACACGCTCACATTCCCCTGCATAACCAAATTTAAATAAAAATATTCATTCGCTCGAAAATGCATGTTTAATGAGTACGTAGGTCACCACAATATCAAGACACATGCTTTTAGATGCGTGTAAAAGGCTTATCACCTAGTGCATTGGACCATTTCTTGACGTTTGCACTCACCTCCTCGCTAGTAATCTTAATGAAAAGTGTACCATCTGCTTGTCATTATGGTTGCACAAAATTTAGTTTGCAGTCATCATCTAAGGTTCTTCTAGTGAGTAGAGACACAAAAATCTCTCCATTAAGCCGCTACCAGATGCAAATCACAAAGGAGGAGGAACTTGTTACACCCTTTTGTCACGTCGATTCGGAAAATATTGCTTTAACTTTGGATCTAACTTTCATTTCCCCATCCAAAACAAGACGTTGATGTCCCTTTATCATGTGGGTTGCACCCTAAAGCCAAGAGCCGGGTTTAGGGTTTGGCAAAATCCCATAAGATCTTGTAGTTCCGTGCTTTTGTTTTACTAAAATACGTCACCTTTTCCCTCCATATCCATCCTCGTAAAGAGTTGGTTAACTCGGATCTGGCTGCTTCCAATTGCAAGCAGCAAGCTTACACCCGCATTAGAGGTTGCACCATGTGCCCTCTTGTGGTGGGTTGGTAGCTTTACGCTGGCACCCTCTTCCTCCTTTGCAGAAATACTAGAGGGAGTTGATATTACATGTCCTTTTGGGGTTCCTTTCACAATATGGGAGTCTGCACTACTTGTGCCATCTCATGGTGATCCGACGGCTTCTCGTTGCTGCCCTCTTCGTCGCCCGATTCTGCAAAAACCCTAACTGGAACTGGCACAATTTCTGTGTGTAAATAAGGGGTATGAGTTGTGGTGTTGGAAATGTTCTATGCTGGCACTAAAAACACTTTCCACTTATTTCTTCGATGATAAGCACTATTCATATTGATCTTCTTATTCTAAAACCTAAATACAATAAAGTCCAGGGAACCCCAACCTTGTTTTTAAGGGTATGAAAAGTACTATTACTATGAAACCGCAAAATATTCAACAAACCAAATGATGAGTAAGTAGAATGAAAATCATTCGATTTTTTGGTGTATCTATAGTTTACGACATGTAGATTAACATGATTGTACCGATCATTGAAGAAATAAGTGGATAGTGGTTTTAGTGCAAATGTAGAAGGTTTCCTACATAACAACCCATATATTTTATTCTTGAATGGTGCTCGAAAAGTTCACTCTACATGTGTCCTTCAAACTATCAGCACCGTGATTTTGATCTTCATATTCTAAAGCACCAAATATACCAACAATCAACTGAACTTCATGCTTATTGCTCGTTGATCTAGGGGGGTGTAAAAGTTATGTATGTGTGTATACATACATACATACATGTATGTATGTATATTTAAATATAGATAGATACATACATGTATGCGTGCATATATAATGTGTGTTGTGTGTGTATCTGTGTGTGTATCTATATATGTATATGTACACGCACGTATACATGTATATGTACACGCACGTACATAACTATATACACGCACGTACATAACTATAGTTATGTACATGCATGTACATAACTATATATCTATATATGTATATCTACACGCACGTATACATGTATACAGTTATACACATGTACATGTATACACATATATGTATAGTTCTGTACATACATAGACCCACACACACTGACAAAGACATACACACATATTTATGTATACACATCTATTCTATATTTGATGAAGAATTTGAATGTTGTCCTACTAGGACAAACCTTTGTCCTAGGTGGACAACTTTGTCCTAGGTGGACAAATGACAAAAGTTGGAATGAGTTTGTTTTTGGGGGAAAACTTAAATTTGGGGGGAAACTTAAAATTTTAGGGGAAAACTTGAAATTTAAATTTGGGGAGAAACTTGAAATTTTGGGGGAAAACTTGAAATTTGGGGGAACTTGAAATTTGTGGTGGGAGCAAAAAACCCAGCCATTAAATAAACCGTGCCCTATGGGCACGGGTTAATGACTAGTATACCTATATACACACACACATAAATATACACACCCACAAACATATGGATATGTGTATATACATTCATACATATATACATAAACCTATACATATACTTACATGCAGATAGATGTATGTGTGTGTGTGTGCGTGTGCGTGCGTGCATGAATCTGTGTATACATACACACACATATATGCATGCATATGTATGTATGTTTATATATGAATATGTCTATGTATGGACATATATTTGTCTTATTTATAAATGTTTTGTTTCGTGTTGCAGTATCCCTTTCTCCTACCTTTAATGAATTACCATGTTGTGTGTCTGTATTGTATCCTTGTCTTTTGTCCATGTTCATGCTCCTTAGGAGGCAGGAATTGGTACTTTCTGATGCCCAGAGTAGAACTATTATTTAATGCTCATATTACCATATCTTTTTGCGTTCTTTAATTTATTTTCTTCAGTTTTCTATTTTTTGATACTTTTCTATTATTTTAAATAATATTTATATGGTTCTTTTAGGGAATGTCCTGTGGAGGATGTGCTGCGAGTGTGAAACGCATTCTGGAAAGTCAAGTGAGGCTCTCTGTCAGGCTTAATATTTTGAGGACTATTATGCAACAAGTTTTTGGGATGAAGGCTATGATGATGATGATGATGATGATGTAACAGGATTTTTAACTGATTGATTTACTGCTATCTTTACCAATCAGTTCAATCATTATCTACTTTTTGTAGGATACTTATATTTTATTTATTGACGATGCACATTGCTGGCTACTCATGCGTCTTTCTCGTTGTGCATTGGATATTAATATGTTAACTTCTACATATTGTTGTCTTCATACACATGCTCATACATACAATGCTGATATGTAATTCAGAATTTCTTTTATTAGTTTGAGATGCATTGGCGGAGGATTTTTACATTGTATATTAGAGCAATGATCCTGGTTTTTTGAATATAGCTTGTGCATACTGATTAAGAAAATATTTTTGTGTTCTGGATTGTGACACTTTTCCAAATTATTTTTGAAGGTCGAGGTTATGACTTTACTGTAAAATCAAATGTTCTACACAGTGTGTTTTCCAATTCCTTTATAGAAATGTTGAAACTTTGGACTTTTAAGCGAATTTGCACATCTATGAAGCTAGCCATGATATTCAGATTAATTTGATGGTACATAAGATTTGCTTCCCTATTTCTCTGTCTCCAGATGTTTGGTTGTCGGCTTGTTTGTGCATGCGAGTTATGGCATTGCGTTGTTAGACTTGTAGACAATGCTCGTCACTCATCTAGTTATCTTCTGTGCTTGCAGCCACAGGTATCGTCTGCTAGTGTGAACCTTGCTACGGAGACAGCAGTAGTATGGGTTGTCCCGGAAGCAAAGGCAACAGAGAACTGGCAACATTATTTAGGGGAGAAACTTGCAAATCACCTGACAACTTGTGGATTCAAGTCCAAACTTCGAGGTAATCATTATGCTAAAAATACCTAAATCTGGATATTGTTGACGGTAATACTGATATTAGAATTTTGGTCTTCACGAATGTGTGTTGCCTTTCATATATTCTGGGTGCTTCATATTCTAGAACGTCAATTGTTTTGATATATCTTGACTTCAGTTCTTGAAATTGGAAAATATCATGGATGATTATGTTACAAATGCAATATTTTTTGAGGTATATTACAAAGCATCGATTCAATAACTAGAATTCTAAATTAGATAGCCTAACTATTATGAAGTCAGCCCCTTTCAGGTTCAACCACCATTATACTTAGTTATACATAGTTGGATTTAAGACCTGTAAGAATACAAAAGAATCTTCATAACAAAATTAAATAAGTGGTAAGAGTAACTTGTGAATTTATTCATTGCTTCGAGAGTGATTAATGAATATTGAGTTGGTGGGTTGAAATAACTCTTGAATGTTATTGTTGAATATGACTAGTAACATATTTTTTTATTTCAGCAAGTACCGAAATTATAGAAGAGTAGTACAATGTGATCATGGCTGATCTTTATTTAGTGCTTTGTGTTAGCAAGCCTGCAAATAATTAATTACTCA
Organism: Scilla litardierei; assembly: GCA_030789695.1. Lineage (NCBI taxonomy): Eukaryota > Viridiplantae > Streptophyta > Magnoliopsida > Asparagales > Asparagaceae > Scilla > Scilla litardierei. The sequence goes on along the minus strand of CM061140.1, from coordinate 182,830,618 downwards.
ACACTGCTTTTAAAACTTTGCAAAATGATGCGTGTGACGCTTGCAGCTTCAGCCACCCTCTTAGGCAACAAGGAATTAATGGTGAATTTGCAATATTCTTAGCGATGGATGACTTAAAATTTGTTGGAGGTGTTTGTCCGCTTGCCAAAAGGATGCTTTCAACATATACCCATAATTATTGTTTAAATTCATATGTTATCTTTTTCTAGAAGATTGTTAACTACGGAAGAATTTTGCTTGTTAATTCTTCCTACATTTAAGGAATGAGAATACATCCATCCTAAATTTGAGAGTGTTTATGCGCGAATGCTTTTTTTGTTGGTGAGCAAGTTGAATGTTATGGTACTTCCTCTTTAAGATGTCAGGAAATGTTTTTCCAAGTTTGTAGGTTTCGACTTTCTAAATAACTTGGGAATTGTGAAGTTAAAACTTTATATGAAGAATTGGTTAACAAACTCGGTGGCTTGCAGCAGACTTTATCTAGCATAATACAAATATACCTTCAACCGCATAAATTTTGTAGCTGAAGATGGATTGTAACTGCACTTCTGCCCCCACCCACAGCCTGCTATATTCCCACCCACCCACCCAAACTTGCAGAGTCACTGCTGGTTACCATCAACTTCCCACCCTCCAATATCATACTGTACATTGGAACATGAATCAATGCCAAGGAAACCAACTATACTGGCAATTAGATTTTTAAAAGTACTACTGAATATATGCCATGATATCTAAAAGCGATGATATTTTTAAAATATTATTGATATGTCATCCTAGACCGCCCGTAATCTTTATCTTATTCTAATTATTGATCTAACTTTATTTAAGCTAGATGAACTTATATCCTCTAAGCATAGTCTTGTCTTATATCACATTTGGGATGGATATGCAGAAGTTTTCTACTTTACCATGTGTATCGAATGACTCTACAGATAAGTAATTCCAAAGTTTTGTCACTGGTTATGTAGAATCTCCAAGTTGTGCTTAAGGGTATTCAATGGATACAACTATTTCTCAACTTAATTTTGATTAAACATCAAGGCAATTCAGCGAATGGGGTGGGGATTTCTCTCAACTCAAATCAATGAAATGACTTACAAAATCAATAGGTTTGGATGCCAGAGCTTTGATTCGTCAAGGTCCACTGTTCGTTTTAGCTGTATACTTGACACGTGAAAGCTAACAAGAGAATGACAAGCTAATGCTTTTGGAATTGAAAGCCTATAAGTGAGGGATATCCTCCATTTACAATCAAGCTGTAGTATGTAAGCTAGTCATGCTAGCCTGGCATTTGGACTGTTAAAATTTGGTAAGCTTAAATGTCCATATGAGAATGGCACCTTGATGTGTACCGAATAGAGTATATAGACTTGTTGAGCTGCTGGTATTAAGTGACCATATAATGATTTCGTTAGCTGTTCAGGGACCCCATATTGAAGGAATCATTCTCCTTATCCTCGTTTTTTGGACGCTGACATGTCATTTTACTATAAGTTTGAAGGTTGCTTTAATGGTTCAAATGTGAGGGAATGCATAGGTTTGCACAAATGACCTCATGATCTTGACAACTCAACTTTTTTGACAGGCATTGATTGAAATGTCTCATATTCTTATCTGTGTGATCTTCTCTAGAATCTTAGTCGTATTGGTGGCACTTAGAGCATTATGGATTAGAAATCTGTTAAATAATGTCTTTTGGATTTTGCTAGATAGTTGAAGTTGGAGACTCCAAGTATCGTCTTGAGCTTAAAAGACTTGAGAGTGCACCACCTCGACTATGTAGAAATAGGGTTCCTATATATCATCTTTCCCTCAATCACGCTAACTATTGTCCTTTGAGGTTACCTTCCTTTTGGGAGTTTGTGATCAATATATCTAGGTTTGATTTCCATTGCTGTAGTGGTGTATTGGATAAACATTTTCATACCAAAGATGCGCTCTGCAATATCTTGCATTACAATTGATTAATGATATCTTGGGCGCATTCTTTGACAAATTTCTAGTTTCAAATGATTAGAACACATAATGATGATATTGTTGATGTAATTTATATTAACTAGAGACATATTAATCGATAATGGTTAGAAATTCGTTGGGGTTTGAAGATCAGTAAGGTTATCTGCACTAACCTACTTATTCACTTTTGTTCTATCCCTTTAAGCAACCTTCAACATTATCTAACATTTCATTATTTGAAGATGAAGATGAGACTATTCTTGGAATAGTTAGTCAGAAAGCATCATATCATTATACGGTTAGGTGATGGGAGATGTGCAATGGAAGCTAGATCTAGGATTTTATGATATTAGTATTTGGAAAATAACAGATTTAAGGTTTGATAGAAAGGGATGGATTTAGGGATTTAGATAATTGCATAATAAATAAAAGACACCTTTTGGAACTCATGCTTAGGAGTCTCTTACCTTAACTCACAAGCAACTCACATGTATGCAGACTTCTAAGAAATTTATTATTCATTATGAACCGATTAAGATCACAGTCAAAAATTAACCCATTTTCATTTGTCAACTCTATTTCTCAACAGTTTTGATTCCATACTTAATTATATGCATAAGCCATATGCTCAACACATACTACTAAAATAAAAAAAGTGAAAACAACAAAAAACTCTAAATGTTTATTGGGCCTACGTGCACTACACATGTCACTTATTTATAAGCATAACACCGACCTCAAGTTTTGAAGTGATGCAAAATCAAAAGCTTTAACGAACTGATGCGTCTAGGGCTTTTTGTGGGGATAAAGGTGGGGGTTTAATGGCTTTGGGACTAATAAAGATAGGGGTTTTATGCGAAGAACAGATCTGAAATTATAGATTAATGCTACGATAGTTATTTTAGAACTAATCTAACAATAGGAATTGAAAGAGACAATTGCAATAGCTAGATCTAGGTTTCTAGATAAGAAAAGTACTCACAAATCAATTCTTCGATAATACTCCTAGGGCCGTCCGGCCCTTGCTTAAGGGGGGATTAGCCACATGTTGAATTACTAAACGATCCACCATCGTAGTTGCGAAACTACAAGTTTGACACCGGGTCTGTGGTGGACCACAGTCGCCTCCTTCTTTGATACACTTGAACCGACCTCCTTGGTTCATTGGACTCGTCGCGCGCCCCTCTCTGACCCGCGTCACATCACTACTCCCCCCACAAGTGCCACCTTGTCCTCAAGGTGGAAGTCTGAAAATTGGTCTCGGATCAACGCATGGGGTTCCCAAGTAGCATCATATTCCGGCAGGCTTCCATCTGATCAGCACTTTCTGTGTCCCATCTGCGGCCTGTTAACATCAGTCAGCTCCTGAGGCTCAAGCAGAAGCAGAACCTCCATGTCATCTGTCAAGGTGGGCGGCAAGGTAGGTGAGAGTGTATGGTCCCCAATGTCACGTCGCAACTGTGAAACGTGGAAAACGGGATGAATGGTGGACGTAGCGGGTAACTGTAAACGATACATCACCTCTATCTCAGCGGCAATCTCGAATGGACCATAGTAGCGGGTTGCTAGCTTCACATTGCTCCGATGGGCCAACGTCTTCTGTCTATAATCCGGAGCTTAAGATAAACCCGGTCCCTCACGGCAAACTACACATCTCTCCGGTGCTCATCCGCTTTAGCTTTCATGATTTGCTGGGCCCGTAGTAAGTGTTTCTTCAGCTCCTCCAAATACCTGTCCCGCTCCCCAAGATGTTCCTCTACCTGCGACACGGGAGTGGTACATCTACTGTAGTGGATCAACTGTGGTGGGTCTCGTCTGTACAAAACCCAAAAAGGAGTACTCTGCGCTGCCGAGTGGTACGAGGTGTTGTACCAGCATTCTGCCCATGCTAACCACCTGGCCCAATGTTTCGACGAATCTGAAGCAAACACCTCAAATAGGTCACCATACTCCTATTCACCACCTTTGTCTGACCGTCTGTCTGTGGGTGATAGGCTGTGCTCTTTCTCAGTTTGGTCCCCTGAACCTTGAACAAATCATGTCAAAAACTGCTCAAAAATACTTTGTCGCGATCAGATACGATGGAAGCAGGGAAACCATGCAGGCGGACCACCTCCCGCATAAAGGCTGTAGCTACTGTCACTGCCGTGTTGGGGTGCTTCAGTGGCACGAAGTGGACATACTTGCTGAGCCTATCCACCACCACTAATATGGAATTGTAGCCCTTTGATCGTGGTAACCCCTCAATGAAGTCCATGCTGATATCCTCCCAAACTTTCTCAGGAAGGGCCAATGGCTGTAGAAGTCCTGCTGGTGTCATTGCCATGTACTTGTGACGCTGACAGGCGTCACACTCGCCTATCATCTTAGTAATGTCTTTCTTCATGTCCGACCAGTATAACTCCCTAGACATTCTTCTGTAGGTCTGTTGTATCCTTGAATGCTCTCTGATGGAGCTACCGTGGAATTCCTGAAATATCAGTGGTATATGCGTGGAACCCCTGGGAATCACCAGTCTCCCTTGGTATTGTAGTCGCTGCCCACTCATGGTGTATCCCGGAAATTCCGCTGAACCCTGCTGCAGTGCCTCCCATATCTGTGCTAAAGCCCGTATCGGCCTCAATATCTCTGCTCAACGGTTCCCAGCCTAGTACCGGTACAGAAATGGCTGCTATCTCTGCTGGCTCCTCTCTACGGAACATGGCATCTGCCGCCTTGTTCTCCAAGCCTGGTCTGTACTGAATCTCGAATGTGTAATGGACCAGCTTGGAGAGCCAATTCTGATGTTCTTCTGTGACCATGCGCTGCTCCAACAAATACTTCAAACTACGCTGGTCGGTCCTCACTATAAACCTTCTCCCCAAGAGATAAGGTTGCCATTTCTGGATGGAGAGCACGATCGTCATCAACTCCCGCTCATATACTGATTTCAGCCTCGCTCGTGCTGACAGAGCCTGGCCGAATATGCAATAGGTCTCTGATCCTGCATCGGCACCGCCCCCAACCCATGTCCTGAAGCGTAAGTGTCTATCACGAAGGGCTTGCTGAAATCTGGAAGTGCCAAGACCGGCACGGTCGTCATCGCCTGCTTCAAGGCCTCGAATGCCCTGGTGGCCTCCTCACCCAGTGAAAGATGTCCTTCTTCAGCTGCTCTGTAAGCGGCCATGCTATCGAGCTGTACCCCTGGACGAACTTTCTGTAGTATTCTGTCAGGCTCAAGAAGCCTTGCAGGCCTCATAGTATGGTAGGTAACAGCCAGTCTAATATTGCTGCAATCTTGGTCCGATTTGCCGTCACACCCCTCAGCTGAGACGATATACCCCAAATACTACACCTGTGACTGACCAAACATGCACTTCTTCTTATTTGCACACAGCTGCTGGTCCTGCAACTCATGTAACACTGCCCGCAGGTGCTCTACATGGTCATCCACACTACGACTGTATATCAAGATGTCGTCGAAGAATACCCGGACAAATCTCTGTAGGTAGTGTCGGAACACCTTGTTCATCAATGCCTGGAATGTCGCTGGAGCGTTCGTCAAGCCAAACGTCATGACGAGGAACTCATATTGCCCCTCATGAGTCCTAAAGGCCGTCTTGGGCACATCATCTGCCCTTATCCGTATCTGGTGATAACCGGACTTGAGATCAATTTTAGAAAAACACGTCGCTTCGTGGAGCTCGTCAAGAAGCTCATCGATCACCGGAATAGGAAATTTATCTGGGACAGTTTCCTTATTCAAAGCTATGTAGTCCACACAAAATCTCCAGCTGACATTCTTCTTCTTTATTAACAAAACCGGGCTGGAGAAGGGATTCGTACTCGGCTGAATCACCTCTGCTTGCAGCATGTCCTCTACTAACCTCTCAATCTCGTCCTTCTGCGTCTGGGGATACCTGTAGGGGCGCAGCTAATGGGGGACACGTCCTCTCGTAAGACAATGGCGTGCTCATAGTCTCGGTGCGGTGGTAATCCCTGTGGAGTCTGAAACACATTCTCGTACTGGCTCAATAGCTGCTCTATCTCTGGTGCCACTGCCCGAGTATGATCATTCCTATGCTCTACCGTCGCCACCGCCTGTAGCTCGACCAGAAATCCACACCCCTGTCGTGTGTATCGCTCGTGTCATGGCTTTGTAGGACACTAAAGAACGACAGAGGCTGGGATCTCCCTGTAAGACCATTGTCCTTCCCCATCCTGGTACTCCATCCTCAGCATTTTCCAGTTCGTCCTGGTCTCTCCTAATGTCTGCAGCCACTTCATTACCAGGATGACATCAGTGCTTTCTAACTCCAAGGGAAGAAAATCCGTGACAATTTGCACCTCCTGTATCGTCACGATCACACCTCGACAGATGTTGCTACTGTTGTCACCTGACCTGTGCACAATACTACTCCATACTTCCCGGTATCGCTCAGCTGCAGTCTCTGCTCTTTCACCAACCTGCTAGAGATGAAATTGTGGGTGGCCACACTGTCTACCAACATGATCACCTCTTGGCCGCCTACATGTCCCACCAATTTCATGGTGTGGTTCGGTGTGAACCCCACCACAGAATTAATGGATACTTCTTCCAAATCCAAGTGCTGGTGCTCAGCCTCCACATCCTCTTCAGCCTCTAGTACTACTACATAGTCCTCATCCTCATCATCGTTCACTATCAGTATCCGAAGAGTCCGGTCCCCATAGCAGTGTCCTGGAGTAAACCTCTCATCACACTTGAAACATAGTCCATTCGCTCGCTTCTTCCGAATCTCTGCCTCAGTCATCCTCTGTACCTGCCCCCTGGCCGTGGCTCTGGTCTTCTGTCCCTGCTGCCCGTGGCAACGGCTGTATCCCCTCGGCGGGAGCGCCCCCTGGGTAGGAGCAACTCTCTGTCCTCCACGCCCTACGGGCTCTCCTCTTAGTCCTGGTGGTTCTCGACCATCCTAGCTGAAGTCATTATCCCTCGCAGGCCTACTGGCTGCAGCTGTCTCAGCCCGGATTTAACAGTGGGCTTCAGCCCCTTCATAAAGCAGCCCTCCAGCGATTTCCCTGAGACTCCTTGAACTAGGTGGCAAAGCGACTCAAACTTCTTTATGTATTCTCCCAAGCTCCCATCCTGCTTCAATGAATAGAGCCTCTCAAAGACTCCCCCAGACTGCACTGTGCCAAAACGCTCCACCAAAAGAGAGGTGAACTCCTCCCAAGTCCGAAACGGCTGTTGCTGATGAGTCCACTTATACCACCCCATGGCCTCTCCCTCCAAGCAAACTCCTACCGCCCATAGTCAATCCTCCACTGGTACTGTCGACACCTCAAAGTGCCTCTCCATACGGTACAGCCAGTCATCAGGGTCTCCGCTCTAAAAAATGGGCATCTTCAGCTTCCTCAGTCGACTCTCTCCAGCAAATCCCCCTCTCCTGCTGCTGAAATCCTACTCTCGGCTGATACATAAGTGGTCTGTCAGGGATGTATGTCACTGCAGCATCACATGCACCTCCATCCGCTCCATCCCACTGCCAGTCTCCCCTCTCATCTCTATGTGTGTGTCCATACTCTGTCTGATGGTCTCTAGGGATGCCCTGAAACCCTCTCCAATCTCCTGTCACGCCTCCAAAAGGTGGGGGCTGAGCCGATGGCTCTCCAATATGCTGCTGACGCCCTCCAGGTTGCTGTAATACTCCTTCGGGTCCCACCGGTGGCTAAAATTGTGGCGTATGAGCTGTTCAGGCCCCATCTGAGCCACAAGTGGTGCTGACGAGGTCGAGGGGCAATATCGGGCCCCCAGGAAGTGCGACGGAGCCCCTAGGTAGTCGGTCGGCCCTCGAAAGGAACCGTGGGGGTGGGCGAAGCCCCCCAGGGGTGCGGCCAGTGTTCTAAATATCGGATATCGGTTGCGTATCGGCCTAGTAAATTTGATATCGGATTGCGGATATCGGGGATATATCGGGGATATTGACTAAATATCAGTGCGTCATATCGGAGGCTTAAAAATTATGATATGTCAGCATAGATGTATCTAAGAAGATATAAACTATACTAATTCAAATAAAAGTATGTTTTGATTATACTTATCTCGTTAAACATAAATATCGGGTATATTAACTTAATATCGAAGTGTCATATCAGAGACAAAAAAATGATGTCAAATAAAAGCATATGAGTCTAAAAAATATAAACTATAGAAGCTCAAATAAAAGTATGTTTTGTGTATACTTATCTCATTAAACGTGAATACCGGTAATCCACTTGGTGGAATATTTCTTTAAGTGGTCACAAACCAAACGAGTTAAATATCTACAATATATGATTCATGTGAATCATTATTAACAGTGTGAAGATGAAAAATCAAAAAATAAAAAAATGTATAAATGTAAAAACGGAAAAGAATTCTCACCTTGATCGGAAAACCCTCTTAAGAACAGACGCTAGACTGAAAAAAACCAACTGAAAAAATTCAGAAAAAGAAAAAAATGAAAAAGGTAAAGAATACTATGTAGTAAGTACTAATCTTGATCGAAAAATTTCTTGCAAAGATTGAACGCCGGATGTCAAAAGCCCGATTGATGGAAAAAACACAATATTGTAACTAAAAAAATTAAAAACCGAAAAAAATGAAAACATGAAAAAGGGCTTAACTACTCAACTTGATCAGAAAACACTTCATTGCAAAGATTGAATGCCAGACGTTGAAGCTCAATCGATTGTCGTTGGAAATTTTCACCGAACGGAGCTGAGCGGAGCGATGTACGGAGCGGGCGTCGAGAGGAGCGGATCAGTGTGATTAGAATTAGGGCAAAGCAGTAATTATCTCACAAAAATCCTGATGCCTATCGTCGTTTTAAGTAAATGATTGGGTCGGGTGACTCCGGTCGGATCCACTTTTTAGTGGACCGACCCGATAACTTTGTTTTTAAAAAACTATGAATTGCGGCCGATATTTCAAAGGGATATATCGGCCGCAATATCGGCCGCAGCCCGATATTGCGGAGATATTTCTTCAAATATCGGAAAATGCAATATATAAGCACATATCGTATCGGCCTAGTGATAAAACCGATATTGCGGCCGATATATCGGATATCGGACAGATATTTAGAACACTGGGTGCGGCAGGGCCTGCCGGCCCCAGTTTTGGGCCGGCGGGCCTCCGTCGTTGCCCCAGGAGGCAACGAAGCCTCCGAGAGGCACGTGCGGCATCTGCCGCCCCTCCTGCAGTTTCGCCGGAGCCCCTAGGCATGTGGGCCTCCTTCGGTGTGGCCCCAGGTGGCGTCGGGGGCTCCAGGAGGGGCGGTCGACACCTGCTGCCCTTCCTGCAGGTTCGTCGGAGCCCCCGTGGGCTGCCGGTGAGTCGTCCGCCCCATCCCGGCGCCCGATGATCCTCGTCACGGCGGCGACGTGGCTGGAAAAGCCTCCCAATCCTCTGGATCAGCTGCGGAGAGCGGTCCGTGCGGATATATGTCTTCGTCTTCAACATCCTTCGGAACCCCTTCGTTAAAAATCATATTTTTACCTTTCTTCGTTGTCAAAGGTGGCTCCTTTTTGCTCGGATCCATCTTGGGATTGGTGTTAGCTATCATTGCTGTTATGTCCCTCATCATCTGCGATCTATTCGTCTCCATAGTTACGGTCAATCACGCTTCGGATGCGGATGCGGCCGCGACGATCTCCGCGGTCTCTTTTTTGACATCGTTAAATCCCTCGTTGATTCTGCTCTCAATCTTCTCCACTTTCTCTTTCAACGCTTCGATCCGCTCTATAGATCGTGTGCTCGTCATGATCTACTGTTCTGATACCAATTTGATGCGTTTAGGGCTTTTTGTGGGAATAAAGGTGGGGTTTTAATGGCTTGGACTAATAAAGATAGGGGTTTTATGCGAAAAACAGATATGAAATTATAGATTAATGCTACGATAATTATTCTAGAACTAATCTTACAATAGGAATTGAAAGAGACAATTGCAATAGCCAGATCTTGGGTTCTAGATAAGAAAAGTACTCACAAATCAATTCTTCGATAATCATCCTAAGACCGGCCGGCCCTTACTTAAGGGAGGGATTAGCCACATGTTGAATTACTAAACGACCCACCCTCGTAGTTGCAAAACTACAAGTTTGACACCGGGTCTGTGGTGGACCTGAGTCGCCTCCTCCTTTGATACACTTAAACCGACCTTCTTGGTTCATTGGACTCGTCACACGCCCCCCCTCTGACCCGTGCCGCATCACGAACACCTTGGAATGCGTATATCAAAGGCATGAATAAAAGAGTTAAAAATAAATGCAAAATTTGTTGATTGGTAGGTGAAGGAACATCTGGAATCACAAACTTAATATGCTTTAGCTCAAGATCAACAGATTGCTTGGGATCAAGCTTAGGTTCTGGCTTAATTTCAGACTATGGCTTTGGTTCCAGCTTGATCGTTGATGTAGACTCTGGCTTAATTTTGGACCTAGACTTGGGCAAGCTTGGTCTTGGGTTTGAACTTAAGCTTAAGCTTTGACGCTAGATTTCTTATCATGCAAGCTAAACCTTCGATTCAAACTGTGACACTAACTTGGGCATGAGCTCTATTTCTGGTTCTTGTTGTCTCTTGTACAATTTAACATTGCGTGAAAATTTTGAAGGAGCTTGTTGCTCTTCAAACGCAACGGTCGGTGATGGAAATGGCAAAGTGCTTGACGATGACAAAGAAGATGGTTGGTAGCAACAACAAATGCATGAAAAGAAGGCGACGACGATAAATTTTTTGGTTGATTTAGTTTTCACCAATGATAACGTGTGAAGGAGATGATGAGTGATACAATGGTTTAGATGATGACGGCGTTAGATATGAGAAGATAACATTGATAATGGTGGCGGTAATACTGGCATGCGGGGGAGGGAGGGTTAGTGATGTGAATATTGGATGATGATCATATTGTTGTAGTTGGGTGAAGTTGAAAAAGGATGATGATCATTACTATTGAAATTTTTAGTAATTTTTTGATTTTGTTTTAGAATCTGATTTTTTTCGTTTTAAATACATTTAGAGAAAATTTAGGGGTTTATCCTAGGATTCTAGCTCTAAAACTAAACCTAAGAAAAATGTTTCCTAGGATTTTGGAATAAAGATTTTTTTTGAAATCTTAACAGAAAGGGAAGAGGTGGCAACTATGGTTTCTTGTTTTTGGCTAATATTTAGAGAAAAATTGGGATCTTTGGAATTTTGAATCTAATTGGCTCTAATTTAGATCATTCGGTCTTATACTAATTGATGTGGGAACAAGCACTAATTCATAGGAAACAAGTAGTAGAAGCTAGATCTTGGATTCTACGATGATATGATTTAAGAAAGAACTGTAACAGTCCCAACCCATTATTGTATTTTTTAATTATGACGTCCTTTTGGTTCTAATTATTTTAAATAAACAAGAATATTTTATGATTTTTAATAAAAGTTTTTGAATTTATTTCAATATTTTTTGTTAATCCTGTTAACCCGTTAATTATAACCGATTACATTAAATCTGAATTAAATTTGAAAAATTAAATTTCATAGTATTAATTTAAATTTCAAAATATGAAAGTATTTAAAATTAGATTACAAACAAAATTTATCTTCAAAATCAAATTAGAAATTCTAATCAAATACCAATTCTAATCTAAATAAAACTAATACTAAACCTGACCCCGTTTACACTCAATAACCATACCTATTTAACCCTAATTTAATCTCAAATGAAATTTCAAATTTATACACCCATAACTAAATGTCATAATTTAGAAATTATTTAAAATTAGATTAAAATAAAATCTAGTTTAAAAATCTAATCTAATCCTAATTAATCTTAATTTTTATTTCAAAATTTGAACATTCAAATCTAAATTTCAAAACTTTGGATTTATTTAAAATTGGGTTCAAAACTTAGGATTTCTTAATCAATCCATTAATTAATCTTAATCAAGCTTAATTTTAATTTTAAAATTTAAACATTCAAATATCAATTTCAAGACTTAGGATTTGTTTAACATTGGATTGAAAATATGATTTTTTTTAAAATTAAATCAAAATTTAACTAACTAACTAAATCTAATTCGACTTAACTAACCCAATTACTAACTATATATATTTATGTATATGCGCATGTTTGCGTAATAAAACACGATCTAAAGCACAACTCTCTCTCACCTTTTCTTTGTTTTCTCTTTTGTGAATCCGTCGTCATCTTTCGTTGTTGATTTCGTAAGAGATATGTTCCCAATATATATTAAAATTTCAGTTTACGTAATTTTAATTTTGGTTAATTTTATTTAGAAAAGAGTTTTATATTAAATTTAGATTTTTGAAGGATTTGATTCAAAAATTATTGGCCATGTAAGTTCCCTTGATTTCTATTAAATTAAATTTTAAGATTTAATTCATTTTTAATGAATTCGATTTTTAGGTTGATTTGGGGAGGATTATACTTGAATTTTCTTGGACTTTGAACCGAGTTTCCTTTAGAATTTAATTTCAATTAAATTAGATTTTATTTTCAATATAATTAGATGTTTATTTCAGTTTAATAAGATTTTAATTTTAGTTTAATAAGATTTTAATTTCCAGTTAATTAGATTTTAATTCCATTGTAATTAGATTTTAATTTCAATTTAATTAATTTTCAGTTAATTAGATTCACTTTTAGAGTTAATTAGATTCTAAATTTCAGTTTAATTAGATTTTAATTTCATTTAATTAGATTTCAATTTTAGTTTAATTAGATTTTATTTTCTGTTAATCATATTTTTAAATTTAGTTTTATTCGGATTTTTAGATGATTTAATTTAATCTTATATTAATCATTATTTACTGAGTGAATTAGTTAAAAATGTATTAACCACAGTTTTCTTTGGTAAAAATAGTAATTTTACTTTAATGAAACTGAACTTTTCATGTGATTAGCATGATGATTGTTGAAGCATGTTTGCTGTAACATGATGATGGATATTGTAGCATTGTAGTCGGTATTGTTTCATCAATTTATAGATATTGTATGTTTCATTCAACCATATATGACTATTTGTGATAACATTGTAATAAAAACATAGGATAGTTACATTGCACATTGGGTACGAGGAAACTTATTATTACAGAGGGTACAGAAGCGACGAGGGTCCCTTACTATCATTCACATTTATAGACACAGGAATGTACTGATGGACACTACAAATTACGACCGAACAGTTATAGTCTGGATATCAACGGTTGTGGATGGATACAACTTATGGAGAGGAGCAATTGTTTCCAAAAGATTATGCTTAGTTATTTTTATTTTTTATTATCACAGAGGGCACAATAGCGACGAGTGTCCCTTACTATTATACACAGTTATAGACACAGGAATGTACTGATGCACACTACAAATTACGACCCAATAGTTATAGTCTGGATAGCAACGGTTGGGGATGGTTACAATCTATGGAGAGGAGCAATTGTTCCCAAAAGATTATGCTTAGTTATTTTTTATTAGTTATTAATAACAGAATGATCGCAAAGCCTTATTTTTATCATTGCTATTTTCATTTGGCTGTAACAATTAAACTTCAATTTTAAGAGATAATATCTTTATTTCAGATTAGGAGTAACAATTTTAGCTTTCTATCTTATAAAATAATCTGCAGGGAGAACCTGTGTGATTTTTCATTAATACTTTGTGTATTTAAATTAAGAGGAAAAAAATTTATACACATTTTCCTTTTGATTTAAGTATGTTGTAGGCCTTCTGTTTCCTTCTCTAGTATTGTCGGAAGATGGGCGTGACAAGAACATATCTATGATTTGATTGAAATGGATGGATTTAGGGATTTAGATAATTACATAGTAAAATAAAAATTATGTTTCGGGCCTCTTCTCACACTTCCACTTACAAGCACCTTCTATGTATGGAGATTTCCAAGTGATCTAGAGTTCCTCATAAACCTATTAAGATTACTCTCAAAATAATTAACTTATTTTCATTCTTCAATTTTATTATTCAAAGTTCTTATTACATGCTTATTTATAAGCTTAAGCCACATGCCTAATACGTGCAACTACAATAAAATAAAGAAAACAATTAAAAACTCTAAAAGCTCATTGGGTCTACGTATACAATGTATACACGTTCTACTTATGTAATAAAATAAATAAACCTAAAAATGATTAAAGTAAGGCTCTTTTTTGTTGAATCTTCGACATGTAGTAATCTTTTTTTTGGCTTCAAAGCAAATGTAGATCTTGATGCCTTTGTCCTGCATCACTGGGGTAGTACTGCAAAGTCTGCAATTTGACTATGCAGCCTTGTGGATGGCCCACTTGTATGGTTCTACTGCAATGTAAGGAGAGTCTTACTGAACTGGTATCTAAGCATGTCAAACACCATATTTGATCAGGTCGAAAGCTAGGTTGGCTAACTAATTCACTAACGTTACCTTGCCTAAATAATAAATATAGCAAGATATCATGTACCCTCGTTCTCATGTACATACCTTTCCAAACCCAGTTGAAACTCCATTATTGTTCTCAATCCTATTTCAAATTGAAAGTTGGCTTGGACCGTAGCCATGAGACCATTGACCTTCTCGAATTTGTATGTAACACTGACTAAAGAAATGAGCTATCCACAGCCATCCACTAATAGCCTCGACACCTTTCAAGATCAACTGCTAGATTGTTGAATTTTAACAGCTCAAGCACATATTATTTTATCCTTGAATCTACTCCTTATGTATCCTTCACCAATAGTTTCTGATAGCTAATAGATGTACTTTTTTCTTGATTTTCATATATTGCATAAATCCTACCACCGAGTCTCAATTTCTTTCTTTCCTATCAACCAAAATCCCTCTAGTTGTCGATGCAATATCAAAGCTGAGAATATGTATGCGTTAGTTTGGATGGTTTTCTCGGTTCAGCCAAATCCATATACAGCAGCATTAAGGGCCAAGTTTGATGCATTTGCTTTCTTGGCTATGTTGTTTTGGCTGCTCCTTTGCAGTTTACAATTTTACAAAAGACTGTTGACAAAATTTATATAAATCGGATTTTTTGTTGTTGTTTTTTTTTTGGGGGGGGGGGGGGGGGGGGGGGTGGATTTGTTTCCAACTTAACTGCTGACTTGAAGTAGAATATAATGCCCATTCTATTGTATAGAATTTTCCAAGTTTTAAAATGTAAACATAGAGGTCTACCAAAACATAATAGCAATGTAAACGTATGATATTCTAACTTATTTTTCCAAGTCAGTTTAGCCAATAAGAAATACATGTGGATAAGCTTTTGAGAGAGTAGAGATTGAAAAGTAGGTGGTAGAAGTACAAAAACAACAGGAGGACATGGGTGATTGAAAATTAAATTTTGATATATTCATGTAAGATAGGTTAATGATGGTGTTTTAATTTAAATTGAAATTTTTAATTGGAGTGGAGGTAGATGAATGTACTACCGTGCAGTTAAATACCATAAGCGTTTATGACAATTTGTATTATCTCACGTGAGTTTATTGTAAACGAGAAATTTTAAATTCAACTTGAAATATTATGCAGATTTTGTTGCCTTTGATGTTTACAGTGTTTATGATTTCCTTTGGCGTGCTATGTTAATAAATCATGCTACGATGCACAACACCGTGGTCTGGATCTGTGAACAATAAGAAAGTAATTTAATGAGCCAACACATATTCAATTAACCTGGATTTGTGAATCAGAAGACATTAATTTAACGAGCTGAAATATATTCAGTTAAGTTATTTGGATTTCATTGAGCCAAACTTACTTTGTTGTGCCGAGTTATTTTAATCTTAATTTTACAGTCAGCTAGTGAAAGACAAGTGCTTTGCTAAGGAAAGTACATACTTTCCTTTTGTCCTCAACACATATTACATCATTGAACACAACATTCTAGTGCATATTTGTAAAGTGACTGAAGGTAACAAAGTATCTTATTGTTGTGAGTTTGAGAAAACATTAATAAATTCTGTTATTGAGGCATTATATGATCTGGTTCCTAATATACACATACATATCATTGCATGTGGGGATTCTAATTATCTGATGCATTATTTGGTATTATGTCTGGAAACTCATTTATATTATCACTAGTCTTAATATGATCATTACCTGATATTGATGCTAACACGTCTTGGTTGGTTCTAGATTCTGCAAGAGAAAGCTTGTTCGAAGTCTTTGAGAGGAAGACCGATGAAAAGCTCCAACACCTAAAAGAAAGTGGTATGCCTTTTGGAGTTTGCTTACCTTATCAATGAACCATATCTGCATATAGGTATTCTAAAAACCAGCAACAGATACCATCCACAAGATCATGACTTTCCCATATTGTTAAGAATTTTGGTGACCAACCAAATTATTTTTTGGGATGATCTATGATCAGTTAGTTTAATCGGCCCATTTAATTGCAATTAGTTTATGTGCGTCATTAGTAGCATAATCTCATAGTAAAGCAGATGTAGATGCCAGAAAATAGATGATGAAATATGACAATATCGGGGTACATTATGCTCTGTTTTGTCATTTGAATATTTGTTAAAGGTTTATCATTGTCTTCAGAAATTTGTATAATGGAACATAAAATGGAATGGACTCTAAACTCAAACTTGGAATTCATGTTTTTCTTCGAACCATTAATGCCCACATGCACAAATATGTGATTGACACAGTTTTGTTAATTGCTGTCAGTGTCTTCATAGAACATAAAATAATGTGCGTAGACATGGAACATATGCAATTTTAAGATGCAAAACAATCTATGGCACCATTACCCTTATTTTCTTAAATTGTTTCGCTTTGCGCCCCCCCCCCAAAAAAAAAAAAAACCACACTTTTTCGATATTAAGTGTTACATTAAACCATATCAACTTGGGTTTTTGCTACCTTCAAAAAAGGAGTTATTTTCTTCCTAAGGATTTTCGGCTGAGCATGCCTTGACTGATAGTTGTCAGTGTGTTTTGCCATTTGGATTGTCCCTTGACAGCCACAGTTAAAGTCTCGATGGTTTTCTTGCCAAACTTTGAAGAGACATACACCCTCCTAATGGATGATTTGTATTCCATAATTTGATACAATGCTGTAAACCTTGTGGACACGTCCGGTTTGTCAGCCGCTTTTTTAAAAAAATCATCCATAGCTCTGATGCATATTGTTTTACTCTGATTATATAGTTTTCTTATCTTCCAGGTCGAGAGCTTGCTGTATCATGGGCATTATGTGCAGTGTGCCTTTTGGGACATGCTTCTCATTTTTTTGGAGCAAATGTCCCCTCATGGATCCATGTATTCCATTCCACCGTATTCCATTTTTCACTCTCCATATTTGCATTCATCGGCCCAGGACGCAAACTACTTGTTGATGGATTAAAAAGTTTGTTCAAGGGTTCACCAAACATGAATACTTTAGTTGGTTTAGGTGCTATATCATCCTTTGCCGTCAGCTCCATAGCAGCTTTCTTTCCAAAATTGGTATATGACGATCCTTGCTCTGAGAAAATATATATTAGCTTATCATATGTCTGCATTCTGGATAAATGTATGCTAATGTGACATGCGATGATTCTGTCTGTATCCTTATAGATCATTTATTGCAAGAACTGTTACACTAATTAGAACTACACGATTAGCTTTGAAAATTTGAGCATACATACTGCAAATTATTGAAATTATCAAGCTTTTATATTGTGATGTGTGGAAAAATATGACAAAATTAACTTGGTATAGAAAATACTTCTATGGAAATAAATAGGATTCACAGTCATAGATGTGGGGTTTTTGGCGAAGCACTATGCGGTATACTGTTATTTTCAAGGCAAGGTATACTATTAATGGCATTCAATGTATACTACTTAATAGCATGCGCCCAAGCTTACATAAGCTGGTGTGCATGAGTATTTATGTTTTCATTACATCTAGTACTTTTATCCTGAACGTCAACTCTGTATGAGCTCAGCAATCTTTCGAAACAACCTCTCACATGACATGGACGCTGAATTATAAGATGCGCTGCTTAAGTAGCTATTGATACAAGTACTGCTACCGTTTTTCATCCTGTCTAATTAAGGAGACATGCTCTTCTGACTAATATATTCTTACTTTTCTAGAGGAAACTGAGTATGAATCAGTTTTTATAAGAAAGAGCTGTCGGCTCATGGTTTTGGATATACCATCCTACCAAGAACTGGTGTTTCATTTCTAGAGAACATGTATCAGGATTGTGTTTCCTATATATGCCATCATATATAGAATTTTTTTGTAGGATTATACTGTATTGCATTTGCTTACACTTTCAATGGTCACCTTAGGATGCCACATATGTTATATGTTATTGAAGTTCTTGAACATATGATTGATGGAGAACAAATGCAAGTACCATCTGGTCTTCATTATGGCACAAAACTATAACCGATAGTATTTGAAAGGATATAAAGAAATTAGAGTTCTTATAAGTTTTTTGTAGAAGAACTGTTAAAGAAGGGTAATTTCTTATTCATTTTGGTGAACACATCTTAGTTTACTTATACTTACAAGGTTGGCTCTCCCAATCACGCTCATTACATCTACCTTGCCAACCACTCTTATTATTACACCTTCCCAATCATGCTCATTATACTTTATCTCCCAAACACTTTCATAACGTAATCTAATACTCCCCTTCAAGCTGGCACATAATTCATGTCCAGCTAGTTACCGATAAAATACGAGCACCCTCAAGTGGTTTGATAAATAATTCTAGTAACTGTTTCGCCAACGATACATGTAGAGTCTACGTAATCTTTTCATTTACCATCTTCAGATCAGATAACAATCAATATCAATATGATTTGTGCGGCCCTAAAAGATAGGATTCTTTGTAATATGGATAGTCAAGTTATCATAATATAAATGCAGTGGAAGAGGAACTGTGAAAGATATGTCATGAGGTTTTTGATCCATATCAACTTACATGTGACAGTCATCATAGCTTGGAATTTAGCTATGTCCCAGACTGTGAAATAACCCATTGTTTCTTACTTTTTCATGTCTTAAGATTCCCTTCAAGAATAATATATCCCATCTCATTAGGCGACATTACCCAATCAACATCAGAAAAGACATACACTCTACAGTGATAGTGATTATAATCTGAATACATAAGTCCATTTCTTTCTTGATGCATTCGTCACAAAACGTACTATTATTCGAACTACAACATCCCAATGATTTGTACGAGGAGCTGACATGAACTGGTTGACTATGCTAATTAAATTCTTGATATCCGGTCGAGTTATGATGAGGTAATTAAGCTTTCATACAAGTTTCATGTATCGTCCGGAATCACTAGTGTTTTGCATTGATCTGGTAGCAATTTGAAGTTTGGATCCATAAGGGAGCTGACTAATCAGCATCCTGATAGTCCTGTCTTTGTAAGAATGTCTAGTATATACTTCCTTTAAGACAACACGATACCTTTACATAATTTAGCTACATATGTTACAATGAAATAACGTAGTGGTCCGAGATCCTTATTCTAGAAATATCTCGACCCGAGATCTTTAGTCTAAAAATGTAGGTGTACTTTAAGAGCTCCAATTTCCTCTACATCATCCTTGTGATCATTATATCATTAACATAGCTCACTAGCAAGACACGTCTCCCTTGATGCATTTGGAAGAATATTATGTAATTTTTTACTCTTTGCATAATCCAGAAGTAAAGTAGCAAATCTTCATCAAAA
Source organism: Scilla litardierei (assembly GCA_030789695.1). Taxonomy (NCBI): domain Eukaryota; kingdom Viridiplantae; phylum Streptophyta; class Magnoliopsida; order Asparagales; family Asparagaceae; genus Scilla; species Scilla litardierei. The sequence continues at coordinate 182,810,952 of CM061140.1, read as the reverse complement.
CATGCTCATGGAGATTGCTTTAGGTCATACAATAAGCACTTCAATCGACATACTTTCCTGGACTCCTCTTGAACAACACATCTTAACGGTTGCTCTATATAAACCTCCTCATCAAGAACACCATTAAGGAATGTATCTTTAATATCTAGTTGATGTAAGGGCAATTGAAAGGTCACATCAAGTAGGATGAGAAGACGAATTGACGTCAATTTCATTATTGAAGACATATTATCCAAATAATCAACACCATAGACTTGGGTGTAGCATTTTGCAACCAGTCAAACTTTCAACCTAGTCAATATTCCATTAGGATTGAACTTCATTGTAAGGACCCATTTACACCTTACATCAAATTTGCTAGGAGGCAGGTGAACCAAAACCCAAGTATCATCTTCCTCCAATGTTTGTATTTTCTCTTTCATTGCTATTTACCAACTTTTGTGTCTAAGAGCTTTGGACAAGGATTTAGGAACTGGATTAGTATCAATAGAAGATAAAAAGCACGAAATTTGGAAAATATGTGCAAATGACCAAGATTTATGTAATAGATGAGTAGTACACTTACATGTATTTTTGCGAAGAGCAATATGAACATCAAGATTTGGTTGAGTAGATGACTCACTCGTGGATGAAGATGGAGAAATATATAGGGCAAGAATCGGTATGTCATTAGATGATGAATCTTAGGATGACTGGTACACGCCTATAATTATGTTTCTTGACCTTATTATGTCTTAGTTTCTAACATATTTAAAGTGTTACGGCTTACTGTTACTTTAATAAGAGTATCTAAAAATAAAGAGAACTTAGCAGACTTATCATTAGAAATGCTCTCTTTATGTTTGTCAGAGAAACATGGCCAAGACTCAAGAAAAGTGACATCTGCAAACATTATATACTGTTTGATTTGGGGACACAAACATTTATATCCCTTTTGTATACGTAAATAACCAAGGAAAATACATTTAAGTGACAACAGTTAAGTTTTAATACACCGGATTGTAAATCATGTACAAAGCATACATATATAAAAATACACGGAGTAAGAGGGAATAAATGAACATTAGGAAATAACAATGAATATGGAATTTTATTACTAAGCACTGATGCATTCTGATAATTAAGTGACATGCATTGAGAATAGCATCAGCTCAAAATGCTAGGAACATTGTGATGAATTTTGTTATGACATACATGAACAAGATGATTGATGTATTATACCAGATTGTGTCATAAACTTAGTAAAAATAGAGCTAAAGCATTTCTTAGCATTATCACTACGTAAACCATACACAGATAGATCAATTAGGTTTTAATCTTAACCATAAAATTTCAAAAGATAGAAAAAACTTCATATATTTCTTTTAACAGGTAAAGAATAGTAACTTGAGAAAAATCATCAACAAATATTATAAACTATCTAAAACTATGTTTCAATTATACAAGACATGGCGACCATACATTGGAATGAACAAGCTCAAATGATCTATTAGATCTTTTACTGACTCTAATAGGATAAGACACACGATTGTGTTTTCTTTTCTGACAAGACTCCCAATCTAGACTCGACAAATAATTCAATTAAGGAACTACTAATTTTAATTTATTCAGAGAGGGATGTTCCAACCAACTGTAATGCAACCGAGTTATGAAACCTATTATAATGATATAATCTATTAGATTCGCACATCGTACCAATCATCTTCACCGTGATGATCTCCTGAAAGACAATGTCTGAAAAAAAGGTTACCGAACAGTTTTATGATTTTATAATCTCACTAACTGATAGCAAATTAAATGAAAAATCATGCGAATAATAACTAGATGGTAGCAACATGTTAGATGTTATATGTATTGTGCCAATATCACAGACTAAAGAAACAAGATCCATCTGCCAAAATAAATCTAGGTAAGGAAGGACTAAATTTGAAAGGAAAAATGTTATTACTAGGGTTACCAGCCATATGGTGAAAGGCTTGGATCTATACCTGGCTTCAGGATAATGTGGAGGAAATGAAAGCACTGGAGTTAAGGATTTTGGCAAGTGTAGCTGTAGGGGCTGAAGAAGAAGAAGAAGAAGAAGAAGAAGAAGAAGAAGAAGAAGAAATCAACCTTGAAACCGTTGGAACATCAGCTATTTATCATACTTTTCTCTGGATAAAACCATTTATGTATCTAAACCTGAATCATTTACAGAAGTAATATATGTTGATTGAGGACCAATCATCCTACTTGATGGCTCATAACATATTTGCTTCGTATGCATCTTCCTACAGTAATGGCATACTTTGCTGTTATTACCAGATGTGCTCACACAACCTAGTCCATTTGGGCCTTTATGGACCAGCCCAACAAACCTCAATGGCCCACTTTAATTGGGCCTCATCTACATCCCCTGCCACAAGTTGCTTCACGATCTCCTCTTGGTTTGGTAGGTTGTATTTAATGTTGGCCCACTTTAATTGGGCCTCATCTACATCCCCTGCCACAAGTTGCTTCACGATCTCCTTTTGGTTTGGAAGGTTGTATTTAATGAACAACTAAAGTAGTACAGTCCAATATCTTATTTACACTATCGTTGAAGGATCATATAAGAATATTCTTCAAAGTAGGTTAAATGTTTTTGATATGGAGTCGACTGCTGAACTCCATATCGCTTGTGGTAGTGTAGATGCATAAGCATGTAGTAAAGTTTCAAGGAACCTGAGCATAAATATTTGTTCTCATTGCATGTTCATCTTCTGCATATTAGCACTCGCTAGAAACAAGGATGTCAACTCTTCACTATTTTTTATTCTTCATCTACGCACCTCCATAGGCGAATGGAGTTTAATACACTCTTTCTTGGTTGATACTTTATCTTATATGTCATAATTGCTTATAATCGTTGTAGAATTATGCAAGAGTCTGATCATCCTTCTGGTTGTTTTGGAACAATTTTTGTAACACATCGTAGGCTTTGTTTAGGTTGTTTGTCCATGAATAGAGTTCTATCAGATACGTAGTTCTTTGATTGTTATTATCATCGTATGGAGACCATGTCTTGCAACTTGTAACTCCATGATGTTCATTATCTAATTGTAAAGTTCTGCATCAACACATTTTTATTCTTAGGTCTTTGGGTTTGGAAGGTCGTCTGCAAGATGAATATCTTTCTTCTACCAAAACTGTAATTCTCAGCGAATCTTACTTGCATCTTGAGATGACAAGCAGACACTAGAGGGGGTGAATAGTGTTTATGCAAATAAAATAACCCTCTAGAAATTTTTTTCTTTGTTGTTAATTAGCGTTACCTAATTAAAACTTAATCAATAAGATTACTTACAAATGGTAGAGATAAATGTAGATTGCGAAAGCTAAACAATTGCAAGTAAATGAATTATCACAAGAGAAAGAGACAATCACAAACAAACAAATTTATCTTGGTTCAGGTACCTTATACCCTACATCATGTCACATGTCCACTCCTGGACAAAGATCTACTATACACATTACCAACGAAACAAAGATTACAACACGTCTATTGCACCATAACTTGGTGAAGGATAAAACATCTCTTCTATGGTAGAATACACCTCACACAATAGTGAGAAAAAAATACTTACAAACATGTCTATAGCCAAATGTTGAAGCTATTATGTTGAAGTGTTGCAGTTATAGTACTGATCTCCAATATATAAGAAATTAAAATCTGTGAGATCAAAATTTGTCCAAGAAAGATTTGAAGAATTTTGATAATAAGTGGTCAAAGAAGAGGGTTTTTGCTTAAAAGCCTTTACAGTTAAAATTGATTTTTACTCAAAAAAGATTGATCATAAAAGTTTGTAGTTATGCTTGAGCAACCCTCAATCTATAGAGCAAAATCTGGGTCAAAATAGATTACAAAATACATCTAAAATGGTTTAAAAGGCTAGTAAAAAGTTATCGTTTGAGCCCAACGGCTAATACTAGTCGACTATAGTTCATGTGCTAGTCGACTAGTCAAGAGCTAGTCGACTAGTCCATCAATATTGGTCGACTAGTTCAGTCCAGAATAGAAGCTGTTTATGCTCTTTGTAAATATTGGTCGACCATAATTCATGAACTAGTCGACCACAGTGTAACCATTAGTTGATTATTCCATGAACATCTGTTGACTAGTTTTTTGATACATGCCTAGCCATTATCCTAGACTATCCCAGTCGATTAAGTACTATCTAGTCGACTTGTCAACCTATAAATGGGATTTTTTGACCTATTTAACACATAAGGATGATTTTAAAAATATTTAAAACATTTTTAAAGTATTCTAAGTGTGTATGAGCTTCAACAAAAACTTCAACATTCTAGCAAGATAAAAATGAAAATTACATAAAAATGAATATACTCTTGAAGCTCCTTGATGCAAGCACTTGAAAATAAGTATCGTCTTGGTTCCTTTGGTCTCCATGGTCTTTGTTTACTTCATTTTCATATTTGCTATTATTCAATCTTGCTCATCATCTACACATCTCCACTCATGAAAACATTAGTACATTGTATGTTTGCTCATGATCAAAACTATCATGGGGTGACTCAATGTTCAACATTACCATCCCCTCACAATGTTCGATCATGATCTTTCCAGATACAAACTCTTGAATCATAGGTTTGGCTGCGGACTTCATCTCTGTACTTATACCTAATCAAGCAACCCTTTAAATCCAACAAGATAAATTACATTTCCAACTTATGATCCTTCTTCGAGATTCCTCTCTTACATCTTATAGAGACGATCCTCCCTTGGGATCCAACCATTATATCCATTCTAATTGATCATCTCTTGGGATCAAAAGTACATCAGGCATTCGGCCGGTTACTAGTATCTAGAAAGAAGAAAATACATAATAAAAAGTTGTGTCGAATTACAAACTCGTCCTTTGTTTGCTACATCATATTCTGTAGTATATTCATAATATAATGCACTGTTTTAAATTAATTTTTAAGTACCAATGGAACTTTAAATAAGGAAAATAGAAGAGAAGATTCGAGAGAGAAATCATGTGATGAATGTGGAAAGATGAAGATGTCGTCGTCATCGTCGTCGTCGAGTGACATCATCTTCACGGTAATAATGTCATTGAGTGGTGGTAACAAAGATGGGATTTGATGCGATAATGAGTAGCGTCGTTGTCGTTAAGTGGCGGCGGCGAACAATAAGGTGTCATCATCCAGTAGTGATACTTTGTTCTGATGGTTAGAGTTTAAATCGAGTGAAGAGAGAAAAGGGAGGAAGATGAACAATGTTGTCTTTCCCCATTTTCAGTGGAATGTTGGGTCATGATATTTGGGGCTTTGATATCATGTTGAATAAGAAGAATTGCTAAGGAAGAAGAATTTTTTATTCATTTTGGTGAATAAAGCTTCGCTTACTTGTAGATACAAGGTTAGCTTTTCCAACCACGCTCATCACATCTACTCTCCTAACCACTCTCCTTCCAACCACTCTCATTACACCTTATTTCCCAACCACTCTCATTACACCTTATTTCCCAACCATTCTCATTACATTATGTACTATAATAGTTTTGACAAAATATTTAACAATATATATTTTGAAATAACATAAAAAATATATGTCTTGACATATCTACTATGTGATTATTTTAATAGTTCTTTTTCTCTCAGAATTTGTGGAAACATACAAATAAAAAAGGGATATAAGTAGGAGACCGGTGATGGCTTATGTGTGCTGAGCGATGCTAACTAATACTTCCTTCAGTACCTCATCAGTGATATTCCTTTCTTGCACCTCATCAATGATATTCCTTTCTTGCTTTTCCTTCCATCCTTACACTCTCTCGGTGCACACATCTTTTTTTGGGCTGGGGATGTGGTTATCAATATTTATATATCTATGATGTTTCTTTCCAAATTATAGAAAACACACTCTCATGCTAGCTAGACACAATATTTATCTACCATAGAGACATAGTCTTAGTGCAGAAAGGAAGTGCGTGCGCACACGCGCACACGCACACACTTGAGTCATGACAGCATACGTCCTATGGAAATGGCTTCAAAAATGAAATGTGACAACTTGATCTTTTTGTCTTCACTATCACATCAACAAATGTTCCTCATTAAAGAGAAGTTTGAGTCAAATTGTGCCACTGACTGTGAGTAACCTAAGTTCAACCGTTGCTCAACTATATTGTATTTATAGGAAAAAGGACGATGATGAATACTTGAATAGTGAGTTGGATGTTTTATATTCTAGCCTTGTGTGCTCAAGGTAGCCTTGATAATGAAGATCATGATATGGAGGTTGCCACATGGTGAGTAGCGAACAGTTGTGGTATTTACTGACCAAGAGATATATTAGTCTGCTAGTGGTGGAGTCTTGTATTTGATGGTTTCATTGTCGTAGATTTTGAGTTTAGAGATGATCACTGTCTTAGCAATATTGTAACGTCCCATGTCTGTGTGCCGTCACTTTTGTACAATTATATGCAATTCCTACATATACCAATGAAAACAATGCAGAGCAGAAATTAACAGAATTAAATACTCTTTTCATTTCATTACCTTCATATCAGGTTTACAAAGTTCTGTATAAGAAAATAAAAGTACAATCTCACTCTTAAGCTGAAAAGTAAATACATGAAAAGAAACTATCAAGAATACTCACTATCAACCGGACCTCAAAACCCAGCGTACTGAACCGGAAGCTCCGACTCCTCGTACTCAGATGCCACAGTGTATTCTTGTTCGTCACTCAGTGGCAACAATAGGAGTGGTACCACTGCTCAATAGAGTAGATTTTATCTAACCAAGCAATAGTAATAATAACGGTGCATAAACAAAGAGATATAATAGCAAACAAATATAAATGGTACGGTACAAATATGTAAAATGTTATGATTATTTCAATGTCATCAAACTACTATAAGGTTGTACTGTTAATGTGAACCAATCGTAGGTCGTGACTTATAACGGAGAGTACGATGTGCAACACGGAGACCATCTTGGACCGCGGGGCGCTTCCCCGGGCAGAGTCTAAAGGTCAGATGTGACAGAGACTCAGGATTCATAGACGAAAATCCTCTTAGATACGAGCTGAAAGCAGAGCTTCAATCATTTCTGCACTCTCTCAATTATAAGTTTTTCCACACCCCAGCGAGTCATGTGAAGTTTAGTTAACAGTTTGGTGTCATGTACAGTATTCATGTCGGGTCATGTTGTCTAGATTTTCAATTGTCTCTAGTTCGGATGTCAACAGTGTCAAGCATAATTATACATATCCGGGTTTATCCAAGTTTAATATTATTTAAAACACGTAGTTAAGGGTCTACGGACAAGAAGCTAAATTTATGTTGATGTAGGAGTAACAAGACATGTCATGAGTTGATTTATGATATCAGTCCACAAGATATACATTTTAAGTATCGTCAATTGTAACATCCCTTTAACTACGCAGTTTAAAGCTAATATTAAGCTTTCTAGTCATGGCATGCTTGGATATTGATTCTACAAGGTTTAAGGAATACTATAACCAAGGTTTGAGGTTTCGGCCGATACCCTTGGGTATCGGCCGTATCGTTTCGATCTCGGTGGGTAACGAGACCGAAACTAGGTGTTAGTTTCGGTATCGACCGATACTGAATGGTATCAGTCAGTTTTGGCCGATACCGGCCGATACGGCCGATGCCGTTCAGTATCGGTCGAAGACGGATGAAGAAGAATTTGTAATTAAATAAAAATTCTCTAAAACCCCCCAAAAATGAGTTATTGACATGCTATTTACACCCTACATTTGTCTAAACATATTACACATTATTTACAAGTTTACTATATTGTAACTAACAAGAGAGTGTTATTAGCTAAATGGTTAACGGGAATAACATATTTTAACTAATAGTGTTCATAATTATGTTATAAGTTACGAATTATCTTCATTAGTTTGTCATTATCATATTAGTAACAAATTTTAACTAATATTGTTAGTTACATGTAACTTACAATTTTTGAAACTACCGATACGGACGAACCGAAACTCACTTCTGAAACTACCAAAATGGACGATACCGATACCGAAACCTAAATTTTCGGGAGCGCGATACCGAGACTGAAACAAAGACCTCAAATCTTGACTATAACAATAGGATAACAATTATCCAAGATTTAAAAAACGCAATAGCATTATCTGTCTCGAGGATTTCCCACCTGTAGTTGTAATGATCATTTCCAACATCTTGAGCTTAATATTCACAACCCACCAAATGACACGAAAAGAAAATTTCCCATTACAAATTTCAGTTTTAAAATTAAAACTGAACATTTTCTCAACACAAATCAATTTATAAAGATGCTAAAATGAGCAAGTGAACATAGAGAAGAATTTCCTTTTCTTTTGAAACCGTAAACTTGGTGTACAAGAAAAAGAACCATTCATTTCTAAATATTTGGACCGAAGAAAAGGGGATTAGATTTTGAGAGTTTCATCGCGTTGTTGGGGACCCGAGCATACGTAAAGGTCCACAGGGACTATGGTCTCAACAGCTAGTCCCCAGGGCTAGAGACCACAAACAACATAGTAAGGAAGTCCCAAATCCCAAATAAACCACACAGAAACCCAAAATAGCAAACAAAGGAACATGCCGAACCCAGAACAGTCAAGCCGAAACCTCAAAAACAACCAAATCCACGAGCCAACCCAAAACAACAAAGGAACATGCCGAACCCAAAACAGCCAAACCGAAACCCCAAAAACAGCCAAATCCACAAGCCAACCCAAAACAGCAAACAAATGAACATGCCGAAATCAGAATAGATAAGCTGAAACCCCAAAAATAGCCAAGCCGAAACCCCAAAAACAGCCAAGCACATCATATTTTGAGACCTCATGCCAAGCAGACAAGGGAGCCAACCCCACAACAAAATTTAAAAAGGGAATCAAATCCTAAATTATTTCCCAAAAATCATCTTCCAAAAAAAATTCCAACTTTCGTGCAATCAACCATCAATTTCATCTCGAAACTTACGTATAATGAAACCGAAATTAAACTAAAGCATGAAAAAGATAAGCACCGCCGATGCCCAAGTAATCAAAGAAAATCGAAAGATCCATCAAGATTCAAACAATTGACATAGAAATCAACTCCGAAATCTGAAGGAAATCTAACCGAAAAGCCCCAGAAATGTAGAGAGAGAACTTACAGTTTACGTGTAAGTTTGAAGATGGAGAAGATACAGAGGTCAGAGCTATCGACAGTGTGTAGGGATCGAAGTTAATGGCGATCGACGAATTTCTGAGTGCTGTCGGTTGTTCGCTGCCTGCGAGAGAAGAACGAGCAGAGAAAGAACGGAAAAAAAAGAACGAAGGTAACAAGACTGAGAAACATGTGAGAAAAATGTGAGAGAGAGAGAGAGAGGATGAGAGCTTTAAATAAAAAGAGGGAAGTTGGGCTAGGGGGGCAGGCCCATATGGGTCTGTTTTGTTTCTTTCTTCTTCTCTAAGTCATTACAAATATGAATGCTCCATATCAACAACAATTGGCTGCAATGTTCTAAAAGGCAGTTTATGCGGCCATATATATGGTCGCATATGCTTATGCATTGTTGGACCGCATAGAAATCACATTATACGTTCGAAATATGCGGTCATCCGCATATGCGGTCATCCACATATTTATGATTGCATATTTAGATGCCTAGCCATTATGTGTCCGTATAACTATATAAGTATGCACATATTCAGACATATAGTTTGTTAACTATTCAAGTTTCAAAAAGAAAATGACACGGGCTTTTCCCTAGTTTATTGATTATTTGTTTGTAGTTATTTGTGATTTAGTTGTTATAATAACTTATTATGTTGAAAATTTAATGTTTTACTTATTCCTTTTATGCCATCTATACAATATCTTATATTGTTTGATGTTCATATATGCACATGCTACTTTTATTAATACTTTAGAGAGTTTATAATATCTTTTCCTGTTTTTTTCTTGTTGTGGAATTATAATCTTTAACGTACACACATAAATATTTATATACACATTTTATTATTTATATGTATAATTTTTATTTTTGTATAATCCCATATAATCTGTGTAATTAACACATAAACCGATTATTCACCATACACTTTTATGCCACATGCACAATGAAACCATCTTTTAGACTACTGACTGGGTGAACTGAAGTCATGCATATTTGGCTTTGACAAATAGAGACGGTGACAAAGAGTTGATGCATTGAACTAGCATTTGGCAGAGGCAAACTCATCTATCAGACATGAGCATGCGGTATCAGGTTGGATTTTGCGTTGATTTATGAAATAAATGATAAAATGATGCGTCTAGGGCTTTTTGTGGGGATTAAAAGTGGGATTTTTATAGCTTTGGACTACTAAATTTAGGGATTAAATGCGAAAAACTGATCTGAAATTAACAATTAAACCTAGAACAATAGATCTAAATTCACGAGTAAGAGAATTACCAAAGGGAATTAATCTAGGGTTCTAAGTAAAAAGAAATACCTTCACAATTCTTTGATAATCCACAAGCTAGGGCCGGCCGGCCTTTATTAGGGGAGGGATTAGTTGATGCGGAATTACTAAACGGCCCTTCCGTGTGTTTGAGAAATTACAAGTTTGGGACCGGGTCCGTGGTGGACCCAAGTCGCCTCCTTTGATAAACCCGAACCGAATCCGATGCCCCGCTTCCGCCGTGCGCCCTTCAGACCCACGCGCCGCATCACTACTCCCCCTAAAAGTGCCACCTTGTCATGTCACCTTGTCCTCAAGGTGGAATTCAGGAAATTGGTCGCGTATCACTGCCATTGGCTCCCAGGTAGCATCATAGTCCGAAAGGCCCCTCCATCTGATCAGCACTTCCTGAGTCCCATCTGTGGCCTGTCTAACCCCCGTCAGCTCTTGAGGCTCAAGTAACACCTCCATGTCCTCGGTCAAAGTAGGTGACAAAGTGGGGGATATGATATGATTTTCAATGGCTCTCCTTAACTGCGAAACGTGAAACACGAGGTGAATAGTAGAGGTTGCCGATAACTGTAGACGGTACGCCACCTTCCCTATCTGAGCGGTGATCTCGAATGGGCCATAGTAGCGAGCTGTCAGCTTCTCATTGCTCTGATGGGCCAAAGTCTTCTGTCTATATGGTCGTAATTTCAGATAAACCCGGTCTCCCACCACAAACTGCTCATCTTTCCGGTGCGCATCCGCCTTGGTCTTCATAATCTGCTAGGCTCGCAACAGATGCTTCTTCAGCTCCTCCAAGTATCGGTCCCGCTCTCCAAGATGTTCCTCCACTTGGGACACCGGGGTGGTGTCTCTGCTGTAGTGTATCAAATGTGGTGGGTCCCGACCATACAAAATCCGAAACGGGTATGTGCGGCAGAGTGGTATGAGGTGTTGTACCAATATTCAGCCCATGCTAATCATCTGGCCCATTGTCTCGGCGCCTCTGATGCAAAACACCTCAAATAAGTCTCCACGCTCCTATTCACCACCTCCGTCTGTCCATCTGTCTGTGGGTGATAGGCCATGCTCCTTCTTAGCTTGGTCCCCTGCACCTTGAAAATCCCCTGCCAAAAACTGCTCATGGAGACCTTGTCGCGATGCAACATTATGGACGCGGGGAAGTCATGCAAACGAACCACCTCCCGCATAAAAGCTGCAGCCACAGTCATGGCTGTGTAAGGATGCCGGAGCGGTATGAAATGGCCATATTTACTGAGCCGGTCTACCACCACCAATATAGAATTGTAGCCCTCTGATCGCGGCAATCCCTCGATAATGTCCATGCCGATATCCTCCCAGACTCTCTAGTAACGCCAACGGCTGTAGGAGTCCTGCGGGTGCCATTGTCATATACTTGTGACGTTGACACACGTCACACTCTACTATCATCTGGGCAATGTCCTTTTTCATCCCTGGCCAATACAGCTCTAGCCATTCTCCGGTATGTCTGCTGTATACCTGAATGCCCTCCAATGACACTGCTGTGGAACTCCTGAAAAATCATCGGGATATGGGTGGAGCCCCTGGGAATCACCAGTCTCCCCTGATATAGAAGTCGCTGCCCGCTCATGGTGTACCCCGGACAATCTGTTGATCCTCGCTGCAGTGCCTCCCGAATCTTTACGAAATCTGTGTCGGCCTCAATCTCCCTGCCCAAAGGTTTCCAGTCAAGAAGGACTGGTACGGAAATGGCTGCCACCTCTGCGAGCTCCTCGCGGCGGTACAAAGTGTCCGTCGCCTTGTTCTCCAGGCCGGGTCGGTACTGTATCTTAAACGTGTAGTGGGCCAGCTTGCAGAGCCACTTTTGATGCTCCTCCGTGACCATGCGCTGCTCCAGTAGATATTTCAAGCTCCTCTGGTCGGTCCTCACAATGAATCTCCGTCCCAACAAATAAGGCCGCCACTTCTGTATAGACAGAATGATTGCCATCAACTCCCGCTCGTATACTGACTTCAGCCTCGCTCGTGCTAACAGAGTCTGACTAAAATAGGCAATGGGCCTCTGGTTCTGCATCAACACTGCTCCCAACCCGTGTCCAGATGCGTCAGTGTCTATAACAAATAGTTTGCTGAAATTCGGTAGTGCTAAGACGGACACCGTCGTCATTGCTTTCTTCAAGGCCTCAAACGCCGTGGTGGCCTCCTCTCCCCAGTGGAAGCTGTCCTTCTTAAGCTGCTTTGTAAGTGGCCAAGCAATCGAACTGTACCCCTGGACAAACTTCCTGTAGTAACCCGTTAGGCCCAAGAAGCCGCGCAAACCCCGTAACGTGGTGGGTACCGGCCAATCTAACATCGTTGCAATCTTGGCCCGCCGCCACCCCCTCAGCCGACACAACGTGTCCCAAATATTCCACCTGCAGCTGACCAAACAAGCACTTCTTATTAGCACACAGCTGCTGCTCCTGTAACTCATGCAAAACTGCCTGCAGGTGCCTTACATGCCCCTCCATACTGCGACTGTACACAAGGATGTCGAAAAATTACAGCACAAATCTCCAGAGGTAAGGTCGGAATACTTTGTTCATCAGGGCCTGAAAAGTCGCTGGGGGCATGTGTCAGGCCAAAAGGCATGACCAGGAACTCATAGCGTCCCTCATGAGTTCTGAAAGCAGTCTTGGGCACGTCAGCCGCCCTCATCCTTATCTGATGATACCCTGACTTGAGATCGATTTTCGAAAAGCAAGCTGCCCCGTGGAGCTCATCCAGTAGTTCATCAATCACCGGGATAGGAAACTTATCTGCAACAGTTTCCTTATTCAGGGCCCTGTAGTCCACACAGAATCACCAGCTGCCATCCTTCTTTTTAACTAATAAAACCGGGCTGGAGAACGGGCTAGTACTCGGCTGAATCACCCCTGCATGCAGCATATCCTCCACCAACCTTTCTATCTCGTCCTTTTGCACTTGTTGGTACCTGTAGGGTCGCACACTGATGGGAGACATGCCCTCCTGTAAGACGATGTCGTGCTCGTTATCTCTGTGCGGTGGCAGCCCCTGTGGCGTCTGAAATACCTCCTCATACTGAACCAGCAACTGCTCAATCTCCGGTGCCACCACCAGTGTCTGGTCCTCGCTCTGCACTGATGCTGCCAAGGCCTGTAGCTCAACCAAGAAACCTCCTCCTACTGTGTGGATCGCTCCAGACATGGTCTTATAGGACACTAACGAGCGACAGAGGCTGGGATCCCCCTGTAATACCACTGTCTTCCCACCATCCTGGTACTCGGTCGCGATATTGTCGGTCAGCAAATTAACGTGACTTGTGAGGTACATGATACATCAATGATAGAATCATTTCTGATTAAAACAAATATGGTTCATACAATAGAGATGAAACGAGAGCGGATATCTGAAAAAAGAAAATAGGAGTCTATTTCCCTCAACATCTTCCAGTTGTTCCTGGTCTCCCCTAGTGTCTGCAGCCACTTCCCCAGGATGGCATCGGTACTCCCTAGCTCCAAGGGAAGAAAATCTGTGACAATCTGTACTCCCTGAATCGTCACAATCACCCCGCGACAGACACCGGTGCTGTGTGTCATCTGTCCAGTGCCCAGCATCATTCCATACCTCTCCGTGCCACTCAGCTGTAGTCTCTGCGCTCCCACCAACCTGCTGGAGATGAAGTTGTGGGTGGCCCCACTGTCTACCGAATCGATCACCTCTTGACTGCCCACCTGTCCCACCAATTTCATGGTGTGGTTCGGTGTGAACCCCACCATAGAATTGAGGGACACCTCTGCCAAGTCCAAGTGCTGGTGCTCTGCCTCCTCCGCATCCTCCCCTGCCTCTAGTATGACGACATCATCCTCCTCATCGTTTGCAATCAGTGTCTGGAGAGTCCGGTCCGCGCATCGGTGTCCTGGAGTGAATTTCTCATCACATCTGAAGCACAATCCTTTCACTCGCTTCTCCCTCATCTCTGCATCTGTCATCCTCCGTACATGCCCTCTCGCCCGGGGCTCCTATCTCCTATCTCTGCTGCCCTTGGCAACGGCTGCAACCCCCTGGGCAGGCGTGGCCCCTGGAGTAGGCGCAGTCCTTTGTCTCGTAGCAGCCGTCTGTCTCCGAAAAGTGGCACCTCTCCACGTCCCGCGGGCTCTTCGCTCCGTCTCCTGATGGTCCTCCACCTTCCTTGCCAATGTCATCATCACGCGCAGACCCACTGGCTGTAGTTGCCTCAGTCCAGATCTCACAGTAGGCCTCAAGCCCTTCATAAAACAGTCCTCCAATGATTCCTTAGATACTCCCCGGACTCGGTGGGAGAGCGACTCAAACTTCTTGATATAATCTCCTACGCTCCCCTCCTGTTTCAGTGAGTAAAGCCTATCAAACACTCCGTAGATTGCCCTGCCCCAAAACGCTCCATCAAGAGCGATGTAAACTCCTCCCAAGTCTGAAATGGTTGCTGCTGATCAGTCCACCGAAACCAGCCCAAAGCCTCCCCCCAAACAGACCCTTATCGTCCGAAGCCAGTCCTCTCCTGGTACTACTGATATCTCAAAGTACCTCTCCACCCGGTACAGCTAGTCGTCGGGATCCCCCTCAAAAATAGGCACCTCGAGCTTCCTTAGCCGTCTCTCCCCAGCGAATCCACCTCTCTCCTGCTGATGGAATCCTCCCCTTGGCTGATACCCATGTGGTCTGTTTGAAAAAAATGCATAGGCACGATCTCGGGCTCCTCCTTCTGTTCCACACCCCTGCCAGTCACCTCTCGCATCCCCCGGTGGGTATCTATACTCGGCCTGATGTCCCCTTGGTGCGTCCTGGTATGCTCTCCAATCACCCCTCACTCCCCCGAAGGGTGGGGGCTGAGTCGACAGGCCACCCGTGAACTAGTGATGCCCTCCAGGCTGCTGAAGTCCTCCGCCGGGTCCCACAGACGGCTGAAATCCTGGAAATTGTGCCAATCAGACCCCGTGCTGGCCCCCGGAAGCTTGGATGTGGTCGAAAAGTGCTGTTGGGGGTCTTGGAAGGCCGGCGGGGCCCCTCGGGGGTCTGTCGGGGCTCGGGCGAAACCCCCCAAGGGGCCGCCTGGGGCTGCCGGCCCCAGTTTTGGGCCGACGGCCCCCAGGCGCCCCGCCTGGTTTCGCCGGTCCTGCAGGGAGGGGCGACAATTGCGGCCGCCCCTCATGGGGGTACGGCAGCCCCCCGCGGCTCTCTGGGGGTTCGGCGGCCCCCAGAGGGCCGTGGGGGTTCGGCAGCCAGCCCCCCAGATGCCGGAGGGGCCGGAACCCCCCTCTGGTGGATCCCTCTCCGGCGCGCGGTGGCGTGGAGTCGCGATACGCCTCCCACTCCTTGTCACAAGGATCGAAGCCTACGTCTTCATCTCGTTCCGGACCTCCTTCGTTAAAAATCATCTTTTTACCCTTGTTCTTCGCCAAAGGTGGCTTCTTTTTGATTGGATCCACCTTCGGGGCGAGATTCACAGACAACGCCGCTATCGCCTCCGCAATTTCGCCTCCGTTTTCTCTTGGTTCTCCTTCATCTCCCCTCGGATCTCCGCGGCCATCTCGGCGTCTTCCTTTCTCGCGTCGATGAACCCTTTGCTGATTTGGGCTTCCATCCGTTCAACCTCTCTTCCAACGCTTCGATCCGCTCTATAGATCGTGTGCTCGCCATGGATCAACCGCTCTGATACCAATTTGATGCGTCTAGGGCTTTTTGTGGGGATTAAAGGTGGAATTTTTATAGTTTTGGACTACTAAATCTAGGGATTAAATGCGAAGAACTGATCTGAAATTAACAATTAAACCTAGAACAATAGATCTAAATTCATGAGAAGAGTGTTACCAAAGGGAATTAATCTAGGGTTCTAAGTAAGAAATACCTTCACAATTCTTCGATAATCCACAAGCTAGGGCCAGCCGGCCCTTATTATGGGAGGGATTAGTTGATGCGGAATTACTAAACGGCCCTCCCGTTTGTTTGAGAAATTACAAGTTTGGGACCGGGTCCGTGGTGGACCCAAGTCGCCTCCTCCTTTGATAAACCCGAACCGAACCCGATGTCCCGCTTCCGCCGTGTGCCCCTTCAGACCCGCGCGCCGCATCATAAAAATAGTTGAAGGAGAATTGTCACGCCCCACTTACTAGTATACTGTTGAAGTGAATGGAAGACCCGGCGTGTTTAAATCAAAAGAAAATGTGTGATTTTTTTCTTAATTTAAATAGGACACATGTTCTTCATACATACTTCTTAAGAAGCAATAGTAAAACAAAATTTTAGATTTATTACATACTTGTTTGAATTTAAAATATCTCCAAAATAGGAGTTCTTTATTACAACTAAATACATAAAATAGTAATGATAAAAAGAAAGCTTTATGGCCAGTACAAAATCTGGGTCCATACATTATTGATAACTACTGAAAAGAAAATATTGGTTAACTAAGTTTAAACCTTTGGGAACACATGCTTCTCTTATTTAACATGTTCAATATGATCAACCTCTATATATTCGCTCTCCAAACCTAACTGACCTTAAACCAATGGAATGTCGTCAGCTAGATGAACTCGATAGGTTCCCAAAAACAAGCAATTTAAATATATCTTTTAAAAAGCTTTTAAAACATATAGCAATAAAGACAATACATGTGACTAATCTATGCAATAGAATGACAGATATGTCAATAAATGAAATACATCATAAACCAAGAACACACATACAATCAACTATATACTCTAGATCATGGTGTTAAGTATAGCATGATGTCACTAGCATATGGTGTTAAGTAAAGTATGATGATAATAATCTAGAGGGTCACATATATGGTGATACTAGTATAACATATAACTCATATACGAGGGTACGATATGTAATTTGGGCATTTCGTTTGCCTAAAACAACAATCAATATGAACCAATAACCTTTTCGCATGTTACAACGCTGGACTCCATATATGTGTTATAATCTTTTCACACGATTTCAAATCCGGATTGAAAGTCATATGCCATAACCTTGAACAACAGTTGCCATCGAGGCCACAATTGTTGGGGCATAATCTATAGTGTCCATCAGTATCTTTCTCATTCATGACTGGGTACGATCGCAAGGGACCCTTCCCACTCATGCATACTCTGTGATAATGAGTTTTCTCATACCTCGTTGGGATGTAGCTATCCAATGTTTTTTTATTTCAATGTGCAACAATTATAAGATTGAATGTAGCATAATAATGTCTCTAGAACTAGTATTATTTATATCCCTTATGGTGCTTTAACATCCATCATCACACAAATGTAATTATGCTACAATATGCAATGCGATGAAAGATCTACTATCGTCAAGTCCACTATTTCTATTTACTCATGATATATCTAAAAAAAATTTAAGTGGGTTTAGTTAACGGGTCTTGATTAAATAAAATAGAAATAATATTTGAACATTTTCTTTCAAAAAATCACAAAAATTTCAAAAATTCATGGAAAATATTTAGATAAAAATCATGTAATTTTTATAAAATCACCATAAACGGGTTGGGACCGTTACAAGAATGTGTTATCTCTGAGTGAACCTCTAGAGGTGGTGAATGTCTTCGACATGGAAGTGGAATCCTTGATTTCCTTTGATGCATTTAAAATATGCAAGAAATGATTGGAAAATAATAAGCCAGCAGTTATAGTTGTCAGCACTAAATTTGAAAACAGCTGATATTTGGGAAGTAAACATATAAGCACGCCAAATTTAAGTTTTACTGATTCTTAATGTTAGTTTCATTGTCGTTGCTACCTTCAACTTCCATATGAACTCTCAGTGAACATTCATGGATAGTCCTTCAGTTGCTGGAGCTTAAACGGCATGACTGTGGACATAGGCCTTCATATCACCAAGTGGTCTTCTAGAGTTTTATTGTAAACTCCTCGGTTGCCTCAGCCAGGAATTTGGCATTGGCTTAGAGGTTTGATGTCTGGTGTTAGCTCCCTTACAGACGTATAGATATTATTTCAATAGATCTCTTATATTTATTGTGCTGCAAAGCCGAGCTTCATTTTGATGGCAAGATGGAGGGTGATGACCGTTAATATATGAAAGATTAAAACCACAATGGAGTTATTTTTTACATACTCAATTAATCACCTTATGTTCTGTTTACTCAAAATACTTAGAGATATGACTACAATTAAGTTGATTTTCTGTCACTTATTAAGGCATGTGAACAATACCTTTGGGCTTCTCCTGGTTGGTTGCATCAACCTACCAGACATATTTTGGTTGCCAGTTTTATGGCGTGAATTTTTCCTGTTTTTATTTTTTTTCAATGATAATTATTGTTGACTCCCTGTTGTGCAGGAGTTGGTACACCTGTGGGCCTCTAGTTTTTTCTTTCAAAGGTGGCTTTTTGTGGGGCCAGCTTCCAACAAGTTGGTACACTTGTTCACTGTAGGTAGGCTGGGAACTAGTTAGTACATAGGACTGCATATGTATGCAGGGGCGTAGCTACTCATGCTTTGCCCTGGGCAGCTGCCCAGGGCAAGATCAAATAAAAACTACTTATACATTGTAACACCCTGTTTTACTGGCTCGTTTGGTTAAAACGTTATGATGATAACCTGACGGTCTCAGGTTTCGAACCTGCATTGGCATTTCCACCAAATTTTAAATTTATTGTTTTTTGGTAATTTGTGTTTGGCCATAAAATTCTAAAGTGGTTAACCATGCAAACAGACCACCTAATTGATCAGTACATATCACTATATTTTAAATTAATTGCACTTTTCTTAGGTCAATAAAATTATAAAGTGGGTAGCTACTAAAACAGACCTAATTGCTCAGGACACTTACCATTTAATATTTCGGTTAAATGAGTTGCTGTGCGATTTCAAGCCGTTTAAATTATTTAGGATTTTTGGTTTTATGCTTTTTTCAAATTTTTCCTGATAGTTTTCGATGAGGTTTGATATTGTAATTTTTTTTTTCCAATTTGATAATATTTTTAGGGTTTCCACCTGGTAGTTATATATCTAATTGATGCCATGACTAACTGCATATGCTTTAATCTATGATTATTTAGATTTACTTGAATTAGATTTGTTCCCCTTCCCAGATGTATTTTTAGGGACTAAATCATTGATTTTTCAAGAACTGTCTTTCTTGATTTATTCGATCCCATATTTAGCTCTAATTACTATGAGATTTTGGTTGGTTGCGTTGCCATTCAATGTAAATTTAGTAATTTTTAGCAGCAAAATTGGGGTTTGCATTAAATTTGGTATTTATTTTAATATATAATTAATGTTTTTTGATGTCTTTCTTTGATTTTTAATAGAGATTTCATGTCTTTGTTTATATTTTGATCCTAGTAGAACATTTATAAGGAATGACTTTTTCATTTTCATTTTTAAATATTACCACTGGTCAATATTATCATTTTTAGTTTGGCCTCATGAGTATGCTGGTTATTGTCCTAGAAAAAAAGTTCCAAAGCAACACCCAAAGTAAGTATTCTTTGTATCATCTTTATTTTCGCCCAGAGCAAAACAAAATCCCGGTTACACCACTGTATGTATGTTGTGATTATGCAAGTAATCCCAAGGAATGAAACACCATGATTACATTATGTTCATTCGCTAGTAAAAACTACACATATCACTTTATCAATTTTATGATCTATTAAATTCTCTTTAATTTAGTTACCATCTGTAAGTTGGAGATTTTAATTGTCTTTACACTCATGGAACAATTTTTGCTCTGTCAATATGTGGCTTTAGTGAGTTTGCAAATGCATCATGACTGGTTACCATGCATTTCCTTTATATCGGGTTGTCTATTTGATTGTAACCAAGTAAATTGCATTTCCAGCCCACACAGTATAAATGCTTTTGTTGACTAGATCCGATACACATGCAGGGATGGAGAATGTTCTTTGAGGAACCGATTATGTTAATAGCATTTGTCCTTTTAGGGAAGAACCTCGAACAGAGAGCAAAGTTAAAAGCTACCAGTGACATGACTGGTCTTCTAAATATTCTTCCAGCAAAAGCTCGCCTCATGGTTAACCATGACACAGAACATTCATCCTCAATTGTTGAAGTTCCATGCGGCAACCTTGCTGTTGGCGATCAAATTGTCGTGCTACCAGGAGTGAGTAAATTTCACATTTTATAACCCATACTAATATTTTTATTTTCAAGCTGTGTTCTGTGTT
This sequence comes from Scilla litardierei, assembly GCA_030789695.1. Lineage (NCBI taxonomy): Eukaryota > Viridiplantae > Streptophyta > Magnoliopsida > Asparagales > Asparagaceae > Scilla > Scilla litardierei. Next base: position 182,790,307 of record CM061140.1, on the reverse strand, counting down.
TGATCTCTCAACTTCTTACTTGCTGCTCATTCCTTGCAAGTGCAACTTCTGTTCTCATATAAACTATATGGTTTCTTTGCGCGAAATTTGAGCTTGTCTCTCCTTAGCTTCTCTCACTTGACTGCCTTTCACCTTGAACTCAGACGAACCTTAGTTTGTCCGCTGGTTACTGATTATCGATAACTCTTATTTATTATTGAGTTATAATTATTAGAATATATAGATGTAACCTACAACCCTCATTGTAACTTTGGAGTTTTGGTGTAGTGGGAGACATTGATATGGTATCGGAGCAACTTTTCAAATCAAACTGATTGTGCAATTAAAGAGTGGATTTTAAAAAAAAATAACACTTTGAAAAAAAGCCCCTAGGTTTTGGTCCATAAAAAGGGTGCTCAACTTGCTGGGTCATCTTAGAATATAAACTATAACCCTCAATCCTCATCTCAGCATCGGACTTTTTGTGCAATGACACTGACTTTAATAATAATTATCTCAACAGCCATTCTATATGGCACATCTTCTGTCTGTTCTATGATTTTAATCCATAACACATGGTTGAACCTTTCAACTTCATTCTCCCAACTGCACAGTAGATTCATTTATTTTGCTAGCATCATAAGGAGATAATAGGAAGCAGTTTTATCTCGGTCTCCATTTTGCATGGCCATGTGTAGGGACCAAAACCTAAGTAGGCATCACAAAATGAACTTACCGAATCGTATAAAACTTGTTCTCAGCTTGAAAAGTATGTATTTTTGTGTATTCAATGCCTCAATGCTGTGCAACTTTTGCTTCTGTGTCTATCTCTTTTAACAGTGGGCTTCGTCTGGCTGTCAATTGTTTTCTTCATGAATTCCATTTATTCTTTGCTTATATTCGATGACATTTGGTTTATCCATTTTCTTGTATAATTTTGAACTTCCAGGATCGTGTGCCAGCTGATGGAATTGTCAAAGCTGGAAGAAGCTCAGTGGATGAGTCGAGTTTCACTGGGGAGCCTATGCCAGTGACAAAAATACCTGGGGTATATCTTTTCATTTATCACATCCATTTCATCCTGCTGTTTGGTTCATTTTTCAAGGTTTATTTCATTTTTGCTCTGTATAATTCGTTTCTAATGCCTCAGTTTTCTTTTACAGACTGAAGTTACTGCAGGGAGTATTAACTTAAATGGTACTTTAACTGTCGAAGTGAGAAGACCGGGTGGTGAAACTGTCATGGCAGATATAGTTCGGTTGGTGGAAGAAGCACAGACACGGGAAGCCCCTGTACAAAGGCTCGCTGACAAGGTTTGTATATAACCTACTTCTATTTCACTTTGTTTGTTTGAATCCCCACCTAGGCATAGCCGAATGTAAAAGACTGGAACAAGTCTGACTGACTGATGTCAAATGAAGCTTTTCATGTTTTTATTAGTATTTTTATGGAGCTGGTTTTGTATAGATATCTTCTTTTTTATCAGTTTCTTAACCGCAGGTTGACTTACGTCCTACTCGTATCTCTAGTAATTGCGTTCTATTTTTTTCACATGATATTGATGGCATGCCATTACAACAGGTTGCTGGTCATTTCACTTATGGTGTCATGGCAATCTCTGCTGCAACATTTATGTTCTGGAATTGTTTTGGTTCGCAACTTCTTCCCACTGCTATTCAAGGAAGCCCAGTTGCTTTGGCGTTGCAACTCTCCTGCAGTGTTTTGGTAAGTTAGTAGCATGTAGCCTTCTTATTGTTTTCCTTCAGCTAAAATTGGCCACACACATGAAAATTGTGTTTGTTTTTTTGCATTTACTGATAGAACAAAGTTCCAATTGCATTTCTAAAACCAGGAGTTAATATAGATTATAGGATAATTAAAATTTAACTGAGCATGAAGCCATGACTCTTGTGAAAGGATCCCATTTTTTCTAGACTATAGGATATGGCATGTACAAAACTCCCATTCGTTGGTTCAATTTGAAACCAAGAAGAAAAATATTATTCAATGTTCTATCCATCTGACTTGAGGCAGCTTGCTATCAATTAAGTTATCTAGACATAATATTTGATGTCAGCATGCCATTTTACAGTTTTTGAATTATAATTCTCTTTGGTACACTATGGTTTTTCGTCGTCTAACAGGATTGCACTAATGGTTCAACCAGGAATGTTAGTGTAGGAAAGTTAACAGAAGATTTCCTTGCCTTGAAGATTTAACTTGAATTTATGAAGGATCAAAGGAATTTAATGAACAGAGCCCACATTTTCAATACAACTAGTTGAGTTTTTTTTTTAAAACAAACTTGGGTGTTAACAGTTCTGTGATATTCAATTACAGTTTACCCACTTATATCCTGATCGTGTTGATTTAAATGTTTGTTTTGAATATACCTAAGTTCATTCTAGCCTTGTCATCCATTTGACCTTTTGGACCTGAATTGCCAATAATTCCAAATGTGAAGTTGCCTTGAAGAAGATTTGAATTAGGCTGGATATGGTTCCAATTTAACCATGGATTTTTATTCTAGGCAAAACTATAAATGCATGTACTTTCTATCTATTTGTTGATCATATTATATTCTTCAGAATATATAGAACAATAGCATAGTCAGTCTTAATAAAATATGCAGTATATGTAGACCATTGCCATTGGTAATTGAGCTTGGTAGTATCTCTATTTGTTAATCATATTATATTCTTCAGAATATATAGTCAGTCTTAATAAAATGCAGTATATGTAGACCAGCCATTGGTAATTGAGCGTATCTCTATCGTGCTCAAGAAATCAATTGTTTTGATAAAGATTTTCTATTTTTACGCGTAAGCTACAAAACATTCAGTTATATTTTGATTGTTTTTTATCTTTGAAAACAGAGTAAGTTTTAGCAAGTATGGTGTGATTACATTTTGAAATGTCTCTCCTCTAACATCCATTTATCTCAGAAAATTTATGGTCCATAGGACGATTTCATAAAGTCTGTTTATAGGGGTGACATTGTGTCAGGTTTGAATCAGGTACACTTAGTATCCATATTCAAACACTAAAAGGTTCAAAAATATCCACTCATGATCCAAATCCAATAAGCATTAAGTAAACCCAAACCCTATTACTTTATTCGGATTCGGATCGGGGTTCAAATACTTATCTGGTACTTTTAAATGCTTGTATAGTCAGAAAGTAATATAAAGAAAAATTGATTAAAGCTACCTTTTATAAAAGTAATATTAATTTGTGAGAAAACGGCAACAACAAATGTAAACCCTAGAAACCACACTATATTTCCATTGCAACTTCTGGATTGATCATAAAACTACTCGGAAGCTAATATCTAGCATTGCAAATTAAAACTCCTTAGAAACACACAATGGGTTTTGGGTTAGTGGTGGGTTTGGATATGGATATATCCAAATCCATACCTAATAAGCTTTTGGGTATGATTTTTTTACATTCAAACCCGAACCAAAATTTTAATGGCTCTGCAATTACTATTCAAATCCAGAAATTTGAGTCGGGTTCGGGATTAATTAGTGGGTAGTGGGCTTCATTGCCACCCCTATCTGTGCGGGAGGCATTACCAACTTTTGAGCTATCAACGGTCCATGCAGTTGTGTAAAGTTCTACTTATGTAACCTGGTGTGTGTAATTGTGTTTTGAAAGTCTTTAATTTTTTAAGACACTTATTCCATGGCTGGGAGGTCATCATACGGATGATCTTTACTACTTTACTATTGTTGTTGTTGCTGTTGTTGCTCATTTATTATTGTTGTTGTTGCTCATTTAAAATTGTTGAAATAATGTTTAGCACCCAATTAAGTAGTCCATTACATCTTTATTATTACTGTTGTTGCTCATTTGTTATTAACAGTGGTGGAAAGGGGTATTAAGTTGGGTATTAGAGCCTATGTTTAGGAATTAGAGGCTTTAGAACAGCATTAATGTCATTTAAAGAATATCACTCTTCCATATTATTTTTTCCCCCATTTTTTCTTTCCTCAAGCCCCATGATCATAAGAGTAAGTTAAAGTATTATGCTGGTTATCACAGGCCTATCACATAAGCCTGCTCATTTATTTGGGTATAAACCAGCAACAAAAAACGTAAGTGGAGTTTTTTCATTCTATGAAATGTAAGTTTAGTAGATTGAGACATGAAAATCATAACATGTTGTAGTTGGATGTGGAAAATATATCGGCAAGTGAGTACTTTAAGTTTCTCCGGTCAGTTATCCAAGAGAATGCATGTATTAAATAAGATATTTATCGTAAAATTAAAGCAGGATTGTTAAAGAGAAGAGTCGTGACAGGAGTGTTATGCGATCAAATGTATCGTTACAGTTAAATGATAAAATTTATACGACGACGAGTAGACCAACTATTTTATATGATATAGAGTTTTGGGTTATCACTAAGAAAAATAAATAGAGTTTAGGTGTGCCAGAGATGCGAATGTTAAGGTGAAAATAAGGTGAGAAATGATAATAATATCCAAGCAAAGGTAGATGTGAGTTTTATAGAGGATAAGATAAGAGAACATCGCTTTAGATGGTCTAACCATATAGGCTGAAGATCTAATGATACGTCCGTTAGAAGGATAAAACATATTGTTGAATATTAAGTCATCTATGAGCGTTTTGATAATGAGCAAACATATTGGGTATTAATGATTTATGAGTGTAGGTATGATGTATGATGAAAATCAAAGATGTGCGGAGTCAACAAAGGCTATGACGTCTAAAAAAACCAAGACAAGAGAATGAACTTCATTTTTACATCAAACGAGCTTCAAGATCAATGTAATTTTGATGTAAATTTTATGTTTTGTCTTAGTAGGATGTTAAAGTCGTTGAAACTCACACACACATAGGAACACATGATAAATGTTTTAAAATAATTTTAAATTTAAGTTCCTTTGTTTTAGAGTTCAATTTTCATGTTTCACAGACTAACTAGTCTACTAGTATAGTGCCTAGTCGATTAGCAATTCTGGAAATTTAGGTGTGTCAGGTTATTAGCTCTAATCAAATCGACTAGAGTACTAGGACTAGTCGACTAGAGCATGAACTCTAGTCGACTAGAAATGACAGAGCACACAATTTCTGAAAACTGGCAGGACTAGTCGACTAGAGTGTTTGGACTAGTCGGTTAGAACATAAACTCTAGTCGACTAATACTAGTCGTCGGGCTCTAACAGAAATATTTTTACTAGCTATTTTTGATCGTTGGGGTGGCTTTATGTAATCTGTTTTGATTAGATTTGAGCCATATATAGTTAGAGGACTGTTCAACATTTATTTTAATGAATTTATGATCTTTTAAGAATAAATTTTTCAAGAGAAATTGTTTTTGAGCTTAAATTCTTTCACAGAAAACCTCATCTTTGGCCTTGTTTCTAAAAGTTTTTAAAATCTTTTTTGGCCAACTTTTGATCTCAAAAGCTTCATTTGCAACATCATTTAGAGATCAACACTATCGCCACCCTTCATCAACACAATAGTTTCAACGCAAAGATTATATGTAAAATTGTATTGTAAGTATCTCTCACTTATGTGAGGTATTTTCTTTCTTGAGGAGAGGTGTTTGTACTCGAGCTTGTTCGAGGTGACTTGTCCTTCACCGAGGTGTGGTGTAAAGGACATGTTGTAATCTTGGTTACATTTGCAACGTGTTAGTGGATTTGTCCTTGTGAGTACGTATAGCTGGATGTAGGGAAGTGTGCCTGAACCAGGGTAATCATTTGTGTTTGCTTTTGTTTCTTTTTGAGCTTGTTTATATTCTTGCAAGTATCTTAGCTTCCACAATTTATATTTCTATCATCTCTAGCAAGTATTATTTTACTGATTAAGGATTAACTTGGTAACTCAAGTTGAACTTTAGGTAGAAATTTTTAGGGGTTTTGGTTTAAATTTTATAAACAATATTTATTCCTTTAAATTTTATAGACACTATTCACTTCCCTCTAATGTTCTACTTGTCATTCCAGGGATCCATCACTATGGTATTAGAGCATACTAGAAGATGATCAACAAATTAATTTCCAGAGTGACAATCTATCATCCGGCCACCTATGCTCACCGCTCCAACTATGACGCTTGGAAGACACGGATGATGATCTGTCTTCAATCATTTAAACATGGATCTATGGAGCAGGGTAGAGACTCTCTATGAGAATCCAACAAAGCCAATCCCAGAGTGGAGCAATAAGGAGAAAGCCCAAGATACTTTGAATGCCTAAGTGACTTGTATTGTGCATTGGATAGTACGACGTACAACCACGTGTGCACATCAACTATGGCGCATCAAATTTGGCACTCTCTTGAGGTAACTCATGAAGGTAACAATATGGTTAAAGATACTAAGATTTCTCTTTATTCACAAAAATGCAAGTTCTTTATGATGATTAAAGGAGAAACGATTATCGAGATGCATATCCATTTTTCAGAGATTATCAACAATCTTACCGGGTTAGGTAAGATTTATTCTCAAAAGAAGCAAATTGGTAAGATTCTTTGATCACTCACAATCGAGTGGGAGAAGAAGACAACGTCGAGTGAAGAAGTTCATGACCTCTCCAAGCTCACAATGGAGGATCTTATAGGTAACCTTATGGCTTATAAGTTACAAATCAAAGAGAAAAGAGAAAGTGAGTAATCAAACAAGAAATCAATTGCCTTCAAGACCACTACCAAGAAAGGAGATTTGGAGAATGAAGATACGGATCAAATAGCCTTAGTGACAAGAGAGTTTAAGAAGTACTTAAGAGGTAAGTTTAAATCTAATAAGCAAAGATTATTTAATGATTCTGTTATTTGTGTTAAGTGTAACCAGTGTACGCGGATGCGCCCATATTGGGTTTTGGGTGCGACATAAGACTTGTTTTGGAAATCATCAAGTTTCGTGGGCATGGGAGGTGACAGGAGGGGAGTTGCTCACATTGAAAAATTAATTCTGAAAGATTATAATGTGACTGAGTGTAACAAGACATGCCACTACTTAAAGGATTGCCCCTTAGCTAAGGACAAGAGAAAATTAAAAGAAAAGCCAAAATGGAAAAGGCCCAAGAAGAAAGCATTAGCAGCTTGGGATCAAGATCTAAATGAAACATCCGATGATAATGATGATGATTCTTCCAATGAAAATGACCGGAAATGAGCATACATGTGCTTTATGGTGCTTATCGAGGATGAGGTAAATTCTAAAACAGAATCCGATGATGAACATGATACTCTTCGTACATTATATGATAAATATAGGAGCTTATTAAGAGAATACCTAAAACTTGAAATAACCCATATAAAGTGTAATGCTAATGTTGATAGTTCCTTAAACAACCTAGAAATCGAAAAATTAAAAGAAGAGAACTTAAAATTGATAAGTAAAAATGATGATTTAACCAATGAAAATATGACACTTAAAATGAATGTAAAAAACTTAAGTGTTAGGTTAAATGAATTAGAGAAAAACATAACCACTATTATAACTAAATATGAAGATTTACATTAAAATGTAAATACATTTAATAAGGGAAAATAAAAGTTAAATGACTTAATAAATTCACAAAAACCAACTAATAATAAATTTGGTTTATGATATAACAAGGCTAGTCAAAATGTTAATAATAGGCCAGAACATAACCATGCATATTTGTATACCAATTTTGCTAAGAACAAAACCCCTAATGTAAATCATACTAAAATGAATATGTTAAAATTTGGATACCTAAAAGAGGAACAATTAAAATGAAAGATAATAATGTTAATAACTTCATGGAAAACATGCATTGTAATAAAAATTATAAACATGTTAATAATGGAAGGTCTAAACCCAAATGAGTTTGGTTCCCGGTTGAATGATAAAATCTTATGGAACCAATAAGATACCACAAATCTAAATGTCTAATTCAATTGGTATATTATATAAAAACATAAAATATTTAATAATTTTTTGATAAATTCACATATTTATCATATAATTGTTTTTCATTGCGGTATTATTATTATTACTTCAATACTATCAAGTCTAATCCCATGGACCCAAAAGAATAGGGGTGCCAAGCTATTTGACTTATTTTTAGGTACTTCGATATATTGGGGGTTGACGCTAACTCCTAAATTACACTTTGAAAATATTCATGAATTAAGGGAGATGTTTCATCAATTGTTGGTATGCATAATTTCAGAGGGAGCGTGTTTCAATGATTGTAAGTAAATTTTATATTAACACTTGGTATCATGCATTTTTATTTCTCATATATGGTATCTATGTGCATTTATTATATGGAGGAGAGGCTAACGAGGGGGATACATTTGATGCATAAGAGGGGAAGAGATTTTTGAATATTAAGTCATAATATCATGTTTATTAGACTCATTCAATTTCCATCCCACCCTTTGTGATAATTCCAAAGGGGGAGAGTGTGTTATGTAAAATATGTCATATGGGAGACAATAATTATATGTGAAGGGGGGAAGAGAGAATGACTGATTCACACACACACTCATATTGCATTGATTTTCAAGATTTTCATATTTTATATACTATATGCTTGTCATCATCAAAAAGAGAAGAATGTTGAATATTGAGCACCCCATGAATGTTTTGATAATGAGCAACCATATTGGGTACTAATGATTTCATTACTCTAGATATGATGTATGATGAAAATCAAAGTTGTGGAGTCAACCGAGGCTATGAAGTCTAAAGGAACCAAGACAAGAGGATAAACTACATGTCTACATCAAAAGAGCTTCAGGATCAATGTAATTTTGATGTAAATTTTATGTTTTTCTTGGTATAATGTTAAAGCCTTTGTTGAAGCTCTCACATACACACATAGGAATACATAATAAATGTTTTAAAATGATTTTAAAAGTTTCTTCCTAATTTTTAGAGCCCAATTTACATGTTTCACTAGCTAAATAGTCGACTAGTACAGTGCCTAGTCGACTGGCAATTATAGAAATTTAGGCGTGTCAGGTTATCAACTTTAATCGAATAGAGTATTAGGATTAGTCAACTAGAACATGAATTCTAATCTACTAATCCAGTAACACTTGTCGACTAGAAATGCCAGAGTACAAACAGCTTCTGAAACCTGACTAGCCTAGTCAACTAGAGTGTTTGGACTAGTCGACTAGCTCATGTCTAATCGATTAGAACAAGAACTTTGGTCAAGTAGTACTAGCCGTTGGACCCTAAAAATAACATTTTTACTAACCGTTTTGACCGTTGGAGTGGATTTTTAATATGGTTTGACTAGATTTGAGTCATATATATAGATGGTTGTTCAACATTTATTTTAATGAATTTATGATTATTTAAGAAGAAAATTTCCAAGAGAAAAATTATTTTTGAGCTTAAATTGTTTCAAAGAAAACTCTCTCTTTGGTCTTGTTTCTAAAAGTTTTCAAAATCTTTCTTGGGCAAATTTTGATCTCAAAAGTTTTATTTGCAACATCATATGGATTTCAACACTTTCATCATATTTCATCACCACAAGAGCTTCAACTCAAATGGTATAGGTAAAATTGTATTGTAAGTATCTCTTACTTGTGTGAGGTTTTTGTACTTGAGCTTCTTCGAGGTGATTTGTTCTTCACCGAGGTGTAGTGTAAATGACGTGTTGTAATCCTGGTTCCATTTAGAACGTGTTAGTGGATTTGTCCTTGTGAGGACTGTGGCTGGATGCAGGGGAAGTATGCTTGAACAATGATAACTCAATTGTTTTTCCGTTTTTCTGCTTGTTTATATTCTTGCAAATATCTTAGCTTCCGCAATTTATATTTCTATTATCTTTTACAAGTATTATTTTGTTGATTAAGGATTAACTTGGTAACGCAAGTTGAATCCATCGGTAGAAAATTTCTACAGAATTTGGTTTAAATTTTATAAACACTATTTACCACACTATAGTGTTCTACTTGGCAACCATGGATTCAACACATGAATCTTAAGATTAAGAGAAATAGAGGTAGACCGAAGAAGACATTATGGAAAATGAGTATCTAACATCACGATCCGATATAATCATGACCCCATATTCTTGTGATTGAGTCGATGAAGCTTATCCCAATTTTTTGAGATGAAGGTTATGCTGATTATTTCCTCAAGCCTTGCATTTCATCCTAATTTGTCGATGGTATTCAATTAGATTACCATAACATTGAGTGCTCAGAGGGTCACAAATGAATTCCGTGTTGGGTGCCTACACATAATCATCTCGCACATTTTAGGATGCCTTATCAATGCAACAAATGCAATTTTGGAAGAACCAAACATAGTTGGATTGTCTAACCTAGTTGGGCACTGATGTGCACTTAGATAAACGAAATAGTCAAACCCAAGGTAGAGACTATAATGGCAGGCAACATTATAATGATATGAAAGTGATGTAGATGGCTAATTCTTTGTGATGCCCCGGGTTTTAATGGCACTTAATTTGTAAGTTGAGGACCAATCTCTTTCACAACAGTTGAAGATATGGAGTGTGTGATATGGATGGAGTTTGTGTTCACTAATGATAGATGGTGAATGCATATGAAATCATCTTTCAAGAGATGATCGGGAAGCTTAAACTGAAACCTGAGGCTCTTAAATGATCTTACCAAACTCTTGGTTAAGGATGTACGTATGGTACTTTATAGTAACTAAGCGTTGTTTAGGCAAATTCTTCTTAGAAAAAAGGAGTCATGATGCCGTCTGAAGTGATGTGGTACTGTTATGAAGGTAAATAGTTCAGATGCGAATTAGATATGCGTTATATCATATCTGTATTTGAAATTATTACCAAATACAGATGCAGATGCAGAAAATATGCAAAAAAATTTATTATCAGTATTCGCAAAAAACGAATACAAACATGAACTGGATATAGATTAACGATTATATTGTGTAAAAATGATGCATATGGATATAAAATGTATCAACTCTAGTATGTTATTGGATGTATGCTGATTAAAAGTCATATTTATACATATGGATATATGATCATGGATGAGAGTGATTGAGGATAAATGAGTCATCATTCATGGGTATAGTATGATTTTGGCATATGAAATTCCTTATCCGAATCTATATTCGGTCTGATATGAAATTTTGATATCTGCTTTCACATCTGAAACCACATCCTTTCGGATATGGATGTGGATCTGATGCGGATTATCCGAATCCGTTTGCATCCCCTGGTACAGCTACAGATGCGTCACATCTTTGTTATGATGTCCTTGGCAATTTGATTGTAACATTCAACGTGACTAATAGAAAAACACTTGTATGTTCTTTAAAGAAAAGATTGAGATCGTCCATCACCCTCAAAGGGACACTTTCTTGCCTTGAGAACAAAGAATGCCCCTAAGTAAGCAATTAGTTACTTTTATATTTACCTTAATTTAAACTGCAAGAGAGCTTGAAGAAGTGGTAAATGAATTTAGCATAAACTATACTTTGATGTGCCAGAATTTGGGACAAGAGATTGGGATTCCGTAAGCGGATCATGTGCCTGGTATGGCTGATTATTTTTCCAAAATGGATCATTTCATACACTGCATTAAAACATTAGATGCATATCATTCAATATAGCAGACATGAGATTTACGCTTGCAGTGCATACCCACATCAGTCAAATCATTTAGTAGGTTCTAAATTATTTAATGGAAATTTTATGGTCTGTATTGGGAATTAAATTACTGTTCATCTGTTCTTATCACCTGCAATTGATGGACAAATCAAGGTGGTCAATCACACTCTCGAAATTTTTACTAAGATGTCTCTTTGGTAGTCAACTAACACAATGTGATTTAATAATTCCTTAGACCAGGTTTGCATATAATAATTCTGGAAATAGATCTAATTCCTTGCTTGAAACTTTTGCATGGTTAACCTATTCCACATTTTCTTGATTGTATGTAACTTTTCATGCCAGACCTGGTGCTTAAGTTAATGACATAATTGATAATTTAATCTTTTTTGTAACAGCAGTTGTCATTAACTTCAGCATTAGATTGTCCATGAAGAGGTAAATACAATCAAGAAAATGTGGAATAGGTTAGCCATGCAAAAGTTTCAAGCAGTGATCTGGATCTATTTCCCGAGCTGCTATATGCAAACCTCGTTAACCAGCTAGACATCATAGTAAACTTTCTATACTGTGATTGACCATCTTGATTTGTCCATCACACAGCTAGCCAGACATGTTAGAAGTTTTTAAATATCGGGCGACATTTCGGAAATATCGGTTGAAAAGTCAGTTTTTAATCCTACCTCCTCGTGCCTTGACTTTTCAAGGCGAATAGCATTTTCTAGATGATATTGACATAATATCAGCCGCTATATGACATTTTGACCAATATAATAACTGTTTGAAGTTTGAACATCCGTCGATATTATTTAATTAACATTTTAAGTAGTTGAATTCAAAGCAAACTCAACCCGAACCCATACCTAAATCCAAACTATAAAAGGAATTAAGCCTAAATTTCTCAATTCCTTGCTCATCGTTTTGAACATTGCTTTCTTGGTGTTGCGTCTGTCCTTTCTGATACAGTCTTCCATCTTTGTTTTCGATATCATTGGCATCATAGTTCAAGGCATCACATTCCCGCTACCTTCTTCATTGCCATCGCATGTGACCAATGCCCATACCTTTCATCACTCACCCATGCCAACTCCTTCATCGCTTTTTTCGTCATCCTAGTCCATGTTCTTGATAGATCCGAAGGCAAATCTGAACTTTATTGAAGAAAATGAAGATAAAAAGGATAACTTTGCTACGATTGATAGGGCAACCACCCTTCCAAGACGCCTAAAGTGAGGACGTCCGCACTCTCTTAAGATCTACCTAAGAACTCTATCAAACAATTCAATAATCATACATAAAAATAAAATGACGGCTAGCCCTAGATTAAAAATAAAACCCTCCTTCTCCACAATTATAAGTTTGCCACTCAATTATAATAAATCAAAGAGGAGCAGAAAATGTCCCTAAGGAGAGGCGGCCTCCCTTGCATGTGAACCTACTCGCAGGTCCAGCCTATTTATTCCAGATCTAACATTGCTTCGCCCCTGAAAATCCACCTTGTCAACAAGGTGGTGCATGAAGTTTCTAGCGGTCTTACTCCGAGTGGTAGTCGTCTTCTACTCCAACCTCTTCATCCTACACGTCATCCTCCTTGTCTGTCCCGGCTATCAGTATTTGCAGCTTGTGAACCCCGCAGTGGTGTCCTGGGGTGAATCGCTCATTGCATCTGAAACAGCCCTTTTGCCTCTTCTACCGCATCTCGGCGTCAGTCATCCGCCTGAACTGATCCTCTGTTGGCGGTGCACTGCTCTTCTCCTCAATCTTCTCGTCGCTTGCCTCATATGTCCATGTGATAGCCTTCACTCCCTTGACACAGCTGAGGACACGTGCTGCGCCTGACCACCATAACCACTCCTAACTCTCCTCTCCTCAGCCTCAGCATCTTCGACCATATGTGCCATCTCCATGATCTCTGACAGCCCACTGTGCTTGTATGGCCGAACCCTCGCTCGAAGACTGGGCTTCAGCCCTTTCATGAATGTGCCCTCTAGCGACTCGTTAGTAACTCTGTGCACTCTACCAGACAAGGTCTCAAACTTCTCGATGTAGTCCCTCATTAGCCCCTCCTGCCTGAGGGCGAACAATTGCTCGTGAAGGTTTCTCATGTGGGGATTCCGAAACTTCTCCAGAATGATATCCTTAAGCTCCTTCCAACTGCGAAAGTGTTGTCTCCTCTCCTTCCACTGATACCACCTCAAGGCTCTATCCTCTATACAAATGGCAGCTGCCTCCAATTTATGGGCATTCGTCATGTGATAAGTAGTGAAATATCTTTCAGCCCTAAAAAGCCACGCATGCGGGTCCTCTCCATCAAACACATGCATTTTCAGCTTCCTTACTTTGCCATCACCCCCCAAAATGCCACTGGTCGGGTCTCCTTTTGGTGCGTCTGTGCTGGTGATAATGCTGCCATCTCTCATTATGGGTCTCATATCCTCCATGTATTCCTCCGCGGACTGCGTAGTCCCCTCGCTGCCCTCTTGGTTGTCCCCCATATTCTTTCCATCCACCTCCAGCGCCAAAGTCACCTCCCTGTGCTCCTCCACCTTCATCATAATGGTTCATCCCCCATCCTTCGTCACCGTAGTAGTAGTCTCCAGCCTGCCCGTGTCCCAGAAACTCAGGAGGACCCCGAAAATAATCATCATGCCCGTGGCGATGGGGCGGAATCCCTGGAAGTCCAGATCTGCGATTCGCGCGCGTCGTGCTTCGAAGTCACCCCTGACGGCTGCCAAGGGTGTGCCCAGGCCTGTCCGGCCTCCGATAGGCCCGGTCGGGGCTGTCGGTGGCCGGGCGGGCCCTCCGATGGCCCCGTCAGGGTCGGCCGGCCCTGCCGAAGGACGGCAGGGTTCGGCCGGCCCTGCCGGCCACCCCCAAGGGTGGGGCGGTGATCCCTGCCGTCCTTCACCCTGACGGGGCCATCGTATGGCCGACCCTGACAGGGCCTCACCCGCTATCGGTCGCCCCCTAGGGTTGAGAAGGGGACAGCCGGCCTCCCTTGATGATCCGTCTTTGTTTTCCGCTCTCCTCGATCCTCAAGGGCTCCTCCTCTTCCTTGTAGTACTCATCGGCATCCAAAAGCATCCCCTCATCAAAAGATTCCATCTTTTCCTTTCCCTTCTCCAAAGGTGGAACCTTCTGAAGAACTAGTGTTTGCGCCGTCGATCCCCAATTTTCCGTTGAGAGCCGTAAGTTGGAAGACGATCTGAGCAAGGGCTTCCTCCGTCCGATCTTATTTAGCGATGAGTCGATCCACCGCCATCGGCAATTTAGCGATCGACTCGCTATTTTCCGCCACGGGTTTTTTCACCTCCTCGATCTCCGCATGATTTTTCCTCCTCCGCCTCGCTTTGATCCTTGCTTCTTGTTGACACTGTCATGGATCGTAGTCGCTCTGATACCATCATCTCCTTCGGCTTCTTCCACTTCCTCCGACGATAACGAGAAGTAGCAGCAACGAGCATAGCGGCAGCGATAGCTATGTATACAACCGTGGTAAGGCGACTATAGGAGTCACATCTTCATTTTCCCTTACTCTTCGCTACTCATTAGATATATTCTCCTAAATTTATATTTAGGCATTGATAAATTTTGACCAATTTTGCTTGATCATGTTTGCTTGATATTGCATTGTTTGTGGCCGATGGGTGCTTGGGGATAATTCAGTTGCTTTCTTGTGGCTGTTTGCCTTCTGTTACGTTCGGTTATGTGTTCCCTTTGGTTAATGGCTCCATTAGGCTACTTTGGAGTTCGGTTGGATGTTCTTATTGGATTATTGGTCTTTGTGGTGTTTGATTGGGTGTTTCTTAGGATGTTTGCTCCTTGTCAGGTTCAGTTGTGTTTCCTTGATGCTGTTTGCTTTGCTTCCTATTGATGCCAATCTCGATGCTATTCCTTGTCCAGTATGGAGATTATCCTCATCCTTCCATACTTAAATCGAGTAATTTGGTGCTGTTGGTTCTTGTTCCTTTGCCTCGTGCACACATCTATGGACTTCCTGTGGTCATGTTCCTCCTTTGCTTGATCTGATTGTATGATGTAGGTTATTGGGACATGTTTTAACACATAGATGATTAGTCATATGATGTAGAACCAGAAAGATTTGGGAAATTTGGAGATGATTTTGGGGAAGAACATGTAGATTGGGGTTCCGAGGCTTCTCATCAATGATTCTGAGGCTTTTCACCAAGGAGTTGGATCTTTCTCAGGCCTTGGGGATTTAATTTTCTCAAAATTTTATTCATTGATTAAAAACAAACAATCTTGAGGTCTTTTAAAGGCTTTACAACTAATACTCTATTCTCCCAACCGATATGGGCGTAAACTCTAAATTAATTAAAACACTTATTTTGATTTTGAAATCCTTTATGTGCAGGTAGTTGCATGTCCATGTGCACTTGGTCTGGCCACACCTACTGCTGTTCTGGTATTAACTATACCTCTGAATGAAATTATTTGTAACTGGGAGAGAAGCTTATCCTTCTTTACCTTACAGTTGATCTTTGTTTTAATTGACTTAATTTGATGCCAGGTTGGAACCTCATTAGGGGCTACCAGAGGTCTGCTTTTACGTGGTGGCAACGTCTTAGAGAAATTTGCAGGCGTTGACACATTTGTGTTCGACAAAACAGGAACTTTGACAACTGGAAGGCCTGTAGTTACTGAAATCATAGCATTACAATGTGAAGTTCCAGATTCAAAGTTAAGTAGAAAACACATTATGCTCCGTTAATATCTTAAATACTAATGTGTTATCTATTCATTCCTTAGCTACTTACATGTGAAAGAATCCTTACATGATTTGCGGATGCAGATACAGGTTCTAGAAACTGGCTGTTTTAGAGTTTGCCGCCATGAGAACATGACTGTGTGCGCGTGCGTGTGTGTATGCTTGTGTATGCATATGGTGGTATACATGGTTTTGATTTTGTAAAGGACGAACCTTAAGTCATAATATTATCTATACATCCTTCATATGTCTTCATTAAATAAATAAAGCTGTGTAACGGTAGACGAGTCCAAAAAGATTCTGACACGGCAAGTCCACTTGTAGTTCATAGCAGATAGGTGTATCTACATGCCACTTTGTTGTTTGTGAAAAAGTCTTCAATATATCATGTATCAAATGTAATACCACTAACCTGATTTTATAGTTCTCATGAATAAATTACCTTTTAAATGCGAATAATGAATTTTATGAATTTATAAGAATTTTTCCAGAGTTTTCCTTCAATTGTTTATATATTATTTAAATTTTCTAATCTTTTAAATCATTCTTTATACCGTTTCCTAAAACCTATTTCATTTCCCCCCCCCCCCAGCCCACATCCCCTTCTTGAGCCCAGCCCGTCTTCTCCTTCTCTCTTTTCATTCCTTTTATTAATCCCAATTACAGAGCCTCAGCCTAAACCTACATTACCCTTTTCATTTAACTTCTCAAGCCCACTTATCATTCACATAACGCTAACCCTAAATCATTTCCCTCTTCACTCTCCCAGCAGATGTCTCCTCTTGCCGTTGCGATTTCTCCGCTCCATGATCACGCGAGATCGCGCGGAATCTGTTACAATCCCATTAATCCCACATCGGAAATGAACAAAAGAAAAGAAATGTTTAAGTATTAGAGTCTTTCCACCTAATACCAATTGGTTTTGGGTTGGATGCTAGCTAATACTTAACAGTTGGGGTGTGAGCCCAATGTTAAAGGCATAGTATGGGATGTGTCCTTAGAAAGGCTTGTGTTAGGGGCCTAGTATGGGATGGGTCTCTAACAAATGGACTAGTTTTAAGGGCCTAGTGGCTGGGTCTCTAATAGAATCCTCAATCGCGTGTAACGGCCATGAATTTCTCCTCTAACGGCTCTCACTCGTTTATATCTCATCTTCTTCTTTCATAGAGTTTTTCATGCGAAATTATTTTCTCAAAATTTTTAAAAAATTCCATTTAGCTGTTTTGGTGTTCGAATCTTTCTTTTGGGGGTTTGATTTACTCAAAGGCGTCACCTTTTCTCTTGGACGAGCATCTGCAGCAGCAAGTGTGGCACATCTGCATGGTTCGATCTTTTTCTTGGCGATTTTTCGATGAGTTTATCTTCTGTGAACGTCGTTAGATTGTTTTAACTCAAGTTTTTCGTTTTTGATGTACTTGTTTAGATCTGAAATATTATAAAATCATGTTGGAAATTTCTTGAATTAAATTTTGTATGCATTAAAAATGTGATCGTATGGTTAGATCTTGATTCATGTTAGGATGACAAACCTCTTGAACTAGTTCGTAAATATTTGAGCACTAGTCATAACCCCATAGGTCACGTGGCATTCTAAATATTGTTCTGAAAAATTTCAACTCATTTAAAATCTTCACACCCAAAAAAATTGCAGCTTCAAAATTTCCCAAAAAATTGGCAGACACCTTCAAAATGTTCCTACACAACAAAATTTTTCAACCACATTCAGACTAAAATTTAGTTCCTACAGAGAATTTAGTTTCAAAAAAAATTTAGGTCCACTCAAAATATAGTTTCCTCCAGTGTGGTTTCCCCTAAAATTTAAAATTTTAATTTCCCCAAAATTTAGTTCTCTCCAGATTTAATTTCTCACAAAATTTTAGGATGTCTCCCCAAAATCCCCCAAAATTTTAGATTTTTCACCCTAAAATTTTCACGAATTCTCATCCTACCCAATCATGCCTCAAGATTCAATCCCGACCGTCTTTATACACATCCTTTTGTCCTAGTTGGCAACCCCATTCAAAACATCCCTCAATTGTATAATAAATAATATGTTGTTGTAGATTGAGGTAATTTTTATTTATCGGATGAAAATCGATTATTGAGACTTTGGTTCTTGAGGATTTTTCTTCTAAACAAATTGTGATGGCTTGAATACATTGATGGTCGTGCTTGGCCTCCTGATGGGGTTTACTTTGTTTCCCACTGTCACGTGTACCTCGTTTGCTATTTCTGCCGCTATCTGTTTGTACCCATGTTTGTTCCTTGTTTTGTGCTCTTACGCCTCTGATTTTGGCTTGGGTCCCTGTATATTGCCAGTTGCCTCTACTACGACCTTACTATCGTTTTTCATGTGCCCTACGGTGCTTGTTGGCGCTGCACTGCTTCCAGTCTGCGTGCGGCCCTGCTGCTGTTCCAGTGTGCGTGCGGCCATGCCGTCCCTGTCTTCTTGCAGTTCCCCTTTGTTTGCTGTTCTTGCATCTCACTGATGCTGAAATTTTCTGCAAGCTGAAAACATACAATTTAATATATTTCAGTATACTTTTATATAATTTTTATGAATGGATGAATACTGAAAATATGCATAAATAATACTTGTTATGCATGTTCTATGGAATTGTTAATGGATGTTGGATATGTTGGATTGATCCTAAATGTTATCAATGATGATTCTAAACTCTGAGATAAATGAGACCTTGAAAATTGTATGAAATTCACACGTTCCTAAAATCATTGTGGGAATAATTTATGCACACAGAGGATTATACATTGAATTCTGACATTCCGTAATTTCATAGAATTAAGAGGTGGTTAAGCTTGGACTAACACTATTGAATTGGATTTGATTTTCATTCCGGGCAAATTATAGTGTGGGGTGGTTCAAGGTATACACATGTTCTGAATACAATTACCTCCTAATTATATGGATTACTTATGATATATGCCCTGGACTTGTTTTGGAGACTATGTTTCATGTATTTCATATGATGCGTGTCAGTTATTTACCACAATAAATTCTTACAGAAACATTTGAACTGAATGGTCGCCTCGTGATTGAAGGAAATGTTATTATATATGGACTTTTATATACATGTTACATTAGATATACATTGTCGACTTTGTTACTTAACACTGAGTCTTTCACCTTATACAAATAATGCACTTGTCTGCACATTTTCACTAAGGTTGGGGTAACTCACTGTCTTAAAGGGTGCAGGAGCGGTGATGGATTACTGTATCTGATTTTTTGTTTCCAGTCTTGGAAGAAGAGTTTTACTCTTGTATCTGTTTTTCCACTTTTTGCTACGAAAGTGGGATCCTACTATTGTAGTCGTGTTTCTGCTGCCCAAACAGGGAGCGATGTTATACCGCAGGACCCGTGTTTTCTGTTTGAGTTGCACAGTGTACCCTTGGACGTGAGTCAGAGCACTAGTATATGTGTATTACAGCCTAGTATATATAGCACTTGGATTAAAATCATAACATATTTAGTCTTACTGTTATAGTAGTGTCAACTTTTCTGTCTTGCTTGTTCTGCTGGATGAATTATGGTTCCCTCTGTTGGTTGTTACCATTTCTCTTTTCATGCTTGCTTGTTGTTTTGTCATTGCTACTTTACTGTTTAGCGTACCACTACTGCCTCTCTATTTATATCATGTTACATATATTGTTATCCTCAGATTCTTATAGTTATTGTAATTTACAACTATCCTAGCAGTTATTATTGTTGTCTTCGTTAGGTTCGGGAGTGGATTCTTTGAGGATTTGTCGATTTTTAGATTTACCTATTTTTCTTAGAGTTTCTTCTGATACTAAGTGAAAAGTTATTTTTTAT
Organism: Scilla litardierei; assembly: GCA_030789695.1. NCBI lineage: Eukaryota > Viridiplantae > Streptophyta > Magnoliopsida > Asparagales > Asparagaceae > Scilla > Scilla litardierei. Next base: position 182,770,190 of record CM061140.1, on the reverse strand, counting down.
CATTTGGTTATTTTCATATTTCGTCCTTCGTTTGTATCCTTTGCTATATTATCTTGTCAGCTATTCATACTCTTATTTCGTGTTGATTGTTAGTAGTTGAAGCAGATGAACCTTGGTATTACATCAACACGTTCGCATTTAGGCTGAAGAGAGGAATTGCCAGTATGCCTAAGTGTATGCGGGATTGTCACCTCTCTTTTCCATAGAAATTTTGGGAAGGGATGCATGACACGTAATTCATAAATTTTGTCGACCACTTTACATGCTAGTACGAGTGAATGTTACAAATGCATATCTTCTTTTGATTAAGTAAATCTATTCTTAAAGTAATAGAGCATGCTTTAAGGTTTCGGTCGAAACCGTTGAGTTTCGGCCATTTCGTATCGATTCAGTCAGGTCAGGTACGAAACATGACCGGAAACTCGGTTTCGGACCGAAAATCGAGAAGACTAAAAAATCGACGAAGAAGAAACAGATACTGGAAAATGTTGCAGAAAAAAGAAGAAATAGAAAAAAGGAAGACGATGAAGAATTGATCTCACTGTCGCCTCGAAAAATCGATGAACTCGCTCCCATGTCGCCTCGTTGCCTCGAAAAATCGAGGAACTCCTCTTTGCCATTTTGCTGCCCCAAAAAATCGACGAACTCTTCTCCCTCTGCCTCGTCGTCCTGCCTTAAAACATCGACGAAGAAACGAGGGCTTCTCTGATCTAATGTGTCCCCTAATAGCTCTAGAGAGTGCTACTAGCCAAATAACACTCTTGCTAAACATTTTACATTTATTTACTAGTCTGCCATTCTCTGTTAGATCATTTAACAAAAGAGAATAGCAAACTTGTAAATAAATGCAAATTGTTTATCAAAATGTGTAATTTGACAGCATCACTGCATTGATATACACCTTACACATTTTGCTAATCATGTTTCATTTATTTACAAGTTTGCCATCATTATCTTTTAGAAAGAAATGACAAACTTGTAACAAAATTTTATATGTTTAGCAAAATGTGTACTTGAATAACTAAACTCTTCAAAATTATGGTATGTACATATTTTTACTTGTTGGTAGTATTATACATTAATATTTTAGTTAATATTGATATTAATAATGTTTAGAAAAACTACCGAAACTGTCGATACGGACGAAACGAAACGAAAATCTGAAACCATCGAAACAAGCGAAATCTGACCGAAAACCTAAAATTCACATAATATCGAAAACGAAAATGAGACCTATAACCTTGTAATAGAGTCCTCTTTGTAAGTCCTCGGGCGAGAACTTCCTCGAAGGTAACCCATCTAAAATTACTTTTGCTCGAGCATGCTTAGCTATTAAGTTTTTACATGGCTCCTCAAAATGCCAAACACAATGAACTCTTAAATTCACATGGAGCAAGGCTAGAAAAGTATGTTTTGGTTTTGGTTTTGGTCTCTTTAGAAAATTTTGGTTTCGACAAGTTTCATCATATTCGTTGATTTTATTTAAGATTAGGTTTCAGATTTATCAATATTTTTATGTATCTATTTGTATGAATATGGATTTGTATTAATTTTTTAAACACAAACCCACTAATAATTTAAACTCAACCCCATAACTTAAATATATTGATATATTCCCTCCAAACCCAGACCCAAGCGCATGCACCAATAATAATTTATGTATATATATCCCGCCAACTGATTCTATCTATATATATATATACATATATACACATATATGAGTATATATGTGTATATACACATATATATGTGTATATGTGTATATATATATGTATATATACAAATGAGAATAATGTGTATCATACGCCATATGAGAGGGTGTCTCAGATGTCCTCTCACATAAAAGGGGCTAGTACAAGCCCACATGGGCTTGTACTTGACCCCCCTTTGTGTGAGAGGGCATATGAGACACCCTCTCATATGGCGTATAGTACCCATTAATCCCTACATATATATGTGTGTGTGTATGTATGGCTGTTTGTCTGTCTCGCGGCTCTCTCTCTCTCTGCTCTCTCTCTCTCTCTTCTCTCTCTCTCTCTCTCTCTCTCTCTCTCTCTCTCTCTCTCTCTCGATCTCGAACCCTCGAAGCAGCGGATGGCGACAAGATCAAAGCAGGCCTCGAGATTGAAGCACCATCAAGATTGAAGCAGCTGTGGCATGGCGACATCAAAGCAGCGAGATCCAAGTACCTTATCTCTCTATTGATTGCCATTTTTTCATGGTGACGGTGGCAGTAAGATTTTTTTCATTTACATTGCTATTTGTTTGTCTTTTCCTCAACTTTATTGAGGTTTATGCTCAAATCATCTCTACAAGTTCAATTTTTGGTCAAATTTATTTATTTTTTGGATTAGTAAGGGGTTCATCATGAAACTGATTGAAACCAAAATCGACAGTCACTTTCATGCGTGTCCCTGACAGAACCGGTATAAACGGCCGAAACGTTTCGGTTTGGTCAAAATCTTGAAAACCTTTTTTTTGACGAGTAAGTGTTAATCTTTATTAATGCACAAATAGAATACAAAACTCCACCAATAGTAAGGGCCAGTATGATAGGAGGAGAGGGAGGAGAGGGCACAAGCGCCGTCACCCCTTACAACCTAATGTCCAACTAGTCACTACTAAAGAGACAAAATTAAATATATACAAGAGTCTATGTCAAATGTCTAAGAAGCCCCAATTGGAGAAGGTGGCAATAGCTGAAGGGTGATTCCGCTCAATATCTCGAAGGGCAATAATTACATCAGCTGCAATGTCCTCGAAGAGAGAAGTTTTCTCCTTCCTCTTACCCTCGAAAATCCTCATGTTTCGTTGCTTCCAGATGTGCCAGACCAAGGATGACAGTGCTGTTTTTGCCAAAACACCAACACCGTCTTTCTTACCATATATGGAGAGAATGAGATCCCCCACCCCCAAGGGATGACGGAGCCGTGGTAGTCATCCCCAATTTGAGTAAGCTCCTGCAGAGAATATACCTAGTGTAGCTATATTCAAAAAATAGATGATCTATGTTTTCCACCGAATCCTCATCACAGAGAACACAAGACTGACAGGCGGCAACCCCCCACTTATAGAGGGTTTCTCTAGTGATACGCTGATACGATCTAGAGGATCGATCAATTAATTTCAGATTTAAAGAGGAAAAAATTATAAAAAGGTGGAATTTGTGGATCTTAAATTGCGAAGAACTATGAAATAGATTGATAATTGAGTCTCTTTCGAGAGGAGACTCGCTCTCCTAGCTTTGGTTGCACGGAACAAAGCCTAAAACCTTCACACACGATGCCTACAATTGTTCTTCACAAAATAAGCATAAGGAAAATAAAAGACGGCTAGCCCTAATAAATAGAAAAGATGTGATTTACTAATCTAGTCTGAAAAGACTAGAATACCCCTAGACTAACCCCCCCTACGTGGTGCCACGCCTCCTACGTCGCACGTAAGTCACCAAAGGTGGGTGGGTCCCCAATGTGGGCCGCCGGCCGTGGATGGATGCGGGTGTGGATCCGCATCAATACCCCCCCTAAAAGAGCCACCTTGTCCTCAAGGTGGAAGTCGGGAAACTGCTCCTGGATCACTCGATATGCCTCCCATGTCGCATCGCAGTCCGGCAACCCCGCCCAGTGTATCAGCACCTCTCTCTGCCCGCGCGGTCCCTGACGAACAGCTCGAACCTACAGTGGCTCCAGCATCACCTCCATCTCCTCAGTAAGTGTAGGTGGTAAGGTAGAAGACACAGTCTGCTCCCCAATGACCCGTCGAAGCTGCGAAACATGAAAGACGGGGTGTATCATCGCAGTAGAGGGTAGCCTCAGCCTGTAAGCCACTTGGCCAATCTTGGCCGAAATCTCAAACGGCCCATAGAATCTTGCTGACAGCTTCTCGTTCCGCCTCCTCGCTAGCGATCTCTGTCTGTAAGGCCTCAGCTTCAGATAGACCATGTCGCCCTCCTCAAAGTGCACATCCCGCCGATGCCCATCCGCCCTAGCCTTCATCACCTGCTTAGCCCGTACTAAGTGCTTCTTTAGCTCCTCCATTATGCTCTCCCGCGCCCTCATGTAGTCCTCTACCTGGGAGACCGGTGTCTGTCTCTCCCCAAATCGAAGTAGCTCTGGTGGGTTCCTCCCATATAACACCCGAAAGGGTGTCGTCCCTGCTGCTGAGTGGTACGAAGTATTGTACCAATACTCCGCCCATGCCAACCACCGATACCACTGTCGTGGTGTCTCCGACGCAAAGCACCGCAGATACGTCTCGATGCTGCGGTTCACTACCTCTGTCTGCCCGTCGGTCTGAGGGTGATAGGCGGTACTCCTCTTCAGCACTGTCCCCTGGACACAAAATATCTCCCGCCAGAACCCACTCAGGAACACCTGATCTCTGTCTGTGACGATGGAAGCGGGGATACCATGTAACCGTATCACCTCTCGAGTAAAGGCTGCAGCCACTGAAACCGCCGTGTACGGATGTTTCAGTGGTATGAAGTGAGCGTACTTGCTCAACCTGTCCACCACCACAAAAATCACTGAGTACCCCTCTGACCTGGGTAGCCCGTCGATGAAATCCATCGTCACCTCCTCCCAGACCCGCTCAGGTAGTGCTAAAGGCTGCAAAAGCCCGGCTGGCGTCATGGCCATGTACTTGTGACGCTGGCACACGTCACAAGCGGCGACCAAGTGTGCTATCGCTCTCCGCATACCCGGCCAATAAACCTCCCGGGACATCCTCATATATGTCTGCTGCACCCCGGAATGCCCCCCAACCACCGAACTGTGGAACTCCTGAAATAATGCGGGTATGAATGTGGACGCCCGCGGCAATACTAACCGCCCCTGGTATAACAGTCTCCGCCCCTCTACGGAGTATCCCTTCGGGGTCTCCCCGCCTCCCTGCAGCTGCTCACGAATCTGTCTCAACTCCGGATCAGCCTCGGCCTCCTGCAGCATGGGCTCCCCATCTATCCACACGGGCAACGAGAGTGCCCTCAAGTGTACCCCCTCCTCTCTGCGCGATAAGGCGTCCGTCGCCTTATTCTCCAACCCCGGTCTGTACTCAATGGTGAACCGGTACCCCACCAACTTGGACAGCCAGCGCTGGTGCTCCTCTGTCACCAGCCTCTGCTCCAGTAAATACTTCAAACTGCGCTGGTCTGTCCTCACCACGAACTCCCTGCCCATCAAATAGGGTCTTCACTTCTGAACTACCAGCACGATTGCCATCAACTCCCTCTCGTACACAGACTTCAGCCGTGCTCTAGCTGAGAGCACCTGGCTGAAATAGGCTATCGGCCGCCCTAACTGCATCAGGACCGCCCCCAACCCTACGCCCGACGCATCAGTCTCCATAACGAACATGACGCTGAAGTCGGGCAACGCCAAGACTGGTGCTGTGGTCATCGCCTCCTTCAAGGCCTCAAAGGCCTTGGCCGCTTCCTCTCCCCACTGGAACCCATCTTTCTTCAGCTGATTTGTCAGTGGGTGGGCAATGGTGTTGTATCCCCTCACGAATTTCCGGTAGTAGCCTGTCAGCCCGAGAAATCCCCATAGTGCCCTCAGAGAAGTGGGTACCGGCCAGTCCAACATCGCCTCTATCTTCGCCCGGTCTGCTGCTACCCCTGCGGCCGACACCACATGCCACAGATACTCTATCTGCCTCTGGCCGAAATTGCACTTCTTTCTGTTGGCATACAGCTGATGCCTCAGTAACTTCCGAAACACTACCTTTAGATGGCCCACGTGCTCCCCCATGGTCCTGCTGTAGACCAAAATATCGTCAAAGAAGACGAGTATGAACCTCCTCAGGAACGGCCGAAAGACATCATTCATCAATGCCTGAAATGTAGAAGGAGCATTCGTTAAGCCAAACGGCATGACGAGAAACTCGTAGTGACCCTCGTGGGTGCGAAATGCTGTCTTCGGGACGTCCTCTGGCCTCATCAGGATCTGGTGATACCCCGTCTTTAGGTCGATCTTGGAGAACATCCCTGCTCCATGCAGCTCATCTAGCAGCTCATCTATAACAGGGATAGGGAATTTGTCAGCCACTGTCTCCTTGTTCAACGCCCTGTAATCTAGCAGAAGCGCCAACTCCCATCCTTTTTCTTCACCAAAAGTACCGGGCTCGAGAAAGGGCTAACGCTGGGCTGGATCATCCCAGCCTGCATCATCTCACCGACCATCCGCTCTATCTCATCTTTCTGTACGTGGGGGTAGCGGTAAGGGCGCACACTCACCGGTGCTGCGCCATCCCGCAAGACGATTGCATGCTCGTGCCCTCTCACTGGTGGTAGCCCATGTGGGTCCTGAAAGACCTCCGGGTACTGTCCCAACACCTGCTCCACCTCCTCGGAAACCCCTGCCTGCGGCTCCTGCTCTGCCATCGCTACACGGCACTCCACCAAGTCCCCCTCCCCTTCTCTCCGTAAGGCTCGAGTGATAGCCTGGAAGGCCACCAGCGATAAACATAGGGTCGGGTCCCCTGTGAGCACCACCGTCCGGTCCCCCTCCTCAAACTCCATCCTGAGGCGCTTCCAGTTCACCCGCATGTCCCCCAGCTTCTTCAGCCACTGTACGCCCAGGATGACGTCAACATTGCCCAACTCTAGGGGTAGAAAATCCTCCATGATCTGCACTCCCTGCAAGGTCAGGCACAGACCCTTGCAGAGCCCCTTGCTCTCCTCCATCTTCCCTGTCCCCAGCAGCACGGTAAACTTCTCCTGCGTGCTCAACTACAGCCCATGTCTCTTCACTTCCGGCTGGAGATGAAGTTGTGGGTGGCCCCACTGTCAATCAGCACCGTCACCGCCGTGTCTCCTAACTGCCCTGACAACTTCATGATGTGGTTCGGAGTGAACCCCACCACGGAGTTTAGGGACACCTCTGCGAAGTCTAGACGAGACTTCTCCTCCTCCACTAGCGCCTCCTGCTCCACCTCGAACTCCTCCTCATCACCAACATACCCCTCCTCTTCTGGTACCATAGTGATCTGCAGTAGGCGACTAGCACACCGGTGTCCAGGGGTGAATTTCTCGTCGCAACGAAAGCACAACCCCTTGGCACGCTTCTCCCTCACCTCCGCCTCTGTCATCAGTCGCCCCAGAGTCGCAGGGCGGCTCTCTCCTCTAGCCTCAGGTGCAGCTGTGGGTGCTCTCGGTGCTGTCGCTGCGGGTGTGGGGCGGGACCCCTGGGCCCCACAAGCTCCCCGTATCCTCCTCTCCTCTGCATGCTTCTCCTCCGCCTTGTGGGCCAGGCGAAGGACATCCTCCAGTGTCTCCGGACTCTGCATCCTCAACTCTGCTCGTATAGAGGGCTTCAGCCCCCTCATGAAATTCCCAATCATCACCTCGTCGGTCACCCCCTTTACCCTACTATTCAGCATCTCGAACCTCTCCACATAATCCCTAACCGTCCCCTCCTGCCTCAAAGCAGATAACTACTCATAGAAATCTCCCCCTGGGGTCTGCTGGAACCGGTCTAGTATCAGTGCGGACAGCTCCTCCCAAGTGCGAAAGGGGGTCCGCGCCACCTTCCATCTGTACCAGGCCAACGCCTTGCCCTCGAAATAGATTCTGATGGCCCTCATAACCTCCTCCTCCGTCAACCGCATCACCTGGAAGTAACGCTCCGCCCGGTAGATCCACCCATCCGGATCCGTGTCGTCAAAAATCGGCATCTTCAGCTTCATAAGGCGGCGATCTGCATTGATGTCCCCTTGAGGTCCCTCATATCTACCGCGGTCACCCCCACGGCCGAATCCTCCGCCGACTGCCTCTGCTGGTCCTCCCCCGTCAACCCCGTACAAATCCTCGGGCCAAACGGGTCTCTTCCATGCCTCAGGCTGGTAATGGTACCCCGGGAACTCCTGCTGTCGTGCCCACACGGGCCCTCCTGCCCCTCTGTGTGGCTGTACTGGTGCTGTCCGGCCCCCAAAATAGCCTCCCGGGCCTTGTCCCCGCCCCGGAAAGCCATCAAAAGCCTGCCTGGGATCAACCTGCGGCCTCGGTACCTGTGGATGAGCATCTGGTCTCCAAAATTGGGCTACTAGAGCCCCAATCGTCGCGTCTCGGGCCCATCCGCCTCCGTCTTGCCCCCAGGGGCTGTCTGCGCTGATGTGGGCCCCCAGAGGGCTGTTTGCGTCGTCGCGGGCCCCCGGGGGGCTGCCTGCACTGCGGCAGGCCCCCATGGGTCAACTGCAGGCCTGTTTGGGCCTGCTGGGACAGCGGCAGGCCCGTCCGGGCCTGCAGCTGCTGCGGCAGGCCCAGTCGGGCTTGTCGCTGGCTGCGCAGGCCTGACAGGGCCTGCCGAGTGTTCCGCAGGCCCCCAGGGGCCTGCCGTGCTCGCCGCACGCCCGGATGGGCCTGCCAAGCTTGCCGCAGGCCCATGTGGGCCTGCCGCCCTGTTCCAGGCCCCCCGGCCCCTCCACGCGGCTGTCCGGGCCCGCTAAGGTTTGTGGCGGCTGCGATTTGCTCCAGATTTGTCGTTGTAGCCGTCGCCCTCTCCGGTTGCTCCCGATTTGCCGATTCAAGTGTTGATTCTCCTTGGATTTCTCCCCCTTGAATCTTCTTGCCCCGATCTCCTCTCTCCATCGTTAGGGCTTGAAGCATAGCTTTAATCTCCGGAATCGACGACGTGGCCTCACTCAAAAATTTCAGATCTGAAGTTGCCTCTTTCAGATCTGAAGTTGCCTCCTTTAGCCCTTGGATATCGCGTCCCGATTGCGCGGCGTCCCTCCTCATCGCCCGAAGCTCGATTTGGATGTCCTCCTGCGAATGTGCATGATCTTTGATGGACTCCCCTAGGGTTTTCTTCAACCCCTCGATCTCCCGGTTGAATTCTTCTCGAAGCCCGTGTACCTTCTCATCCACGCCATCCGCCTTTGACCTCGTGCTTGTCGTCATCGGATCTCAATGCTCTGATACCAATTTGATACGATCTAGAGGATCGATCAATTAATTTCAGATTTAAAGAGGAAAAAATTATAAAAAGGTGGAATTTGTGGATCTTAAATTGCGAAGAATTATGAAATAGATTGATAATTGAGTCTCTTTCGAGAGGAGACTCGCTCTCCTAGCTTTGATTGCACGGAATAAAGCCTAAAACCTTCACACACGATGCCTACAATTGTTCTTCACAAAATAAACATAAAGAAAATAAAAGACGACTAACCCTAATAAATAGAAAAGAGGGGATTTACTAATCTAGTCTGAAAAGACTAGAATACCCCTAGACTAACCCCCCCCTACGTGGTGCCACGCCTCCTACGCCGCACGTAAGTCACCAAAGGTGGGTGGGTCCCCCCATGTGGGCCGCCGGCCGTGGATGGATGCGGGTGCGGATCCGCATCAGAAGCTTTCCGTGGAATGCTCTAAGGAGGGTGATAGCCATCTTGGGCACATGACGACTATAACAAACAACGTTGTAATATGCAAAAGGGGCTCCTCTGGTGCGAGATCCCTTCCAAGCTTCCATAAAGGTACATGCGGGGCCTGGGATCCACTCCCAGGAAAAAAACCTTGATAGGGAGTATTATATTATACATATTTGTGGCATATTGATCCGTGTAGTTCTTATCTTTATGATGGGGAACATAAGAACGGAAGGATTAAATCTATGGATTATGATGGGATTTGGGGAAGAACTAGATCTAAGATCTGATAATTAGGGATATAAACCTTAAGATATGTTTTTGGATTTACCCCCAAGTAAATCACTCGCCCACTCTAGGCGCATTTCATGCAAAGAGATTCAAGAAAAATTATTGTTCGTCATATCATAAATCACTAATAAACAAAAATTTTATGCATTGATCAATCTTTATTCTGTCTAAACAAGGCTTAACAGCATATTATAAGAGAACAAAACTTGAAATCTAAGAAAATTAATTCTATTAGAACTTAGTTTATATCTAAGGCTACAAAAACGACCAAAACTAAAACTCTATGTCAAAAGGAAACTCATAACCAAATTATAAAGCTATCCTTATTGGAATATTCTAGAAGGCAAGATCTTGTCATGTCTAAAATTAAAATAATATCCCACCCTTGCTTGTTTCACGTTACTTTATGTAGAACTTTTCATATACTTGTAGCTCATGATAGGCTCTGATACCATGTCACGCTCCAAGAGGGAACTTTTTGGATTGTCATTCGAAAATTGCTTTCGCCTGAACATACTTAATATAAAGTTTCTCCCCTGTTTCTCCTTCAAGAATGCTACCTACTGTTAGTTCTCGAGTTCTTAGGAATGGTCTACACTGGACCATTGTGCATATCCAATGTGGGAATTTTTTCTTGATTGTGGCATCCTTGTTGTTTTGCATGCATCCTTCTTGTTTTGCAGGCAAAATGTGTATATTGTAATATCAGTTCAAGATCATGGAGAAGTCTATATACCCTTTTTATAAGCGCAACAGCTATATTTGCTTCACTTTTATCAGTGACGTACTAATTTGACTAAGAGAAACAAATGTTTGCAACATTCTGGAGAAAGCTTCATATTCATTACAGGCCCACTAATAGAAATTACTCTAATGTGATACTTATAGGTGCTAATAAGTAGATTCTTGTTGTTGTAAAAATGTTTGATATATACAGGCGAAGAGGGGCTGCTTGAGTGCTTGTTGGCATTCCATTATTAACTATATACTTGTGTATGGGTTCATATATGCAGTTCCTTTTTAGTGTTAGTGTTCCCAAAATACCCTTCATCTGATTTGTCAAAATATTATACTGCATGTGCCCTTGCTTTATGTATGCATCTTTCGTCTTAAGGTTCACGAGCGTTCAGGTCCATTTTGCTTATGGTTCTTCATTTAAAGGTTCATGAGTGTCCAGGTCCATTTTGCCTATGGTTACTATCTAGTAATCCAGCCTAAATATTTTTTTCTAATGTGATTTATCTTCATCTTATTATTATGTTTGGTATCAAGCACCATTTTCTTATCATATTACACAAGAGAAGTCATTTCTAACCTGAGAATGGTCTACATAAGAGAATGATTCCTTGAATAATTCTCTGAAGTTATTTGTTAGACCCACGGGGTCAGGGCGGACCACCAGGCCGCGTGCGCACATGGGCAAGGGGAGCCGACTCAAATAAGGGCGTTTTCGTCTTTACATATTTATCATTGTGTAGGAGGAGGGTTTTCCTATTTAAACTAGGGCTAGCCGTCATTTGTATGTATGCTTGATGATTGATATTTCTCTTGAGCATCCTTAGGTAGATTTAGATTAAACGAGTGCGGACGTCTTCTTATCGGCGTCTTGGGAGGAGAATATACCTTTTTGTATTCAATTATCTTGTTATTGCTTTTATTATCAATAAAGATTCGATCTTTCCTACGAGATCCTATCAATTTGGTGATCCATGGCGGCGGCGACGAGATCAAAAGATAAAATTGAGGCGTTGGAGGAAAAGCTCATGTGGAAATTGAAGGGGTAAAAAATCTGTTAACAATTTGACGGAATCCATCGATCAAATGAAGGCAAGTCAAGCAAAGAACGACGAACAATTTGCAAAGATCCTCTCTGTAACGCCCCAGGAGCGGGTAACGTTACACTCACAAATAATTTGCAGGTCTTGCAGGTATCAGTGAAGTCAATATAGTTTAAACAGGAAATAATCTAAAGACAAAGGTAAAGGAAATACTCTTTTATTAAACCTTAAAAGGGAATTACATTGTCCAGGCAACAACGACAACTACAACTCAAATAAAGCAAAGCTGAAAAGAAAACGACTAAGAGAACAACTAACTCTCCTGATGACACAGTAGCTCAGAAGTCTGCGTCCTCAACAGGAAAATCGGACTCCTCGTACTGCGGAGCCTCCTCTTCGAGCTGAGTATGACCTGATGGATTTGAACCACCATTAATAAAGTAGATTGCAAAGCCGAATTAAACATTTAATTAATTATTTTGCAGGAAGTTAGAAAGGTACCGAAAGCTGTAAAAGAAAAATTACTGACCTGTCATGATTTGGGTAGCATTAAGGAAATGAACAATTAACCAAAAGAAATGTAGTTGTGTTGTGACTTATATAAGGAGGGCACGATGTGCAACGTGAAGTCCACCTTGGACCGTGGGGTGCTACCCCGGGCCGAGTATAAGGACAAACTGTACCGAGAACTCAGGATCCATAAAGGAAATCCTCCCAGATAGGGGCCATAAGCATGGCTTCAATCGCTCCCGTACCCTCTCAATTTATAAGTTACCCCATGCCCGTGATGTCAAGTGTGTTTGTTCTAAATCTATGGTGTCAGAATATCTTGTTCATGTAGTTATTATCTAAATTATATATTTAGAGGGTTATGCAAAAACTACACTAAGTTGTCATGTATAGTACAGGGAATTCAGGCGTACCAATATTTTTGTGTAATCTTATTGCATACTCCTAAACATATAATTTAGCGAAAAAGGCAGTTAGATACGCATGCCCAATATTTACCAGAAATACTTTTTAGCACATAGTTAAATGACGAAAAAGTAGATGACAGAAGTAACAGAACAAAAGTGCAAGTCTATGAAAATGTAATTGAAAAGATAAAGTAGAAGCTATGAACGAATCAGATTCATGTTGGCACCTTTGGGGGTTGTGGTCTACCTGCCTAGAGGGTTGCTTGGCCTAGTGATTGCATACCGAGGGAAAATACCAAGTTAGGTTCGGAAAAGTGTAACAAAAAGTATCCAGATTTCAGCATGCAGGTTTTTATTAGAAAAGAAAAACCGAACGGAACCCTCAAATAGGCACGCCCTAACTAAACTGGAAAACACCAACGAATAAACAAGAGGGACAATTATGCTTGCAGTAAAACGAAACAGCAATGGTAAAAAGAACCGAAATAATGAAGCATCAGATTTTCAAAAACAGGTAGCACACGGTCCCGAATCCATCATGCCACCAAACCCAATTTCCCCATGCTACAGACTCATTTTCAGTATGCAACACTAAGAGCAGCATACTTTAACACTCAGAATGACAGGCAAACACTAAAATTGTAGTGACAGGGATTTGAACAGGATAATCATACAGAAGATTGAAGTAGTAAGCAACCCTGGCCATGCCTTCCACTCGGCGGCCGACCCAACCACATACCAACGCAATGGTCTAATCGAGAGTAAGGGGCATCGGCCATCATGCCGTGAAATCCAACCTAGGTGCCAAATATATTCACAGAGGAGTTTCCTCTCTAAGAATTTTACATGAATCATCATTTTCATTCCCGGAATAAATAATTAAGAGTTTAATAGGGTTCGAAATCTACCTGAAATCGAAGATTGCGAAAATAGAATAAAAGATCCAAAGCCAGAGTAAAACAGAAACCCCAAGAACAGATCCGAAGCCAAAGAGTAAGTAACGAAGCCCTCCAACAGCAGCAATTGGAAAAAAAAACCCAGATGTAAAAACAAATCTTTTCGGAAGAAAGATAATTTTTCGCATAACAAAACTTACGAAAATCCCTTCATATAGATAGGAGAGAGAGAGGGAGAAAATATCTTATCGCGCGTGAAGATCGGAGCCGAAGACGTCGAGATCTCCTCGCGAGAAGATCGGGCGGTTAGGGTTTCGATTTGAAGCAACGAGGGATTCGCCGATGTTACTGTTCGTGCGAGGGAAAACGACTCGAAGGGCTCGTCTGGGCTCGGGTCGGAAGGAGAACGAGAGAGGGGGAGAGAAAATCGGAGGGGGGTTTTGGGTCCGCCGCACGCGAGAGAGAGAATGGGGGCATCGGGGTTTTTTTTTCTTTTTTCTGGGCTCGGACGCGAGAGAATGAGAGAGTGGGAGAGAGAAAGGGGAGTGGGTGGGGGTTTATTAAAAAGGGAAGTGGGCCCGGGCTTTGGGCCTTTACACCTTATACACCTTCAAAGAAATTCCGTCCTCGGAATTCAAAAAAAACACTAAACGGTGAAAAGGTACGGATACCGCTCCTTCATCTCTTCTTCTCGCTCCCAGGTAGCCTCTCCTGGCGAGTCACGATGCCACATCACTTTGACCAAATTCACAGTCTTGTTCCTGAGAGCTCTCTGTCGACGATCAATTATCTCCATTGGCTGCTGTTCATAACTCAAATCTGGCCTCACTGTGATCTCTGAATGATCAACCACATGGGTTGGGTCTCCCACATACTTACGCAGCTGGGATATGTGGGGCGGCTATTCCACAAGGCGAAGGAAAACCCTCTTCCTAAACAATGATAAATATGTAAAGACGAAAACGCCCTTATTTGAGTCGGCTCCCCTTGCCCATGTGCGTCCGCGGCCTGGTGGTCCGCCCTGACCACGTGGGTCTAACACATGGTGATAAACTATCATTATTATATTTAATATCCACATTGTGATATAAGTTTTATCATTATTATATTTAATATCCACATGGTGATATAAGTTTTATTAAATTATTAGCCTAGTTTATACTCTTCGAACTAAAATTTATGGCCTTTGCAGGTTGATTCGCATATTGACATTTCATTGTGAATAGATACGAATCCTTTTTGATAGCGCATTTGAATTTGACTAATACCTTTTCTGATAAACTGGCAACTATTTATACAGGAATTCTCCAGATCATAAATGGACAACAGTTGAAATTTTGAGCTTGGCTGCAGGAGTTGAATCAAACACAAATCATCCTCTTGGAAAAGCAATCATGGAAGCTTCTCGTGCTGCTAGTTGCCACAGTGTGAAGGTAATATCACTTCAAAAGCATCTCTTGATCTGCATGTCATATAGAATATACTATCATAAAATGTGTTTCCCAACAGCCATGCGTACTCATGCACACGCACACGCACACGCACGAACACACATGCAAACTCGCGCGCCAACGCGAACCCCCGCCCAAAGTTGTTAAATTGTCGCTCATGGTGATGTATTCTTGGCTTGATTGGAAACTTCTTAATTTAACATGTGCCCAAACGGAAGCTTGTTTAAACATGTTGAAGTCTCAACTATTTAAGCTTGATCTGGCAATAGCCTCAAATACAATTTGTAGATGTGGCATTGTTTTTTGCATTTTTCCTCCTCTGACTGGGTCACTTGATTGGAAGAGGAGACTAGGTGGTGCAACATCCAGGTTTTGAATTGAAAGATCAGTACCTCCATTGTAAGATGTTTGGATTTTGTCCAGTCTCATTTTAGAATTAAAAGACCCACAATATGGGCCATGAATTGTAGGGCCTTGACAACCTCGCCTACGTATTTTAGACAATTGAGATGGACTCATTTGTGTTCAAATATTTTCGTCTATGATTAGGTATTTGACTGAGTGAATAGGCTGGTGGAAGCCACAATCCTAGGAAAAGAGACTCGTTTTTTATAGTTCCATGCATTTGGTCAAGATACCTTCATTTACATACATTCAAATAGTGCTAAATTGACTAATGACTCAGCAGGTAAATTCATGGATGCCTGCCAATGTTACATTCACTGTAGTAGTTACGTGTATTGTAAAATGACCAAATTTTTGCCCCTTTTGTCACTCGGATCTTTAGTGTATCTCAGGTAATGGAGGGAACGTTCAGTGAAGAACCTGGATCTGGTGCAGTAGCTACCATTGAGCAGAAGAAAGTTGCTGTTGGAACATTGAGCTGGCTGAAGAGGTATTAGATGTATATAATTTTTCGAACGATAAGACTTCTCTGAACTTCTTCCTTGTTCTGCATTTTGATATTGTTGGAACTGTTTTCTTATAAAAGGATTTTTAAAAAAAGCTTTTTTATACCCCACGAGCATTGCAGCTGCATATAACTCCTACCTTGTAATTTAAAGTTTTAAACAATGATCGAGCAGAATCCTACAGTCTTGCTGATTATCAACTGGTATCTTTCATAAGCATAATCATCTAAGCATTTTCTTCTAAATCGGGTTGTCTGCGTAGTGCAACCCTCCACGCTCCACTGACAAAGCTCAACAAAATCTAACTAATATTTTCCATCAGTTGTCAACCTGATCGAACAATATAATGGGCTCGGGCCATCAGGCTGCCCCAAGTAAAGCCCAGCTTGTCCAGAACTTCTTACAATTTGGGCTTGTGTGCGTGGTGAGGATCAAGTTCTATTTAGTTTTATTTAGAGTTGGATTTAATTAGGAATTATTTGGATTTTGGTTAGGATTTCATTTGATTTTAATTGGTTTTATTTGTTAGGATGTTATTTGATATTTTTAGTAGTTTGTTATTTTAGTTTAGTTCCACATTGGTTGTATGAAACGTATTTTAAGTGGTAAGCATATATATAGGCATGAGAAATTTTTTTATTTTAATCAATTAAATTGAAGAATTTTGAGTGAATTAAACTCTCCAACCTTAGAACCCTAATCCTCAAATTGTTCATTCGTTAAAAAAATTCCTAATTTCCCCCAATTCTCCTAAATTTTCCTTTGTTCTACATCAAATTTGGTATCAGTGTCAAAATTGTTGGCTATTTTCTTTTTTAAATTTTAGATTACATTTCTTTAGAGTTAGATTCAAAAAAATCTCTACGTTCAAAAACCTTAGCCGTCATTTTCCCAAGAGTTTTTGTAATTATTCTAGTTTTCCCAAAATTTTGTGTTTTTTCTGATTTAAAAAAACCAAAAAAATCAACAAAAACTCACTATACATCTTCTTCCTACCAGAATCCTAACCCAAACTTAAAATTTGAAACAATCGCACTCGCCGTCATCATACTCGCTCCTCACGGATGTCGTCTTCACCTTTTGCGATGCTACTGTCACCATCTCCATATCCAGATCCGTCTATCACCATCATTAGTCACCGCCACTGTCAACATCGACCAGCAATGTCATCGTCATCGTCGTTCCCAACATCAACATGTTACATCAACCCTTTATCGGCTTCGTCATTATCTGTCGCATCTGACACAAGTTACGACCAGAATTGACGGTGAAATTGTCACGCTCCACTTCCCAAAAGATAATGGAAAACATGGGTGACAAGCCCGCGTACATTTAGGCCTATTAATAATTTCCTTTTATCAACATAAATGTGAATGCATTAACAACAAGATGGCCTGTATAATTCTAGATATAACAAATGACTAAGCAGATAATGGATAAGGAAACAAGTAACAGACATGATGAAAACATAATCTGGCAAGAAATGTAAAACTATAAAACTGGCATACTAAATAACGGGCAAGCATGCACGAAGAGAAAATCCAAGCTTATTGAAAGATCCTAATAAAGTCGCCCAATTGATTTTCCTCCCCAAACAATCACCTGGTGAATATTCTTCGCAAAAACAAAAGGATAATATTCATCAATAAATAAGCTTATGTAGGCCCCTAGATAAAATAATATTGTAGATGAACATAAAGCATGATTATCGTGTATAAAATAAACATGTGAAACAACATGCAGATGCAGAATAAAATCATATAAACAACATCAGTGGTATTATCATGTAAGTGGTATTATCATGTAAGCTGAATATAACATGAGTAATATCATGTAAGCTAAATACAATAGCGGGAGTAATATAGTAGCTAGGGCAATATCATATCAGGTAATATGGCAATGTATGGCATGATAATGACGAGACATCCTAACAGTGTCTACATGACTATGCGGTGGAAACAATGTTCCTAGTCCAGTGTTGTGATTCATGTCCAAGGATACGATATGCAACTTAGACAGAAAACTCAGGGCCTGGACTATAACACCCCTCCAAGTGTGGGAGCGAAAAACATTGATAGATTAATAACCCCCTCCATTTTTGGAGGCAGAAAACACAGATATAGTAATAAAACTTCTCTATTTTTAGAGGCAAAACACGGATATAATAATGGTCTCTCATCGCTCACATACCCTCTATGAGTTCTCATTCAGAAGTATACTATCTAGGTACCATATCAAGTGAGGTAACAAGTGTAGTAATATGAAACAATAATAGATATATAATCGGAAACAATAATCGAGATAAGTATTAGGTACAATATCAGTGGACGTGTAATTTGGTGTCAGGAACATCATAATAATATAAGTGGACAATGATTGTGCATCATGTGAAAATGTATAGTGGACTGTATCGAGTGCAACATCATACATATGAAGTTAGCTGGACATGCATAACATGTAGTGAACAGTATCGAGCACAACATCGTACAAAAATTCATATCCTAACAATGAAGTTAGCTATGAGTAATTAATTTAACAACTTATCGTTTTTCGGACACAATCAATGATTTTAGCAGTTGATTATATTGCACTTGTCATGTGTCAGTGTCTAGATCGATCTCCATGTAAAATGTAATGGCCTACAAATTGAAATTACCAATAAAAATATTTTCAATGATTTTGGAAAAAATTCACAATTTTCCTGGATTTATTGCATCTCAAAACCCTTTTTAAAACCAACCCAAAACCTTTAAGAAAACCTGCAACATAAACCCGACCCAAAACCCGACCCCCTTAATTAAAATATTAGTCTCTCTCTTCTTTCTTCTCTTCTTTCTGTTTTCCCCTCTCTTTCGTTTTCTCCCCCGAAGTCGCCGAGCCCCCTCTCTTTCTCCTACGCGCATTAGCGCCTACTCCCCTACGCTTGCAATGAGCCATACTATGGTGATGTGGACGTTAGTAAGCTCAAACCATCCCATCCACTCCCTTACCGGTAGCTCACCAATTATCCACCTCTCCCTACCTCTCTTTAATCGCCCTAACTCTAGCCCTAATTTGCTCGGTGAAAAAACGGTGAGCTTTTTCTTTCCTCTCCTCTTGAAGCTTCTCTTGCATCTGTCCACTACATCCGACCACCTTCTAAGTTCTTCTTGCCAAGGCAGCCGTGTGGCGGTGGCTTGGCAACAAGGCCAACAGTGAGCATCGAGTTTCTCTTACCCTCTCCGGTGATTAGCTAGGCCCCTAAACTACTTTTAGGCCTCGATAAACTCAGCCATCACCTCTTGTAACCTGAGATGATGTGGATTTTTAAGGATTTTTGGTTTCGACTCTTTTTCTGCAATGATAAACTGAGTGTACAATTCTTGATAATTTTGAATAATATAGATGATAATGATGTTTGTGGTGATTTTTGGGGTGTTGTTTGGCCGTTGGCTTTGTCCCACTGGTCCCCTTTGTAGTGGGTTATGCGGCTGCTCCTTTGGCTGTGTATTCTACTCGGTCGGCTCCTTGGTAGTGCCTTGCCATGATTTGCTCCGAGCCTTATAGGCTCAGCTAGCTTCTTCTTGGGCCTGGTTGGTTGTGGGTTGATTCTTGGCCCTTTGGTTGGGTAGTAAGTTGGTGTTGCGGCCCTCGTTAGGCTTGTGGCTTGTTTGGCTGGTTCTTGGGGCCTGCAGGCTGGTGCGACTGTCATCTGGACTATGGGCTTTTTTGTCTGCCCTTCATGTGGCTTGTGGTTTGATCGACTATCTTTTGTAGGCTTATGAGCTTTTTGTGACGGCCTAATGGAACGTGGGTTGTGAGGATTGTCTTTTTGGGTCATAGACTTAAATGGTTAACCCCTTGGTTTTGTGGCCTGAGATTGATCCATAAGATTAGCCCGCTCTCAACTGATTGCCAGGTAAAATTTGGATAAATGAGGGAATGTAACTTGATTGCTATGATGACATTGTTCTGAGAAAATAAAATAATTAAACTTTGACATGAAAATTGATTGTTTGTGGGATAAGCAGAGGAATACATAAATAATTATAAATAGAAAATGATCACAAATTTTTGTAGTCTAGTCTTGGGCCATATTAGAATTTGATAACCACAACAAAGCTAATTTGTTATTTCATTTGGTTAGGGCTTGATTACTGGATTGTTATGAAGGATATGGTCACTGTCCCTGACAGCATTAGCCTGATACTTAGTTACAGAGATTGATATTGTATCTTTGGACTATACATAGAGATTTTGTCTTCTGAAACATGATATGTATGATGCTAAAATCCCACAAATGACAATCTTCATTACTCTGATTATTGAAATGATGTTTGAGCACATACACTACACATACATGACTCTCGATGTATTCATACATGTGACACGGTTCTGGATACTGCCTCAATGATATTTATAATGTGCGTGATACTGTTTCATACTTAACATACTAATTGTACCTGACACAAGACACTGATATTCGCGTACCGCGTATTGACTATCTAAGCTTGCATTAAACACGTGGGATGTGGTAACTTATGTTATTAAGGGCACGGGAGCGACTGGTTCCATCCTTACTGTACATGATTGTTTATGTTACTGTATCTGATGGAGCCACTACTATATTTTATTGTTCATGTTACTGTATCTAGTTGGATCCTGCCCAGGTGAGCGCCCCTTGGCACGGGTCGTATGTTGCATGATGTGCACTCAAGCATGAGTCCCTACACTAGTCATAGAATTTCATCTGTATTGTCATATATATACAATTGGTATATCTCATCGTTATCATGCCATGTAATATCACTTATGTTGTTGTGTTTGGCTTGCATAATTTCTCTTATTACCGTTGTTAGGTTACATGTTACTATTCCTTTGTTGCAGTTAGTTCACATGATATTACTCATTGTTGGGGTTAGTTGACATGATATTTCTCATGTTACTATGATATCTTAGGTAAGCTTATTTTGTGTGATTCTCACATGTTTTTTCAGTAGTTTGGGGGTATGCTCTAACGGTTGCTTTTGTTGTCGTATGGAACACAGAGTTAGAAGATTACGAGCCATTGGATAGTGGTGCAGAGTTTCTATAGACAGGTCTTAAGTTTACTTTGCATTTGGTTATGTATTTTTAAGGCCAATTGCCTAAGTGGTATGTTTCCTTTGCCTGCACTGGATCTGTACCATGTATAAACCTCTTTGTTTTTTGGAGTTCATATGTGTCTTAGTATGTTATGCTTTCTATATCGTTCTCTAGTGACTTGCGAGACATGTCGATCATTATGTGTAGTGTATATTGAACTTGAAGAAAAAAATGATGAAAATATAAATAGATATATTTTCCTTAGGTTCAATAAGCACTGTGGCCTGTTTGGCCATATTCCCTATTCTCTTCTATGAACCGGAACATGACATAAAACCCAAGAAACAATATCAAAATATCAATCTTACCAATCTCCAAGTCAGCCGATTCTCACATAACATTCAAGGGGATGGAACCAATAGATGTGGTATACTAATGACATAATTCTATCACGATCTAAAACTTATTATAAACACATTTTCCAATCTAGTTTTCTGTCGGTCTTTTATGTCATTGTCAATTTTTCTGTATCATTTTATTCTCAGAACAACGTCATCATTGAAATGTAAGATTTCCAACCTCAAATATGATACCAACCAATCTCGGAACGGGCTAACAATATGGTCAAGAGTGGCATCCGTGATATAATGGTCACCAAGACCAACGTGTCCATATAAAATGGAAGCCCATGCAGAAAATTTGGCACATCAAGGATCAAGCCCACAGAACAGTCTTAATGCCACAAAAGACCTCGAGGGATAGGCACACATGCCAACGGCCCAAGGGGGGAGTCACACAAGCCAAGAATCTTAAAGGAGCAACCACACAAACCAACAAGCCCAAAGAGGAAACCACAACCACGACCCTAAGAGGCAACCATACAACCCACAAATCCAACCAGAGGCAAGCCAAGCCAGAGAGAGTAGGACACAACTGTGAGCAGAACAGGGCCAACAGCAAGTGCTAGCCTAGCAACGCATGTCAAAGGGAGCAAGGACCAGCATAAAACATGGGCAAAGGCAAGCAACGAGGCCCAAGAACAACCACAAGCTCACATCAAATAATTAATGCTCAAACCATCATCATAGCAGGTAAGAAGAATCAAGTCACGTGTAGAGGGTAATTACGACCAGAAGAGGAGAACCAGCAGCCAAGGGGAAAGAAACACCCAAGTCCCAAATTCCAACAAATCAAGAATTAAATAAGGAAAAAGGTCGAATTTATCGAGGCCAAAAAATGAAATGCATGGACCTACCTTTCGTCGGAGGCAAATAGAAGGCCGATGATCACCGTCAGGGGCCTCATCACCTCCGTGCGGTTGCAGCTACCTCCACAAGAGGGGGATTGGAGCCAAGGGACAGTCTGGTGTCAATGGATAGCGAAAAGGAACCCTGACGAACGAGAGGGGAGCGCAGTAGCGTCGATGATGTTAAGGTTATGGTTTGCATATGAGGCAAATAAATAGAGCATGAGGAAGATGTTAGAGAGGGAAGGCATGGTGCAGTCGTCGCCCACTTCGTCTTATGACGACGAGGCTGTGGCAAGGTATGGGGTGGCACGATCGATGCAACCGAAGAGAGGCGAGTCAGCGATGAGACAGACCATATAAAAGAAAAAGAAAAGGCAGAAGCTTCAAGAAGGGAAAGAGAGTGTTGGGGAGAAAAGAAAAATGGGGAGAGAAAATGCCGTAATTTTGTCGTAATTTATAAAATAACGGGTCGGTTTTAGGTTTTAAGTTTAATGGCTTCGTGGCTTGCGGGTTTGAATTAGAAATGGAATCGAAAAAACATGAAAAATGAAAAATACAGAAAAATCACCAAAATCATATAAACCTTTATTTGTACTTTAACCCATTTAAGGCATTAAAATCCTATGAGAATGGGTTAGGGGTTATTACAGAAATCAACCAGAAACTCCATCAGTGTTGATCGTTGTAATGCCAGCTTTGTCGAGCCAAGCTTGAATGTAAGCTGAGCCAATTATATCGGCTTCAACCGAGCCATTCCCGAGCTGACGGAACTAACATGAGCAAATTACGAGCTGGCTGAGCCGATTTGAGCCGATAATGTTCATCTGCTCAGCTTGAGCTATCGAGCTGAAGCGGAGTTGACCCGAGAAACAAACCTGACCTGAGCTGACTGAGCTGTTGACAAGCCAATAAATCAAACAAACTATTAACCGTGCCAAAGCTGAAGACCAGTATAGTGCGGCTTAGTGAATTTTCAAGAATTTTTATTTTTCCTAGCTGCCATAGTATCCGAGAGCAAATTTTAAGGATTTTGAAACCGTTTCAAACTGTTTGAGCCGGGTGCAAGACAGATCCATCCATCTACATCTTTTAACAAATTTAAGCCGATTTAGGCCATTTTATTGTCAGATTGAAGCTTACTTCATAAGGTATTACAATGAGCACTACTTCACTGGCTATTTCATATGAGATATTCAGATGGGTTTGAGCCGGGTGCAAGACAGATCCATCCATCTACATCGTCAGATTGAAGCTTACATAAGGTATTACAATGACACTACTTCACTGGCTACATATGAGATATTCAGACGGGTTTCATTCTTTAATGATTTCAAATCTATGTATGGATATGACAATTGAGAGTATCATTTAGAAGCTTGTTCCTCATATTTTGACTTTTTGAATGAAAAGAAATATATGCACACATATCATAAGTTAAGTGGATAAGTGGTATCTTGATATAAGCTATGTCAGTTTCCTTTTCAGCGTTGGTCAGTGTTCAAAATCGATCTTCGATGTCAATATCTTTCCAAGCACCAATCAATCCATCAGTCATCCCAACAATCTCAAGTTCAAAGCTTGAGAAGAATCTGCTAAAAGACTTACGTAGGAGCAACTATAAACTTCTTCAAATGCTCGAACAATTAAAGAGGAAGCAAGAGATCAAAACTAAGATTGAGTTTACGATCGAGCCTCATCCAGAATCTAAGACAGAATTTGAGCCTGAGCATAAGCATGTGCCAGATTGTGCATATAAGATAGAGATAAAAATTGAACCTAAGCCCGCATTGGAGCATGAGGTTGAGATTGAATCAAAGTTAGAACCTCAGCTTGATCCTGCTCTAGCACTGCAGTCCGAGCTAGCGCCCTCGTTTAACACATCTTTTGATCTTGTGCTAGAGCTACAGATATAGGTATCAGTTAATCTGATTGAGCACGTTGATTGTATCCTTCCCGACCCATCACAAACTATTAGCCTACAGATTTTACGTGTATTTCTTTCTTCCATGATCTTAATACATTCTATTAAAGATGCACATATTTCATTTGGATCATTTCACGGTACGGGATGAGTATTCTCCAAGAACAAGAGACTGCTAACTGCTGCTGCACTGTTTTATTTTGTTTGTATTTTGTTTGATTTTTGATGTTTTTAGTAGTTATATATTGATTGTGGTAAAACTTATGTTAAGTTGTAAGCCAATATATATGTGTGTATGAGAACTTTTTTATTCTGATCAAGAAAAATAAAAAAATTTCAGTTCACTCCCTAACCTAAGAAAGGTATAATTTGATAAGAAATCAAATTCCTTAGTGAGAAGCTTTGGAACCATTATTCTTCCATTGTTCTTTCCTAAATTTTCCTTGTTCTCCCAAAATTCCCTTCGTTCTACATCAGTATGTCTCTAGTAGTATGTCAGTAGTATGTCTCTAGTTTCTGACCCTTTTAATTTAGAGAACTATATACACCGAAACAGTTCCGTGTATGCAAATGATTGGTTACTATTTTAGAAAAAAATATCAAATCATTCTGTCATCTCAAACCCTCTCACTTGTTTTTTTTTTTTTCAAATATGGCTAATAATCATTTGCATATACCGAACTGTTTGGTGTATATAGTCCTCCTCTTAATTTATGGGCCAGAATTGGCACTACTTCGCATTGGTCCATACTCGAAATGGATGGATAAGGTTGGAAGTGGGCAATGCCGATCGTGCTTAGCCATGACCAAGTGTGACCTACAAAAATTTATCTAAGCCCAAGCATGGGTAAATTCATATAGATCCATTGACAACTGAGAGAGCCCACTCACCTTATAGGGTTGGCGTGTTTGTGCCTACATTTGTACTTGTATCAATCCGGTGCATTCGTGCCTACATTTGTGCTTGTATCAAGCTGGCCCATTAGTGCCCAATCTGGGTTTTTCTCCATTCATACTTAAATGTACTTTCTAGTTCGAAATTGTCAAACTATCACAACAACTTAAAGATAAGAATTTTCAAATTGTAAAGTAATTATGTAGACAAACTTACATTAAAGAATTGCAAACTTAAAAAGTTATAGCAAATAACTACAAATTTAGTTAATTATCTTGCTTGACAAAGTTAAAGAGGCTAGGTGATAGTGGGGAAGAAATAAAGAAAGAGGCAAGGTGATGGTGTGGTGACAGAGAGCAATGGGTACTCGGTGTTAGGCAAGATGCATTGGGCCCAAAATCTGGGATTCAGGATTGGGATAATTCGGGTGGCAGGTGTCTCCAGAATTAGAGGTAAGTCATCTCATCTCTAGACTGAATCAGAATTAGTTTTTCTTTCTTTAAACTTTAAAACCCTAGAGAGTTCTATGGAATCTAGTTTGATTAAGACTAATTAATAAACGGAATAAGTTAACCAAGTAACAAGTTAATTTAACGTTTCTTTTATATGTTTTTAATTAACTGAGACTATCACATGGACCTTGTTTCGGGCTGGATGGATTATGCCACTCTGGGTAGAGGTTAACACAAGCATGGAACAAAAATTGGTGTCGGCCTTAATTTTGACGTCTAGGCATGACCCAAGGTAGGCCTTACAACATCCATGTACATTATTTTGGCCCACTGTACCATGGGCTGTCCCGGACCCAATTCCAACCTTAAGGGTGAACCAGTGTTATCTAATTCACTCCATCCTTCCTCGAATGACTATCCAATCCGTATAGTCTAAACCGGCGTCTTGACAAAAGAAGGGCGCTAAGGATTAATTTACTCAGTGATATATTTTGATTGTTTTGAGCACTAGTATTTAGCCTTTTTTAATAGATTATTTATTTTTATGGGACTCACAATATAGATTGAAAGCTTGGATTTGTACTTTGATAATTTGATATAATTATACACGTGATCATGTTTTTCTAGTTAAAGTAGCGTGCTTTGTATTATGTATAAGAAGTAACAGATCATGTCCCCGTTTATAGATGTTAAAGAATGAATGTACCTATTATCATGATCCTTAGTTTAATATATTCAAATCGTCTTTCTTTGTCAATGCTCATATACAAACATTCATAATTATCAAAAAGGTCCTAAGTGCATGTTCATAAGTGACTGATGATCTAAATTATACTCTAAATAAGCCTATCCATTTGTATTGCGTGCTATTTAAACTCTAAAGTAGCGTACCCCATCCCATGCCCATACCGTGAACATGATAAAATTGGGTGGACCATGTTAGCCCCCACCTAAGGCTTGGTAGGTTCATTTCCTTTTTAAAAGGAAATTATGTCTTCCAATACATGAAAAAATATTTTAACCTTGATGTATCTGTCTAAACAGTAATCCTTCATCACACACTAATAGCTGAACTGTTTACCCATTATTTTATTTATTATTTTAATGTAGGTAATTTGTTTTAAACTTTTACCTTATGAAATGGGTTGGTTAAACCCATTAGTATGTTCTTAACAAACAATAGTGTGGCCCAAAAATGAAAGAGTCTGTCTGAAGATGCCACAAACTAAGAACAATGTGTAGTATGTTAGAGCCCATGTCAAGGGTTAAGTTAGAAGGTGAGGCCTAAAAGGATTTTAGGGCCCGGGCCTACCTCAGGCACCACCTATGAAGTGGAACACACACAGATCCAGGTTTGGATCTTGTTCTAGTGGTTGGATTGTGAAAATCTAGATACTAGGGATGAATCTAAAGATTTGGAATAGAACCTACAATTTTGATCGAATGTATAGAATTTGGACCTTATGCCTAGGTACCTCATACACCCAATTTCTCACAAGAAAACGGGGGGTTCTAGAAAAAAATTCTACACGAACCTACCGTGATTGGTTTTATCCACCTTTACTTGACCTTACATACTTGACCTCTACTATCTCTATCCTGGTAAAGGTAATGTTTGATATCTCACAAACTTGCCCTCTACTATCTTTAGCTCGTTTGATTCTATCCACTTAATGTATCTGTCATGTTTGTTTTTTACGAAATTAATGTGTCATCAAAGGTTTGGTTCCCTCTAGGGCATGTTTCTAAGGCTTCCATTCGTGTACTTATGTCTTCAAACTTTTGGTCTTGGAAATGTTTATAGGTTCGGATCATTTTAGTTCATTAATTTGGTCCATCAAAGTTTCTTCTTCTCAATTGTCAGCCATTATGTAGTAAAAAAATTTCCACTATGAAGCATGCAAAACCAATTGGGTTCAATGAAATGCAAAATCAAACGTAGGGATGAGAGTCATGAGACACAAACTTCCTAAACATAATCTAAAAAGTGTGCAACTAAAACCAGAAATAAAGAGCTTCTAGAGGTGAAATTCTATATGCAAAATACAATCCTGGATTAAAAATGCCAGCACACAAGTTCGAATAGCAGAAAATTCAATTACTAAACAATAATCGTAGTTTGAAGCAAAAATACTAATGTTTAGGAAATTGAAATTGAGAATTCAAAGGTATAGAAAATACCTAATGCCTCGAAAAGGCATGTACCTAATGAAAAATCTGAAAGTACCCTCAGCAAACAGTTTCCCCAGTGAGCTCCGCAAGTCAGGTGCTAAAATTCCATGAAAAAAGCTTGCAATTTGGTCCCAAAATCAACCAAAAATCAACACATATAGTAGTTAATTGTGCATCAACTTAGATCTAAGCTGATGAACAATAGTCAGCTCATGTCCTAGTCGATGGATAGTAGTCAACTCAAATTGAAAGTATTAGGCTCGAGATCAAGCCTATAAACAGTGTTCGACTGGATAGTGTGAGCCAACTTCTGTTGGCTTCGTTGGCTCAGATCGGCTTGCAACTAAGTTGATGAATAGTATTGGCTTAATTCGATCCAATCCTTATATTTGGCTCGATTTACTAGTTAATTTGAGACAACCTGATTTAAAGCCAATATTGCAGATATTATTGGATCGTTGACAAATGGCGATAACGAAGCTATCAGGGTGCAGTAATAATGACAAAGGCGTTGTGAGGTACTAACGATGACAGGGAGGGAAAGATGAGGACATCAAAGCTAACAAAGAAGTCGACAATAAGGTTGATAATGGTGATGAAAGTTATAGATGGAGGTGGTGGCAGTGTTGGTTATTAATGAGGTCGACGATGATGATCTGGGCGGTGTTACATGAAGCCGAGGTCAATGACAAAGGAGTTGGTGATGTTGAGGTTATTAACAATGATGGTTGCCTATAGTGAAGATGTTGTGTTTGATGGAGCAGGGTTTGGGTTCGAGTCTGTTGAAGTTTTGGGGAATAAAAATAGTAGGTCCTTTAGATCTTTTTGACTATTCTTTTTAGCAGGGATCTTGGGGCTAGGGTTTCTAGATTTTTTAATTAAAATCTAAGGTAGAAGTTGAAGAAAATGATGTAGGTTTGATGGAAAATCATGAAGTTTAGCTCTAATATCAAATCTAATGCAAAACAAATGTAGATATAGGTTTGGATCTAGATCTATGTTTTAAATGATGGAAAATCAAGAAATTAACGATGAACCTAAAAAGTGATAAAAATTGGGCCTCACACTAAGGCAACTTGCGCACCTGATCTCCATTGCTTACGAGAAAAGAGATTTCTCAAGAAAACTAGGGCTTTTCATGAATCAATCTAAAATTTTCTTAATAAATAAATCTTTCAATTCACTCTAATATTGAAAGTTTTCTGTGCATCCATGTTTATAGATGATATAGCTTTAAAATTTATAACCGCAAGAGCGCAGTGTCATCGTAGAGCTTTACGGGTCGTCCGTAGGGAGGCTAGTGGATCATTAGCCCGATTTCGGGTTTAATAGCTAGCTACACAATCACTTAGAAATGGATGTATGGGTTACGGGGTTTAATAGAAGAAGTAGTATGGAAATGTGAAGAATGGTAAACAAGACAAAGAAAGAGTAATAACAAAACAAAGAGAGAACAATGGGATGACAGTTGAAGTGAAAAGGGAAGAATCAAACACCAAAGCAACAACACAGCAATAATCAGCACGTCAACAACAACTCAACAGATAAGAACTTAATAAAAATAACGAAGATAATCACCAAAGAAAGCGAAGAGGAAAACTCCTTTCATTCATCCACAAGATGGGGTTGTCAATCCCATTCATACAATCCAGAGAAGAGCCCCAAATACATACTAAAATCTAATCTAAAGATATACTAAACCTAAGAAAACCAATAAAACAGTAAAAAAGGTAAAAGGAACGAGCCTATTGCTCGATCCCTCCAAAAGACGGTGCCCCTTATATTTATGCAACCCTAGCAGTGGTCGGGTTTTAGTTCTCAACCCGTTTTCACATGGCCGCATGGTTGAAGCACGCAGCCGTGTCCTTCTAAAAATGATGCTGCTAGGCGCTTGGTTGGAGAAGTGAAATCGACGAGGTCGTGTGGCTTGAAACCACACGGCCGCATGGTTCTCTGTTGCCATTTAGGCTGACTAGAGAACGCCGTGACACGGCCGTATGAGTTGATTCATACGGCCGTGGCGAAGCATTGGGATGTTGCCGCTTAGGTTGAAGCGTAAGATGACACGGTCGTATGAATTAGATTCATACGGTCGTGTAGTGGCCCTGCTGCTCAAGTGCTTTCCTTTGCTTGCTCCTCTTTGGTGAAGGGAAATGACATGGCCGTACGGGGTGAACCATACGGTCGTGTAGAGTGTGTTGCTTGCTTCCCTGATACTCCACAGCTCCATCATAAATCCATCTCCATTGCTGCAACCAAGCTCCATCAAATGCTCAAGTGTTTCAACTCTCCACTCTAGTCCCCTCCAATTGCTCCCAGCACATCAGCTAGTCCCAAGCTGCTTCAGTCGGCTCCAAGCTTTATGTGTTTCTTCTAGAAGACTCCAACAAGCTCAATGTCTCTCCATTGCTCTAGCATAGCAAGGTCCAGCTCCACACTCCACATTCCAAGCTCCAAAAAACAAACCCAATGGCCAAAAGTGCTCCAAACCATGAGATCAAGCCCCAAATGCTACACTTCACTCCAAAATGCTCCAAAATGCTCCCTATTCACCTGAAAAGCACCAGTGCGACCAAAAGCGTGAAGGGGAACAAAAAAGTAAAAAACGGCATGAAAACGGGGTGAAGTCGAGTAAAAATATGAATGAAATGAAGATGAAAACTATATATATAAGCAACCTATCAATAGGTAAATCTACGTGCACAACATGTGCAACTTAAAAATTAATTAAAAACGTTAAAATGATAAAATGCATGTACAAGACGTGAAATATAAAACCAAATAAAATATAAAAAGTTAGCCAAGTCTTGATTTGGATCCCCATTAAAATGCCCCCCGCCTATTATCATCCTTCTTGATTTTAACTTTTGAAAGAAATCGTTCTATGCCGAAACACAATGCTTGTATTAGATATTTTGCATGCTGATATGATCCATCCAAAACCAGATGGTGCATCTGATAGTAACTAATAGCAGCTATTAAATGAGAGAAGCAATGGGTTTGAATTGCCAAAAGTTGAAAGTCTGACTTATTCCATATATTGATTGAAAGGATCTCATTTAGAAATCTAGGTTTAAAAATAGGCCGATACCAATACATATTAGCCTTTTTAAGATTGGATTTGTTTGTGAGAAAAAAGTAGATCCATTTTTAATCGTCCGGGTAAAACTCTTTAATTTGTACATCGACAAATTGTATCCAGACATTTCACTTATAATCTGAGGCTAAAACATCAAACTGTAAAATGAAGCAAACTGAAGCTGCACAATTGATTTATTAATATCTTCCGTGACAACAACCCTTGATGGAGTTGGATAGGCAAAAGGGATGATGGTGTCTTGGTTGATAACGGTAATTTATTAATATACAAAACAATTACTGAAGATAAGCTCTATATGCAACTGGAAGTGATACCTCAGTAGAGACCAGTGTTCTAAAAATCGGTCTGGGCGCCTAGGCGCTAGGCGGCGCCTAGGCGCTAGGCGGCCAGTAAACGCCCCGATTAATTAATGCTCTGGGCGCTAGGCGCTAGCAATCCGAACGCCTAGCGCCTAGCGTTTTTTACAACCTTGGTAGAGACAAGTCAATACCAGAAATCAAATACTTCCCATACCTTTTGAACAACTGATTCAGATAATACAAAATATTGGCAGTTACTGATAACAAAACCAAGATTACAGGCCTTGTATCCAAATTTTGGTGCTATTAGTGGACAGCTGTGAAAGAGAGAGAGCATTGTCAAAACACTTTAACAGGACAGCTTGCTGGTGGAACACCCCGTCAATATTCCTCTAGACTTGGAGTCTGGAAGAAAGGGTGAAGATGATAAAATTGCTTTAGGGAATCATTCAATCATGTACAGCATGGTACACAGCGAGAGCTAGACAAGGACATTCTCAATATAGTATATATATTTGAAATTTGATAATATGACATATGCTATGGCATGTATAATCTAAACACAATATGCACCTTTTTTACTACGATGTCATGCATGAGAAACCTCATGCATGAGAAACCGAAAAACATGAATGTGGCTTTTCTGAATTTTACGGTGAACTTTTATTGTGTGCATGCACTCCAGAAATTGTTAAACAGACGACAATATGCATTTTGCAGGCATGGAGTAGTTCATAATCCATTTCCAGATGCAGAGCTGAATAACCAGTCAGTTGTATATGTAGGAGTAGATGGCATTTTAACTGGAGTTATTTACTTTGAGGATAAGATCAGGGAAGAAGCTCGCCAAGTTGTTGAAACATTGTCTAAGCAAGGATTAGACGTGTACATGCTTTCTGGGGACAAGAAGAATACTGCTGAGTATGTGGCATCTCTTGTTGGTATCGACAAAGAAAAGGTACAACATAAAAGTAAAGATTTTCCACACCATTGTGGGTCCTCCTTTTTCTTGAACTTTTAATTTCTTGGGAAAAAGTTTACATGCTAAATCTTGTGATAAACGATAGGGGTCCTATGCAATACTTGGGGGAAGTTCTCTTATTTAATGGTCATTTTTGGACAAAAAAAGTGCAGGATTTTCCATTGTTTTCTTGTTTAAATTATTATATTGTTTTTCTGTTTAAATCGTTGTATTGCCGCCATTGACTTTTCTTACTTTAAAACTAGTCACCTTCCACTCTAACAGATGCTCTTCGGAAATTTTTTGATGGATGTATGAGGATAGCATGGAGGGTGATGTTGCATTTACGGAACTAATAAATCTTTGCAAATAACGCTTAGGAAAGGCTGAGGGAGAACTAATACATTGTCAGATATTGGCTCTTGTGAAAACGCTTACTCAGTGATTATCGGTTTTGAACATCATGTGTCAGTTGAAACCGGATGGTACATGTATTAATTTTTGTCTCAACGAATACTGTCTATCAAAAGGAAAATATTAGGAAAATTGTTTGTTGATTCACGGTAAGCTGGCAATATGGTGAATTTGAATTGAACTGAAATTTATGGCTTTGGAGGCATCCATCTCAGCTTAGTTTGACCCATATATGATTCTAAGTTATGTACATGATTAATGAAAGTGCTTGGCCAATCATCATTTGGCATGTCCAAAGTGATGGTAAAGTTCTACTAGTTGCTCTCGACTTACCTGTGTTCTGTACTTGTACTCTTTTGGGGTTTAGTATCATGGTTACTAACAATGCTAGGTGCAAGAGCTGGCGCCTAGTTTCTAGCTACCTACTAGGTTGCACCTTGGCTTTGTGTAATAACAATTATGTTCCATTTATAACTTATATATAAAATGTAAAAAATTCAGAAATTCAGAAAATTACAAAACAATTACAGGAAATTTTAGAAGTAATATTAAAGTGTTCACATCAATGTTCGGTGTCATACCAACTAATAAAGTACTTCGCTACAAATTTCCTGTAATCAGTGCCGGTGTTGACATTGGCAGTGATAGCTTTGTTAGTAGTAATCAACAGCGGTGATGCAGAACGGTGAATGCCATAATGTTAGCGATAATGAAAAAATTTAGAGGATAGAAAAGAGCGCAGCGAGTATTCTCAGTTGGGGATCATGTACGCCTCGTTAATGTGAGCTTGGACATGTTAATTCCCTTTTAAGGCCTATTGGTGTGAAGCATGCCTAAGGAAGCTAATATTCATTTTCGTGGTTGGCTCCCACTTTTGTGCAGCCTGGAAGGGGGGAGAGTTCGGTTGGTTAGGGGCAGCCTCCCCACTTAAGCAGGCAGACTATCCCTCTATCAGGTCAGCCCAGGGCCACCTACATGTACGCTGAATCCTGGGCTGAGTTTTACTGACACAGCCCAGGATACTAGGGAATGCCTAAGTTATTCATAATGTATTATGATGTATTTTAGTCATTAGCATGTAAAATGTGTGCTTCTAGTGTTTGTGCCTGGGCTGATTTGTACAATACCGCTTAGAATGCTTGTGTATGTTTGAGTTCTTCATGAGCACATGAGTACGATGGATATTAACCATTGGCATGTAAACTATGTGCTTCTGAATATATTACTGGGACATTGCATGGAATGGAATGGTGGAATACAACTTCAATATGCAGAACCTTTATTGTTCTGAATTATGCCATAACCTTTCTGATTTTATTTTGAAATTCGTAATGTTTTTCTTATATCCTTGGATTGTCCTATTTCCGTAGGTGCTTTCTGGAGTCAAGCCTGATCAGAAGAAGAAATTCATTTGTCAGCTTCAACAAACTCAAAAGGTGGTTGCAATGGTTGGCGATGGCATTAATGATGCTGCTGCATTGGCTTCTTCTGACATTGGAATTGCAATGGGTGAAGGAGTTGGTGCTGCCAGTGATGTCTCTTCTGTCGTTCTCATGCACAATAAATTATCTCAGGTTCTGGGAATTTTTCGCCATTTATAACATGCTTTCGTGGTATTTGACGCTTTAGTGGTTCAAGTATCTCTCTCACTGTCTCTTGTTTCTTTCATGACCATCCTATTGATCAGTTCTATTTCCATATGTTCTTCATTATAGTTGGGACATGTTTGCTTTATTTACTTATGTTAGTTCTGTATCCATTGAATCATATTTTGACACTTTCTGTCCTTTCATCTAATTAAATAATTGCATCAAACTCTAGTAAGTGAATGTGTATGGATCCAGCCTGCAACCATTACTGCATTAATCAGAACATATTGATAGGTTTTTTCTAGGGTTTTGATGCATAAAAATAGGATTTTTTTTTTTGGGTGGTGAGATGAGATCTTAAGGGTAATTGATGGATTTTTAGTGCTAGAAAGTAGATTTGGGGTAGAAAGTAAAAATTTTATTAATAATTAACTGAAATAAAAAGGAATACAGATATAAATTAAGTTCATTCGAGAGGAACTCACTCTTCCAAGCCGCCGATTCGAGAGGATGGCCGCTCTCTCCAACAAAGAGGGAATTCCTCAACCTATAACAAGTTTTCTCTCAAGATTCAACATCCCTTTCCAATTCCTCTAGCCTCATATAAATACTAATCAGAATTTAACAAAATTAGAGAATACACACTTGACATTGAAAATTACAAAAATGCCCCTAGAAGCTGAAATTGATAGGTTTTTAAGGGGTTTGATAGATAAAAATAGGATTTTTGATGCAAAGTTGGGATTCCTAGAGTAAATGTGGGATTTTTAGGGATAAAAGTGGATTATGTGGGGAAAGATAATATTTTTATTGATACTAAATCTTAAATAGAAAGAAATGAGAATAGAAGATAGGTTGGCTTTTTTCGAGAAGAGACCGCTCTCACTTGGTCACACATTCGAGAGGTGGACCATTATCCCAAGCTTCTATCCGAGAAGAAGCCGCAATTTCCACTAAAGAGGGAATCTCTCAACCTCCCACAAGTTCTCTCAAGATTCAGCATCCCTCTCCAATTCTCCTAGCCTCATATAAATACTGATTAGAATTTAACAAATTTACAAAAATACCCCTAGACACTAAAAATTACGAAAATGTCTATGAAAATCAAAAATTCCAGCTCTGGCCTTTTTATTGGATGCGGCCTCATCATTACTATGTCCCCGAAGAACCAACTTGTCCTTAAGGTGGTGTCGTGAAAATTATGAGCGGGCTACTCCAAGTGGGGTGCTCGTCTCCACCTGGTTTCTCAACCAAATCATCCTCCTCATCCATCATCGACAACTGAAGTGTGCGTTCTCTACACCGATATTCCAGAGTGAATTTCTTATTGCAGTGAAAGCATGATCCCTTGAGTTGTTTCACCGGCCGTGGCTTGCTACTCTGCCCCTTGCTGAATTATTCATCGACTAACGGTGCCTTCTGCACATCCATCGGTACCTGGCTGTTGCGTGAAGTGGATATGTTCCAGGCCCCCTGGACATCCACTCCTCTTTCAGACGATCCTTTACCATATGAGCCCAGTCCATCGTCTCCATTAGTCCCATAGGCCTTTGTATGCGGAGTTCTGCACAAATGTTTGCCTTGAGCCCCTTCATAAAGCGCCCCTCTAAAGTCTCCTCAGGTATTCTTCTCACACTTTCCAAAAGCGCCTCGAATTTCTTCCGATACTCCCTAACAGTTACATCCTGCCTGAGTGCTAGCAGCAGTTGCTGCAAGTTTTCGCCAAGGGTGTCTCTAAACCTGTCCATCAAGCAATACTCGAGCTCTTCCCATGAACGAATAGGGCATCGATGTTCCCTCCACTGGAACATAGAAAGCGCCTTACTTCCTACACAGATGCCAGTTGTCCCCAATTTTTGACTCTCCGTCAGGCATGTCACCGCAAAAAAACCTCTCAGCTCGGTAAATCCAACTATAAGAATCATCTCTCTCGAACAGTGGCATATTCAGCTTCTTCACCCCGTCATCAATCCCAAGTCTCTCCTTGCCTGCCTGACATCCTACATGTCCATAATA
Organism: Scilla litardierei; assembly: GCA_030789695.1. Classification (NCBI taxonomy): domain Eukaryota; kingdom Viridiplantae; phylum Streptophyta; class Magnoliopsida; order Asparagales; family Asparagaceae; genus Scilla; species Scilla litardierei. The sequence goes on along the minus strand of CM061140.1, from coordinate 182,734,451 downwards.
AGGAGATGATAATTGTCACGAGGTACCTTGCTGCGGCACATAGCCCCTTAACAGGCCGTTGCGTCTGTCTCCATTGCCGCTTCAGTCATCCGCATCCCAAATGTAATCGTCAATATCCTCCTCAAAGCTCGGGTTCACGTCATAATCATCCTGAAATTCCTCCTCGTGGACCAGAAGTACTCGGCGTCTTCGTCTTTGCCGCAAATCGAGGTCAACAAAGCCTTGGATCTCTTCCAAGCCATCCTCGAGGTCCTGAAGCAGCCTAAAATCATCATCGGGGTCTCGACGGGCCACCAGGGAACCGCGAGTCATTGACTGGCTAGTAGAGGCCCTGTGGGCCCCTGTCGGGCTGCCATGAGGCCGCGATGGCCCTGGCGGGCGCCAACAGGGCCCTACAAGGGCGCCAAGGGCTGCGAGGCCTCCCGCGGCCCTGTAAGCGCTCAGCGAGCCCCTGGCAGCGTGAGGGCTGGCATCATCGGTACTCGCCAGCCTTAGGCAGGGCTTCCCAAGGGTCGGTGAGCCCCTGGGGCAAGTAAACGGGCCCGTCGCCTTCCTTGTTGTCGTTTGTCGCTTCCTCATATACTTGGTCTGGTCTGCATCGAAGAGCAATCCTTCGACGAATTGTCCTTTTCCATTCACTTTCTTCAAAGTTTTCGCCTTTCGCCCTAGATCTGGATTGTCGTCCAACTCTGAAGTCTTCGTTGCCTTTGGATCCGAAAGTTGGTGTGTTGTGGTTTGAATGGAAGCTCCCAACTTCACATTCATCCTCGCCTCCGATGCCCTTAATCCTTCTTCGATCAATGCCCTAACCTCATATCTGAAAGACGTGAAGCCTTCTTCCATCAATTTATTCATGTCTACCTCATGGGCATCGAACTTCTCCTCTAACAGTTCCACTTTTTTGTTGCCGCCGCCACTGCCATGGATCAAAGATCGATGATCTGATACCAGTTGATAGGGTTTTAGGGGTTTATGAATAAAAATTGGATTTTTGGTGAAAAGATGAGACTTTAGGATAAAGGATGGATTTTTAGGGCTACAAAGTGGATTTGGGGTAGAAAGTCGGTAATTTTATTGATAATAAACTGAAATAAAAAAGGAATACAAAGATAAATTGAGCTCTTTCAAGAGGAACTCGCTCTCCTAAGCCGCCGATTCGAGAGGGTGGATACGCTCTCCAACAAAGAGGGAATTCCTCAACCTCAAGCAAGTTCTCTCTCAAGATTTAACATCCCTCTTCAATTCTCCTAGCTTCATATAAATACTAATATAAATACTAATCAGAATTTAACAAAATTACAGAAATATCCCCTAGACATTGAAAATTACGAAAATGCCCCTGAAAACTGAAAATTCCATATCTGCCCTTTTATAGGATGCGGCCTTGTCACATATTCAATATAAAGTGTTCTCCATTTTACTTAAATACTGATTTTGATTGATGGTCAACCTTTTTGCTTGTCTCCCTGAACATGAATCGACGAACTACTGGCATCAAGAAGGAAATTTCAGTGTGTAAGGATCATATGTTAACGGCAAAGAACCTAATTCTTCATCCTAATTGTTGCATGCCAATTATAAATATAATACATAACTACCTGCTTATATTTATTATCAAATCATGTTTGAATAGAGAAAATATTATTTAGAATAAAACCAATGCCCTAAACCGGGTATTGGTGATGTTTATATAGCCAAAATATAAGATGAATACTATTATGATGATAATTTCATATTCGACTCCTCGTTGTACTTGACTCCTTATTTGATTCTAACTCTAAAACTAGAAGAATATAATGCCTATTTGTAAACTTATTACTCTCCTAATTCTAATATAACTCTAAACATTCACCCATAACCTGTAGCATACACATTGTACATGCCCGGCTTGTCATATATGAACTAAATTCTTGGCCCCCAAGTAGTGTTGTCGATAAATTTGTTAGCATATGAAGTATAGACAACAATACGGATACGGGTATGAGACCCTGCAAATTTGTAAAAGTTAGAGTCCGGGGACACCATTATATGAAATAATACTAGTCATAAGGCAATGTTCATTTAAAATGTTCGTCCCTTAAAAACTTGATTTCCCTAATTTTAAACGAATAGCGATAATTAAAGCGCAATAATTGTTATTTAGTTCCTTCAAAAAATTTAATTCTTCCCAAAAAAATTAGCACCCTCAAAAATTTTAGTTCCCCCCAAGATTTAGTTCCTTCCAAAATTTTATGGTTTTCCTATCAAAATTTCAGAAACTCTCATTTTATCCATTGATTCCTCAAGATTCAATCACAGTCATCTTTCTGCCCATCATTTTGTCCTAGTCAGCAACCACATTCAAAAACATCCCCCATTTGTATAATAGATGTTATATTATATTATATAATTTATATACACTTACAAGAAGCAGATCATAAAAGGTGACATCAAACTTTATGAATGCTGAACTGAACATTAAACTTATCCAGCTAGCCTTAAAATGACAACAACTTAACTCAATTTAAGTTAAACAGGTGTGGACAACTTATCCAGCTAGCCTTAAAATGACAACAACTGTTAAACAGGTGTGGACAACAATTTAAAACTGAACATCCAACTTTAAACTAAGATTAGATCAATTCAAATGAATGGTGAAGCATGAACATTGAAGTAAGTTCAATTTAAATGGAATGATTTCTCATACCGAACAACTAATTGCATAATAGAATATCAAACTTTAGGAGCATTAAACTGAACATTAAACTTATCCAGCTAGTTAGCCTTAAACTGAACAACAAAGTCAAAAACATTGGACCAGACAACATGAAACATAGGCTTCCTCTCTGGACAAAGACCCACCATCAGTTTCGTTCATGTCTTCCTCTTGGACCTCTTCCTCTTCGCCAATCTGAATGTCATCCATTAAGGCTTAATTCTAGCCACTTTAAGCTCTCTTTTTCATTCTTGAAATTCTGCACAATTTTCTCCACCTTCCCATCATCTGGCACAACATGACATTCTCAGCCATTTCCTTTTTTTGCCACTAGGTATGTCTTCAAGTGGGTCATTCCTCCATTAAATTCTTGTTTACAAAATTTGCCACGGACGTTGCTTGTTGTCTTCTTCCACCATTAATGCATATACTTAACATGGGTCAGTACCACCTCTTGTTCCTTGTTTGGGTAACTTGAGCCTTCTCATGACATTCTCTAAATTCCTATTAATTAAAAAAGTAAAAATACAGTAAAATAATTAATATCAAATGTTCAGCAATGAATGAAACATATTTCCATTTACAAACTAAAAATATAAACCAGATCAAGCACCAAAAGAACCATCCCTACTCGTTTCACTGGAAACATAAGAAATTAACAATATAAATTTGATTACAAACATTAAACGTTGAACATTTCAATATGTTGCACTTTCAGATAACACACTTTCATGAACAATTTCACATTCAAGTTCTAAAGCAACTATCCTTTCATTCTTTTTAGATAGAACCAAAAGGACAAAGCAGGATAGATTAGATTCCAAGCCTTTGTTGTCTGCGAAGAGCTCGAGATAGCTTCTGAAAGGGAAAAAAACTATAAAAATAATTTTTTTTTTAATTTTGTAATCAACTTTGTAAAGAAAGGGTTAAGGAATATTGTAAAAAAACAATTTTTAACAAACGTGAGTTTAACTGCTATCGTTGATCGTTGCTCGTACTGATGTTATGTTTGACTATTTGTGCTCCTGTTCATGATGTTGATGTTATGTTTGACTATTTGTGCTCCTGTTCATGATGTTGTAGTTCCTTCTTTTGTTGCTTCTGCTATTGTTGGTGTGTGAGTCGTAGAGCTGCATTGAATGAAATTGGCGTAGATGTCCTTTGGATGGGAGAGTTGTTGCTAACTTGTTGCTCTTGGTGTGAGAGAATCACAGCCCCAACGGTAGATGAAACTGTGTAGGATGTCGATGGGAGAGAACTACAAAATTAAGAGCAACGTGTTGCGAGATTAAGAGGTGAGAGTGATGCTGCAAGAGAGGTGAAAATTGTTCGGCTCCAATTCTCTTGGGTTTATATCGTAAAAGTTTAATGCGCTATAAGGTTATATCCAATTAATTAGACCTGACCCGAGACTTTATTGGTTAAAACCCCAGAAGGCAAGTATAAATTATTTGATACAAATGCAATCTTAGGCTCTGCATCATTTCCTAGGCGAGCAACACAAATAAAAAACAAAAAAATTTTATTACATCCAGATTCCGATGTTTCAAAACATGAAGTACTGAACTCGTAAGGCACGAAGGCCGTTATAGCTGACTATTACATTGAGAAAATAAAAGTACTAAAAGTACTCAACACATGCTGAAACGGAAAGTAACTCTGGACTAAAAGGGAATGTTGGATAACTGGGAAGGATCTGCACTATTCACTGGTGATGGCCTCACATGTTCTTAATGCCCAACTTTGGGTCCTCCATGCTCGTCCTCATGTGTTAGCGGAACATTTTGATAAAGAACCGTCAGTGAGCTTGCACAAGGTAGGTTTCTCAAATAAAGAGATTACAGATAACAATGACGACAACAACAATATGGTACAGTATAAAGATTATCTTTGTGGCTTAAAAGGTACACATCTAAAAGTAATGAATAAGGACAGATTCGGAAAATCGATGTCTATTAGCAAATTACCATCTAGATTTCATCTATAATATCAATGTGTTCCTAATCTAGTGATGTACTTAAGTCAGAGGGTACGATATGTGATACGAGAATCACTCTATCGCGTGGCACTAATCTGGGCCATGAACAGTCAAGAACGATAATCAGGTACTGTTAAATACAATCAAGTACGGTAACGGATGAGTGATCTCCAGTTGCTCCCACACTCTCTGTGACAATGAGTTTTTCAAACCCCATCTGTGATTTCTATATACCTTGTTTCAGTTCAATGTCAAGTAACATATTCGTTTATTTCAAACATAGGACTCAATCATTGTGCCAACGTCACCCAATTCATTCATTCATTCATTCAGACTAATGAACATTGTATTTTATTGATATTTGGTATCAGAAGGATCATTGGAGCGGTATAGCGTAAGTGTGAGCATGTTACTTAACTTTCATACTATTGTGTAGTGTGTGTTATTGGGTGTGTGTGTAAAGAAAGGAGAGGGTTAATATAAATAGAAGTGATAGCAAACCAATAATTTCTCATTTTCAAATTCAAAACAAGGAACGCCTGCGCTTGCACGCCTCGCCCGCGCGCCGCCGCCTGCGCGCGCCGCCCCCCCGCTGCCGCCACTCCACGCCTTATGATCCCCTCTCTTCCAAGTCCTCTTCTAGCCACCACAAAACCCTAACTAGCTACAAAAGAAAACCCAAAAAAAACCCTAACCCTAGATCTATGGTAGAGTCATGAAAAGGACTCCATAGATTTACGGTTAGGGTATGCCCTAGAAGAGGAAGAAGAGAAGTAGATCTGCGGATCTAAGGAGGAAGAGAGGAGAGATCTGCGGATCTGGAGAGATGGGGGACAATCTTACCTCAGCTGACATGAAGGCCTTCATCGGAAAGATAACGAAGCTGCTTGCTTCGAAGGAGTTGGGATCCTCGAGTGGATCGACGCCTTCACGACCCGTGCAGAAGCTGGAGTTGATGCCCAATGATGTGAAATTGGAAGGGACGAAGAATTACCTCAGTTGGTCCAGGAGGGTGCTTCTCATCCTGAAGTCGAAGGGGTTAGAAGGCGTCGTTCTGGGTTCATGTAAGGAACCGGTGGATAAGGATGGGGATGATTGGAAAGTCTGGAGCACCACCAACTCACTGGTGGCTGCTTGGTTGATGACATCGATGGTTCCACCCATTGCTGGGATGGTGGAGGCCATAGAGAGTGCTGCGGGGATATGGAGTATGGTGGAGAAAATGTATTCTGGAGCAGGGAATGTGATGCTTATGATGGAGGTTCAGGGCAAGGTCGACACCTTGAAGCAGGGGGAGATGTCTATTCTAGCTTACTCTGTGGAGTTGAAAAGGCTGTGGTCAGAGTTAGACCACTATGACCCTATTGATCTGCCTGATCCTAGGAGCGCTGCGATACACAGGAAGTGGGTGGAGCGTAGGCGTGTCACACATTTTCTGAGGAACCTGAATGGAGATTTTGAGGCCAGGATGGCGAGTATGTGCCACTTATCCTCCATCTCATCTCTGGAGGAGGCCATAGCTGCAATGGCACAGGAGGAGACCAGACTGAGAGTTATGAAGGATGAGGGTACTCAGGTCACTCGGGCTGCACTGGCTGTACCGGCAGTGGCAGCAGGGAGCGAGGATCGAGAGTGCTACACCTGTGGGGTGAAGGGGCACCTGAGCTTTAACTGCCCACAGAAGGACAGTGGACGAGGACGTGGCACAGGAGGCAGAGGAGGAGGCCGTGGAGGCCGTGGACGAGGTCGCGGCGGCCCACGGGCCAACTTTGCTATCGCTGATGGACGACAGGAGACAGTGATGATTGAGGCCACGCCAGCTGAGGCTTCAGATCTAGAGCAGCGGAGACAGTCCAGGTCTACTACTGAGAGCTCGGAGAGTCATGCAGACCAGACTAGGGATGTTGCTTCGCCATTCGGTAACTTTGCCCACTTGGCTCACACAGGATCAGGTAACCGATTAGCCCTTTCATGTAGAGATCATATAGAGTGGATTATTGACTCAGGTGCATCTAGTCATGTGTCAGGAGCATATAGACAGTTTTACACATATAAACCACATACCATTCATGAAACTGTTCAGACAGCTGATGGCACATCCCAACCCATTAGAGGGATTGGCACTATTCAGTGCACTCCCTCCATACGCCTCTCTTCAGTCCTTCACGTCCCATCATTTCCAGTCAACCTCTTATCTGTTGGCTCTATTGTTGATGATCTCGACTGTAGCATTACTTTTGACTCTACTCATTGTGTGTTGCAGGAAAGGAAGACTGGGAGGAGGCTTGGGACTGGCGTCAGGCGTGATGGACTGTGGTATCTTGACAGAGCTAGTGGGGATGCTGCACTGGCTGTCGTTGGTGGAGAGAAGGAAAGGGATGTACTTTTATTACATTGTCAGTTGGGACATTTGCCTTTTGATATTTTGAGTAAAATGTATCCCGATATTTTGAATAGAGTGAATGAAATGAATTTGAAATGTGATGCATGTGAATTTGGGAAACACACTAGGACATCATATCCTAGTGTGTGGATGAGGAGTGTAGAGAGATTTCATCTTATTCACTCAGATGTTTGGGGGCCCTGCCCAGTGACTTCAGTAAGTGGGTTCAGGTGGTTTATCACTTTCATAGATTGTCATTCTCGGATGACATGGCTTTACATGATGAAAAACAAAGGCGAAGCGTTGAAGTGTTTTCAGGACTTCCATAGAAGTGTCAGAAATGTGTATGAGGCCAAGATCCGTGTCTTGAGAACGGATAATGGGACAGAGTATGTAAACAAGGAGTTTGCATCTTATCTATCTGAGAGTGGGATAACTCATCAAACCACGTGTCCCACCACCCCTCAACAGAACGGAGTTGCTGAAAGGAAAAATAGACACTTGTTGGAGGTAACTAGGTCACTCATGCTCACCATGAATGTACCTAAGATATTGTGGAGTGAAGCAGTGATGACAGCTACCTATCTCATCAACAGGATGCCTTCGCGGATCCTTAATATGAAGTCTCCATGTGAGATTCTTATGGGAAAGAACACTTTTGTAGTTCCACCAAAAGTGTTTGGATGCACATGCTTTGTGAGGGATCATAGACCTTCTGTGGGGAAGCTGGATGCTCAGGCAATTAAATGCATATTTGTTGGGTATCCTTCAAATCAGAAAGGCTATAGGTGTTGGAGTCCCTCAGAAAGAAGGCTGTTTGTGAGTATGGATGTGACGTTCAGGGAGACTGAGCCTTTTTATGGAGGACTGACAGATTCTACATCAGTATTTGATACTGGTGCCTCTCCAAACACAGGAGGAGTTGGTCGAGAGGGGGAGACTGATGACAGGAGGGTAGTGGTTGTACTTATACCGTGTCCTGTCGGGCCTACTGGTACTGGTCCTGATAGCAGGGAGGAGGAAAGGACCTTGGTGGAAGAGGAGGAAGACAGGTTGTACGGCAGGAAATATAGCAGGAGACAGAAGGGTAGTCATGGCGATGGAGAACAACAAGAAGACATCTCCCCACTGAAGAACCACTAGCTCCACAGCCACATGTCGAGATTGATCAGTCTATCACGCCTGCTCGAGTCCCAACGTCCTTACTGCCTTCCTCTACTAACACGGATGGTAACCTTTCCTTGCCTTCCTCTAGTTTAGATCTTCCACTTGCATCCCGTAGGGAGCCTCGTATCAATGCTGGCAGGCCTCCTGTACGGTATGGATATGAGACTGATATTGCTAATCATGTCTCATATGCTTCTCTTACACCAGCATATAGGGCTATCATTGCATCATTACAGTCTATCTCTATACCAAGTGATTGGCAAGTGGCAAAGCAACATCCCCAGTGGAAGAAAGCAATGCTCGAAGAACTTGAGGCACTGGAGAAGAACAAGACATGGAGACTTGTCTCACTTCCAGCAGGGAAGAAAGCTGTGGGCTGCAAGTGGGTATTCACAATAAAGCAAACTCCAGAAGGGAAGGTGGACAGGTACAAAGCGAGGCTGGTTGCCAAGGGCTACAGTCAGACTTATGGGATTGATTATGATGAGACATTTGTCCCAGTGGCAAAGATGAGTACTGTGAGAGTACTGGTATCCTGTGCAGCGAATTTTGGATGGAAATTGCATCAGTTGGATGTAAAAAATGCCTTCTTGCATGGAGACTTACAGGAGGAGGTATACATGGAGGTTCCACCTGGCTTTAGCACACAACAGACGCTGGGAAAGGTGTGTAGACTGGACAAGTCTTTGTATGGGCTGAAGCAATCTCCAAGGGCATGGTTCGATAGATTCAGGCGTGCAGTCATCACTATGGGCTACAAGCAGAGTAATGGTGATCATACTGTATTCTATAGACATTCAGGACAGCGGATTACTCTTCTGGCTGTGTATGTTGATGATATTATTATCACTGGAGATGATGAAGAGGGAATCTCTCACTTGAAGGTAAGGTTGGCGAGAGAATTTGAGGTCAAGGACCTTGGACAGTTGGGGTATTTCCTTGGACTGGAGATTGCCAGGTCCAGGAAGGGTATAGTTCTCTCACAGAGGAAGTATGCCCTGGATTTACTGGCTGAGACTGGTATGTTGGGGTGTCGTCCAGCAGTTACTCCTATTGATCAGAATCATAGGTTGCATTCACAATCAGGGGAGCCAGCAGACAAAAAAAGGTAACAGAGACTTGTTGGACGCCTTATCTACTTATGCCATACCGACATTGCCTATGCGATCAGTGTGGTAAGTAGATACATGCATGATCCTAGGACTGGACATATGGAGGCAGTCTTCAGGATACTGAGGTATCTGAAGAATAGTCCAGGAAAAGGCATATTATTTGGTAGTCATGGTCACATGAATGTGACAGGCTACTGTGATGCGGATTGGGCCAGTTGCCTAGATGATAGGAGATCGACCTCGGGCTACTGTGTGTTTGTTGGGGGCAACTTGGTCTCCTGGCGCAGCAAGAAGCAGGATTTGGTGGCTCGTTCCACTGCAGAGGCAGAGTATCGTGCTATGGTGCTTGGTACTTGTGAGATGATCTGGTTGAGATCACTTCTACATGAGCTACGCCTTCTGAGAGAAGGACCATTGCGGTTGTTGTGTGATAACAAGTCTACAATTAATATGCCAACCCAGTGCAACATGATAGAACGAAGCACATAGAGATTGACAGGTTCTTCATTAAAGAAAGATTGGACAAGAAACAGTTGGAGATCTCCTACATTACTTCTGGACAGCAACTAGCTGATTGCCTTACAAAGGGGTTGAACTCTAAAGGAGTAGAGGATGCTTGTAACAAGATGGACATGATAAATATCTTTTGCTCATCTTGTGGGGGAGTATTGTGTAGTGTGTGTTATTGGGTGTGTGTGTAAAGAAAGGAGAAGGTTAATATAAATAGAAGTGATAGCCATTCTTTGGGGCTGATCACCATTTTCTACCCAATTTTACACATACCAACCCAATAATTTCTCATTTTCAAATTCAAAACAAGGAACTACACATCATAAAATTCAATGTTCTTTTAGCTCTCATCCAATGTTAAATCATATATTTGATAGCACTAGTTAACCAGATTATGACGAAAGAATCTGATGAGGAAAAGAATCATTGAGCAACACTTAAATTAAGTAGTACTTATAAAATAATTGACATAACTACACACGAAACAAACTAAAGTGCCTAAAATATATCATTGACTAAGTGGTCATGTCTGGTTGTTGGTTAAGGCTATCCTTGACTAGTTATTTTCTTGAATTGGATCCTTTAAAGAATTTGGAGACCTTGATCTTCATAAAAACACATTCTTCTTGGACATACAGGGGATAGAGGACACAAGTGTTGTCATCCCCAACTATCTAATCCTATACTAGAACAGATAGACTCTGAAAACATGATAAAATCATTAGACAAATTAAGACTAGTTTTCTAAAGCAATTCGAAAATTCTGTGTCCTTTCCTTCCATCTGTTAATATATATACTAGCAAATAATCCGTGCACACGTGCACGGGGACTGAAAAAACGGCCGAAAAAGGAGGGGGAAAGAAGAAAAGGTGTGGGTGTGGGTGGGGAGGGTCCATGAGATAAAATGCAAAACCCGAAAAAAGGAGGGGGATAAGGAAAAGTGTGTGTGGGTGGGTGGGGAGGGTCAGGGGCAAAATGCAAAAATCAGGAAATGGGGTGGGAAGAAGAAAAGGTGTTAGGTGTGTGGCGGGTCCAGGGACAAAAAAGCAAAAATTGGGATTGTATGCGCAAAATGCCCGACCTCATCTCTTATCCCTCAAAATCTCCTCATTTTTATCTAATTTCTCTTATCCAGAAAACCCCATGATAACATCTCTCATTTATATTTTTATATATATCCAATTTCTCTTATCCAAAAAAACCATGATAACATCCCCATTTGTATTTTTTATATATACTAGAAATTTCCCGTGTCCAAAGGGCACTGCGATTTGAGGGGGGGCCCACGCATATACCAGCGCACTGCGAAGTGTGAGGGGGGCCCGCGCCTATACATAGCCCTCCAAATTTTAAAATTTTAAGTTTACAAAGCAAATCTTCCCCACAAAATTCCCCCCAAAACTTATCCCAGTTCTAGTCATCAAGCCCTTATCCTAGTCATAAGCCCCTTTGTCCTAGTCACTTGTCCTACTGGGACAAAATTCAAAATCTTCATCAAATATAGAATAGATATATATATATATATATGAGGGAAATGTGACTGAGTTTGACCTCAAGCAGCAATACCTGCGCACACCCCCGATGTTCGGGGTTTGTAAGTATTGTTTTTTGAATTTTTTTTGCAGTAGGTAGATATACTTGTTATGTAGCTCCCCACAAAATTTCATGTCAATCCAACACCGTTTGAGCCTCCGTTCATCGATTTCAAAAACGTTGCACCAAACCGTTCAGAATTCTGGACAGTTTTGCGCAACGTTTTTGAAATCGATGAACGGAGGCTCAAACGGTGTTGAATTGACCTGAAATTTTGTGAGGAGCTACATAACAAGTATATCTACCTACTGCAAAAAAAATTCAAAAAATACTTAAAACACCCGAACAGCGGGGGTGTGCGCAGGTATTTCTACCTGATGTCAACCTCAGGTATATTTTTTGCTATATATATGAGAATAATGGGTATCATAAGACATAGGAGGCATCTCCTCATATACCAAGACACAAAAAGTGGGATGATATAACAAGTACAAGCCCATGTGGGCTTGTACCACCCCCACGTTGTGTCTTGTATATGAGGAGATGCCTCCAATGTCATATGCCAATTATTCTATATATATATATATATAATAATGGGTATCATACGCCATATGAGAGGGTCTCTCATATTCCCTCTCACATAAAGGGGGCAAGTACAAGCCCACATAAAGGGGGCAAGTACATGGGCTTGTACTTGTTGTACTTGCCCCCTTTATGTGAGAGAGAATATGAGAGACCCTCTCATATGGCGTATGATACCCATTATTCCCATATATATATGGCAAAGGGATCCTAAGGTGCCTCCTTAGATTCAATCTAAGTAGGCGTCCTCATTTCCCAACATCTCCCATATTTTATTGGAAAAAAAATTTCATGGGTTTGTTGTTCACCTCATGGATGATCAACATACCAAATTTCAAGTGATTCTAATACTTTTTGAGCCCTTATTTACACGTTGCAACTTCATGTGTTTTTCAGCACGTCTTTAGACCGTTGAAGTTGTAAGGATAGATGGGGCTCAAAAAGTATGGGAATACCTTGAAATTTGGTATGTTGATCATCCATGATGTAAACAGCCATTCTTGAAAAAAAAAGTTTGAAAAAAATTGTGGGAAATGGTGGTGCCTCCTTAGATTTAATCTAAGGAGGCACCCTAGATCCCTTCCCCCCCCCCACACATACAAATAAGAGAAGTCTATCACTAAATAGTCCAAAAATAATGTGATCAACTTCTAGAGCTCAAAATGGAACATTATCAAATTTATTTGATAGTTTGAATTTTAACATATGAAATTATCAAACTCTAAAATCACCCACTTTCACGCTACAAAAACAACCTTTGATGGCATAACACGTTATCAAATCTCTGCACACACTCATCATCAAACATGAAATTTCAGCAAGCATTGAATTCCCTAAAGTAAATGAAATAAGGAAGAGGGACCAGTCTAGTAACTTGATTACTGAATCCGAATGAGAAGAGAAAGGAATTGCATAATATACTAATTAATAAATTCAATTACAACTCAAACACCTAACATCCCAATTTAACATGAATATTTACCTACTATTAATATCTATTCCAAACAACATAAAGTCATTTTACCTAAATCACTGGATGTGAACCTGCCTCAAGTTCGACCTCCGACGTTGACAACGGTTCAGGGAGGGCAGCGTGCTGAGCTCCGATATGGACGACTGTGAGAGGAGTGGCTGGTGACCGCACGTACGATCAACGTCGGAGGGGAGTCAAGAGGTGGGCAGCGATTGTGATGATCGGATGAAAAGGACGTGGGTCTTGTGCTTTGACGAGTGTGAGTGGATGGAAAAAGAGACAGCTTGGGTATGTGTTAAGACCCACAAAGAATTTGGAAGGGATTTGGCGTTAAAATATGGTTTTTATTAATAAAAGTATGGATTACAAGATAGTTGGACTCGATTCGAGAGGAGGACCGCTCTCCTAGCCTTTAATTCGAGAGGAATGATTAACTCTCACACTAATCCACGATTCCTACTTCTAATCTCTTCTCAATTCTTCTCTCAAATTCAGCATAGTCTTTCATTACCCCAGCTAATTTTATATAATAAGTTGATTTTCAGACATTACAGGTCTGTCCCCGACACCCAAAATTATAATTTTGCCCTTCTCTAGCTCTTTAGCCGTCGCACCCCGAATCTATCATTACTTGGTCCCCAAAGAACTATCTTGTTCTCAATGTGGTGTCATAAAGCCCATGAGGCACACTACTCTAAATGAGAGTGCATAGTCCCTCCTGGCTCTTCCTCCACAGCAGCTTTGCCCTCACCCTTTTCATCTTCGACCAACACCTGGATAGCACGATCACGGCAACGATATTTCGGCCCGAACCTCTCATCACAGCGGAAACATAATCCTAGTTTGCACTTATTCCGGATCTCCACTTCTATGAGACGCTTGATCCTGTTGTTGGGTTGAGACTCGTTCTTATCTTGGCTTCTTTGACCTTTCGCTCTGAGACTTTTGTATTTTCATAGTGACACTGGTGAGGGAGGAGATCATGTGCATTGCTCCTCTGGCAGCCCTCTCTGCGATTTTCGTGTCCTTTATCATCTGGGCACGCTCCATCGCCTCCCCAACCCATCGGCCTCAGTATACGAACCTCGGCTCGAATGCTCGACTTAAAGCCCTTCATAAAATTTCCTTACTAACACCGCTTCAGGAATCCCCATCACCTGGTTCGAGAGCATCTTGAACCTCTCCCTATAATCTCTGACGGTTCCCTCTTGTTTAAGGACAAAGTATTTCCCTTCAAACAGATACATATGGCCATCAGCTTCTTCTTCATCAAACGGTTCACGACAAAATACATCTGCCCGATAGACCCATCTATAAAGGTCATTCCCCTCAAAGACATACATATTCAGCTTTTGAATCTTGTTGTCAACGCCCATGTGTCCATGTTCTGCTTCCCAACTAGGATGCCCGTAATGGAACTATTGATGGGCACTCTGTTGAATGGTTGTGTGGCCTCCAAATCCTCCACCACGCTGGACTCCTATTGTTGTGTCGTCAATTTTCCATCCGTCGTCAAACCACCACGGATCTCCTACATCTTCGTCAAATCTCTAGAAACCTCTTATGCCACCGCCGTTGCCCCCTGAAAAGGTAACTGTCTCATGTGGGTTGTCAACGGCCTCCCTTGGGATCCCCTTCGTTGTCCCATAGGCCGATGCCCCCTTGTATGCATCATATGGTCCAACCGAATCCTCGCGGGATTCCTCCGTTGTCGTCAGAACAGCCAAGTCTCCACCGCCCTGAACGAAGCCTGGATAGATGCCACGATAATCACCAAGCCCGTCTGAAGTTTTGTCACACCCAAGAAATTGTCACCGAGGCCTGAGCGGGCCTATGCCCGCAAACCAGTGCCCGTAGGACCCCTGGAAGGCCGCCCAGGGGTCGTCGCCTTCGATGAGAACTGCAAAGGCATCCTTCAGTTCTTTATTCTCTGGCGCTCTCTCCTGATTTTAGGGGAGGGTTTTCGCCCCCACGCACGATCCACCGTCCGATTGCAGATCCTCAAAGTTGATAACTTTCCTTCGTCTCTTGTTCAAAGATGACGTCTTTTTCCCTAGATTTGTGTCGTCGCCGTCGTCGTCAACCAGATCCGATGCCGGACAACCCTTCGGATGGATCTCCTCCTTAAAAGAGATAATTTTTCCTTGCTCTTGTCCAAATGCACCGTCTTTTGTCTTGGATCTGCACCGTTGCTTCGTTCAGATATGTCTTCTTCGTCTCCTTCTCAGAGGCGGTGATTGATCTCTGAAATTTTTTCCATTAGGGCTTCCATTGACACTTTCATCCATGATTCCATCGAAGACAATCTCGCCTCGATCGTTTGGTTTCGATTCTCCATTGCTTGATCTCGTTCCTCCATCTTTCTCCTGAAAATCTCCACCTCGCTTTCAAGTTTCTCATCCAAAGCTTCCACCTTTCTTGTCGCCATCAGGATCTATGTTTTGATACTAATTTGTTAGAACACAAAGGATTTGGAAGGGATTTGGGGACAAAAATAGGGGTTTTATTGATAAAAGTAGTGATTACAAGATAGTTGGCCTCAATTTGAGTGGATGACCGCTCTCCTGGCCTTTAATTCAAGATAAAGGTTTAACTATCCCACTAATCTACGGTTCATACTCCTAATCTCTTCTTAATTCTTTTCTCAAATTGAGCATAATCCCTAATTATCACAGCCCGTATTCATATAATAAGTTGATTTTCCAGAAATTACAGATCCCCCCATGTCCAAAATTACAGTTTTGCCCTTCTGCCCTAGCCCTTTAGCCGCCGCACCCCGAGTCTATCAAGAAGGTGACGGGGTGAGGATTGAGGCTGAATGGTGCGGTGATGGGGCTTTTGTTGAAAGAGATGGGAGAGTGTGAGGGAGGTGGTTGGCTGGTAGATGCTCGGTTGGGGCTACGGGAATGAATGGAGTGGGGGAGAGAGGTGAATTTTTTGTTATATAATTTTAGGATATTGTGTGTGTGTGTATGACGAATTAGATTATTATTAATATAATAATTAATTGGGGTTAATTAAGGTAAGTGGGGTTATTAAGTGGGGTTATTGGGTAGTGGGAGGAGTTACAGGAGGTGTGGGGGTAGTTGGGTTTGAAAATGGGTATCGGTTTAACAGGTTAATGGGTTTATTTTAAAAGAATTGGATCAAAATTCAACTTAATTCGCAAAAAAATTCTTTAAAATTCCAAAATTTATAGAAGTTTAAATTGAGAAAACCTGACATTTATACAAAAAAATTTTACAAAAAATTTACTGAGTTGGGTTAGGGTTATTACATATACCAACCGTAATATCAGCCAATATTTGTTACTTTTCCGATTATGGGTCAAAATGTGAAATATCATCAGGACGTAGTTTCATAGCGGTAGGCATAAACCCCTGCTATAGCTGATGATATTGGAGATATCATCCGATTATGGGTCAAAATGTGAAATATCATCAGGACGTAGTTTCATAGCGGTAGGCATAAACCCCTGCTATAGCTGATGATATTGGAGATATCATACTGATATTTAGAATACTGGAAACATGGCTCAATGTAGAAACCAACTTCCAATTTTGAAGAGAAGAATGTCATAATCGACTATGAATATCAATAATAACGATTTACCTGAAAATGCCACTGAACTAAAAGTCACATCCAAATGATAAAATTAAGTAGATTTATGCCTAGTGTCAATCATCCTTTTTATCCCGATCTCCTGAAAGGTACAATGAGTTGAAAATAATATCACAAAACAATTAAAGCTTGAGTGGGTTTGTTAAGAGTGTATACCATGAAAAATCAGGTAAATAAAGAACCAATGGCCATGACAAAGTTGATGTGGCATTTGCAGTGGCAAAACCATCGACAAAAGCCCCATCTGCTTAAGTGACACTGGCTAGGAAGATATGGAATCTAAATTGGAAAAGAATCGCTTTCTTAATCTAATGGTTAGTAGTTCCAGAAGCAATCTCCCAAGTTTTAGGCACTGAAGAAGCGCTGAAGTGATAGTATATGACGATGATGTAATGTAAATTGATTGAAACTGCTGAAATTGTTGAAACAACTGATATCTTCCGAACTCATCAGTTGACAATGTCATGCTCTTGTATTCTAATGAAATATGCTTTGAATCGTAAGCCATAATTGTAAACCAAGAATCTCTGAAATCCTTAACAAATCAAACTCGCACTTCAAAACCTGAATACCAAACAAAATTATTCTTCTAAAATTCCCCAAAGAACTAATTAAACTGTTCCAAATTCTTAGAAATGAACTAGAAAATCACTAACTTTAAATGGCTAAATTTGGTAAGATTATCCTGCACTGTGGCATGTTTTCATAAAAATGCCCTGAAGTTTGAAAAAACACAACTCTAACTTGAACTTCTGAAGTTTAAAAAAATATACCGTGAACTTTGGCCTAGTTTCAAGATAGTTTTATTTTTTCAATGTTTTGGTATTTTTTATGGAATCAGGCCAAATTTCTATGAAACCAAGCTAAAAGTTAGGGTTATTTTACAAAATTTAATATGATGTAGTGTTTTGAAACTTCAAATGTTCAGAATAGTTTTGTGTTTTTTAATGCGATGTATTTTTATGAAAACATGTCAAAGTTCATAGTGGTTTTACAAAATTTAGTCACTCGTTCAGAAAATTCTTTCTCAAAAACTATTGACACTATCAGGCAATCAGTAAACCATACTTTCAAAACCAAACTTTTCACAAATCAAAAGACATCTGTTTTTCATTTTCTTTTTCCTTTTATTTTTCCTTTTATTTTTTTCGTCTCTTTTTTCGTCTCTATTTTTTTATCCAGCACTGTTGCATGGTATCATATCACCTTGCTATTGTATTTGGCTTGTTTATTTTTTTATGAAGACGAAGAAGAAGAATAAGAAAGAAAGAAATCAATATTAGGATTAGGGTTTATTTTATGGGAACTTTTTTTAAAGATGAAGAAATCAAAAGATTAGAGCTTGGATTGGCTCTGATACCATGTTAAAAATTAAAAGAGAAAATATTATTTAAAATAGATCCCACATCCCAAACATGGTAAAGTGATGTTTCTATAGCGAAAATAGAGTATAAATACAATTTGGATTGCACTTTCATATTTAACTCTTTATTTGAATTGTCTCCTTGTTTGACTGTAACGCTTACACTAGAACAATATAAGTCCTATTTTTAAATTGTTAACTCTAATATGTAAGTTACCTTCATATTAGCAAATTGTAAGATTTTTGGGCTTCCTTTTAATTATTGACATTTATAGTTTACACAAATGGTTGTACTGTTTCCACAGTTGATATGTGATATAGGCACTCCACCGCCTCTTTAAATGCTAACTGCATTTTTCCCATGCTGGAATATGAAAGTTACCTTCGTTAATCTTCGGACATGAGGTCGCCTTGGCTTCCAAAGTCCTTGTACCTTTCTCAGGCTTTAACTTTGTAGCTTTGCATGGTATGGTCATGATTCTGATTTTTGTTCGTTTTTAAGATTTTCATGATTATTTGTGTACTGCACATGTACTTATTTTTTTCTTATAAACTGCTACTATTACGCTCTTTCTCCAATATCGTGGCCTTTTTCCATATACATTATCTCATGTAAATGTGTTTGCAGTTAATTGATGCGCTGGAATTGAGCAAACAGACTATGACTACTGTAAAGCAAAACTTGTGGTGGGCATTTGCATATAACATTGTAAGTCAACATTCCCTGATCATCCAAGCCATACGATGGTGTGATCTGTGCAGTTTATTTTAGCTTGTCCTGGTCTGATGCATTAACTATGTCAGCTGCACATTGGTCATCATCCTTGATGAATTGGTGTCGGTGTCTGTTATGGATAACAAGTGTTTACCATTAAAACCTTAGTAAACCAATCCTTGCAAATTTCTTCAATGTTATAAGCCCTTGCCATAAGGGATCAACTTCCTTCGTCCGTCAAGGAAAGAATTTTAAGTGTGGCCTCAGCTACAACCATATAGAATTGGATGAATGCTGTGCAAACCTTTAGGCTACATGCTAGATTTGCTTCCACCTTTTCTCCATGAGCGGGAAAAATTTCCGTGACAATTATTTCTCCATCACAGGGATGTGATTGATTGGTTTCCAAAATGAAATCCCAAATTTACCCTAAATTAAATGGGGAGTGCTACATGAATTAGATTCCTGTTAAATAAGAAAGTGCAGCTGAGTCATGATGCATGTTGGCCATTTTCTCTAATAATTAAAATGTTTTGTAGAACTAAAAGTTAAATCATGTGATTTAATTGGATTGTGGAATCAGTGACAGAGACACTGTGCTTATTGTACACCCAAACATCAAGTTCTGATTACTTGAAGAACATAAAAGGGGGAGCAGAAAGATTAAGAGAGCAATTATTGTACACCCAAAGATCAAGTTCTGATTACTTGAACATAAAGGGGGGAGCAGAAAGATTAAGAGAACAAGATAGGATGGATATATGTTTATTATCATATCTATATTTTTAATGTGAAGGGAGGTATTGATAGTTTTTGTTTAGAAAAGGCGGGTAATGATGGTAAGGCATCACTAAAACAATGGTTGTATATTATTTAAATTTTAATTAGCATAAATATCATCCCTTAAAGAAAAAGGAGATGTTTTATGGATCCTAGAGGAGGGTATATATCTGGATGCACCTTGCCATTTGATTGAGAGTGAAATAGAGTTTTATCTTAAAATTGAAAACAAATCAATCACCCATAATCATTATTACCCAAAAATGCTAAACCTCTCTCAATCCACAATTCAGATCACATATTTCTAATCGTGATACATTAGTGCCGTGGAACAGTAAAATCAACATTCCAGATTTTTATTAACTTTTTAGACCAAAATTAGGTGCATCTTTGATAAATATTATAATACAAGTTAAAACTATTATGTCCACATACATACCCGTAAATATGTGTATAAAAATTTAGGGTACATTGCACTAACATTGCATGTACTATTTGTTCATGTGTCAAATTACCCCTAATCTTTTATATGACACCCTATGAGTTAATAGCTGTTTTTAAATTTTGTTATTAAAATTTGTTACAAACTAAGTGTTTTCTTATTTTGTTCATTCTTTTGTTGTAGGACGTGATAGAATTTAAGGATTTGGTGGAGGATTGGGGGAAAAATTGGGAGAAGAATTGATAAAGTAGGGTTCTTGGATTCTCACCAAGGAGGGTGAACTTTTCCAGGCTATGGAAAAAAATTCAATGGCATTTTATAGGCTAACTCAACATTTTTTATATTCATCCAAAAAGATAAAACTCATTAAAATAAATATAGACTACAGCTAACTAAAACTCAAAATAAAATAAAAAATCTTGATTGTGTCCCAATCATTCTCTCCGGTTTGAGAACTTCACCTCCTAATGAATGACGAATGACGATAATGGTTGCACAGCTGAGCAGCAAAGAGAAGACGTGTCCACAAACTCTAAAGTGTAACGGTATGCAAATTGGTTGAGCATGTATTCTAAATGTTTCTTCCAATTCACGAAAGACCATAGCATTTAGCACCTGTTTGTTGGTTATTGAAGGACGATCTGAACAATGTGCTCAATCGGAATCAGTGATGCTTCTTTCGATAGTTCTGACGCACGCTCCACAGATGGCGCTAGATAAAGCTCTGGCTCGGGTTACAGTGCTTTGACTGTCGTAATGGATCAATATTTGGTTCAAGCTCTGACTTGGTTTTGCTCTTTTACTCTGTTGTTCCCTCTCTAATTTTTCGATCGCTTGAAGAATTAGCTTGTTGCTCTTGCTTATCTCTTCTTCTGACCACGTCTTTACTTGCAGGCTTCAAGATTATTGGGATGTCTGTGGAATATATCGAGGCTTGGAAGAATAGTGATATTGAAGACGGAGTTTGAATCCTGACCATCGATGACGTTCCCTTTACCAGGATCCTGCTTCTTTGAATGGTGATATGCATATGTATATTTCTGTTCTTTTAGAAATTTAAAACAAGAGAAGAAACACTCTAGATGAAATTTCCAATCACCATATACATACATATCTTCGAAACCATAAAAGTATGGCACCAGATCATACATTGTTTCAGTAGAATAGCCCTTGTAATAATCATCATTGTAGTAATCATAATTTCCCATAGTTTAGAGCTGATGTTCTTTTATGGAGGATACCAATGTGTACTTGATTGAGTGATGTGGACTAGGGTTTAAAAGATGGGATTGGGAGAATTTTATTGATGGAAAATAGGGAAAACAAGGATAATAGTTAATTTTGGGAGAGTTGGCCCTTCTCCTAGCTTTTGCTATGGGAAAAGCCTAAAGCTCTCTTCTAGATCTCAATGGAGAATTCTAGGAAAAGTGTCAAAATGACGGTTAACAATTGCCTACCCTAATCCTAGCCCTCGCCTACACTTATATAGTGTTAGGCGTGATGTGTACAGCAGTTACACCCTAACTTATTGTGCATAAAGTAATTCCCTCCAAAAGTCGGTGCGCATAGAAAAACTCGCTTCTTCAGCCTCCTACGCCTCCTTTCTTATGTGATGAACCCCTAGGAGTTTCACCTTGTCCTCAAGGTGAAAATCTGGAAAATGCTGCGATACAGTCCCGTCCAATGGACCAATGCCTCCTTCGCCCCTGTAGCTCCTGGTCGTACGCCTGTAACCTCCTTGGGCTCTAGAAATACCTCCAATGCATTTGTTAGGGTCGGTGGAAGGGTAGCTAACGCCGTATGATCACCAATCGTCCGACGTAACTGTGAGACATGGAAAAGTGGATGGATGTAGGAAGATGGAGGTAGCCTCGGTCTTAAGGCCACCTTGCCGGCCATGGCCTCAATCTCGTAAGGTCCGTAGTACCTCGCTACCAACTTCTCGTTCCACCGCTGAGCCATTGAACGCTGTCTGTAGGGTCGGAGCTTCAAATAAACCCGCTCTCCTACTGCAAACTCCACATCCCTGTGATGTGTATCTGCCTTCTCCTTCATGATCTGCTGAGCTCGCTATAAGTGGCGCTTCAACTCCTCCAAGAGCCGATCATGTTCTTCCAACTGTTGCTCTAGTCCCGCTACCGGGGTAGACCCTCTGCTGTAGTGCACCAAATGGGTCGGGTCTCTGTCATAAACAATCTGGAAGGGTGTCATCTTCGTTGTCGAGTGATACGATGTGTTGTATCAATACTCATCCCACATTAGTCAACCCACCCACCTCTTGGACGTCTCCAAAGCGAAGCAGCGAATGTATGTCTCTACACTCCAATTGACCACTTCTCCGACCGTCTGAGGGTGGTATGATGTGCTCCTCCTCAGTGTTGTACAATGCATCCGGAACATCTCCCTCCAGAAGGTGCTCAAGAACACTTTATCTTTGTCAGAAACGATGGAGCGATGATAGATGTGTAGCCGAACTACCTCCCTCAAGAACACGGCTGCTACTGATGCTGCTGGGAACGGATGGCGAAGTAGAATTAAGTGGCTATATTTGTTGAGGCGATCAACCACAACAAATATAGTAGTGTACTCTCCGACCGTGGTAACCCCTCCACAAAGTCCATCGATATGTCCTCACATACCCCCTCGGGCAAGTCTAAGGGCTGTAAAAGACCTGCCGGTGATGTCGTTTGATAATTGTGACACTGGCACACGTCACACTCTGAAACTAACCGCGTGACATACTTCCTCATACTCGGCCAGTAGAGCTCCCTAGCCATCCGCGGGTACGTCCAGTATCCCACTGAATGTCCCCCGCTGCATTGTTGTGGAACTCTTGGAAAAAATGGGAATGTGCACAGACATACGGGGAATCGCCAACCTCCCTCTGTATAGAAGCGTCATGCCCTTAACCCGGGAAGTCCCATCCCTTAGTAATAGCCTCCCTGATCTGCCGCAAATCCTCATCCACCTCCATCTCCGCTAACAACGGCTCACTCCCAAGTATGGAATGGACATGGCCACTACATGTACCCCCTCGTCCCGACGTGAAAGCGCATCCGTCGCCTTGTTGTCCAAACCAGGCTTATAGTGGATCTCAAACTTGTACCCGCTCAACTTTGACAATCATCTGTGTTGCTCCTCGGCCACCATGTGCTGCTCTAGGATGTACTTCAAACTCATATGGTCAGTCCCCATTATGAACTCCCTGCCCAAAAGGTAAGACCGCACTTCTGCACCAACAGCACTATGACCATCAAATCCCTCTCGTAGACGGACTTCAGCCTAGCCTTGACAGACAACACCTGGCTGAAGTAAGCGATCGGCCGCTGCTCCTGCATCAGCACAGTGCCTAAACCAAATCTCGGTACATCTGACTCCACAACAAACTGCTTCTCGAAATCAGGAAATGCTAACACTGGTACCGTCGTCATAGCCTACTTGAGGGCATAGAACTCGTAGCCTTCCCCCAAGTGGAAATTGTCCTTCGGCTGTTCGGTAAGGGGACACGCCAGGGTGTCGTACCCCTTCACGAACCTTCGATAGTAGCCTGTGAGTCCAAGGAATCCTCGCAAAGCTCGTAGCGTCCTCGGCTGAGGCCAGTCCATCATAGCAGCAATCTTCAACCAATCTGCTGCCACCTCCTCCACAGAGACAATGTGCCCCAAGTACTCCACCTGCGTATGTCCAAACAGCCACTTTCGGTTGGCATGTAATTGATGGTCCTGCAACTCCCGTTTGACAATCTCCAGGTGGCCCAAATGATCATGCAGTGAGTCGCTGTAGACTAAAATATCATCGAAGAAAACCAGGACGAACCTCTGTAGATAGGGCTTGAAGACCCTATTCATCAGTGACTGGAAAGTAGCGGGGGCGTTCGTCAGTCCAAATGGCATGACGAGAAACTTGTAGTGGCCTTCGTGAGTGCTGAAAGCTATCTTCTGCACATCCTCCGACTTCATGCGAATCTTGTGATACCTCGACTTTAGATTGATCTTGGAGAACACCGCCGCGCCATGCAACTCATCCAACAGCTCGTCGATCACTGAAATAGGAAACTTATTTGGCACAGTTTCCATATTCAGGGCTCGGTAATTGACGCAGAATCTCCAACTGTCGTCCTTTTTCTTCACCAGTAACACTAGGCTGCAATAGGCCGTATGATAGCCGTTCGATCTCATCTTTTTGCACCTGTGGGTATCGGTAATGGCGCACACTAATGGGAGACACACCCTCCTTAAGCATGATGGGCGTGCTCATGATCGCTTAGCGGTAGGAGGCCACTAGGTGGCTGAAACACCCCCTCGAATCCTTGCGCAGCTGCTCCACCTCCAGTGGTACCTCCATCGTGCCCTCTGTCTCCTCAGTAACCAACCCTTGCAACTCTACCAGGAATCCACCCCCCTCCATCTGTAGTGTCTTCATCATGGTCTTATAATACACCGACGAACAACATAAGCTTGGGTCATCCATCGGTACTACCTTCCTTCCGTCAACTTGGAACTGCATCCGCAATAACTTCCAATTAAACTTTGTCTCCCCTAAGGATTGCAGCCACTGCATCCCCAGAATCAGGTCGACGTTGCCCAAAGTCAAAGGCAAGAAATCCTCCGTGATCAAAACCCCCTGTATGGACACCGTCAAGTCTCGACATATGCATCTACTCTGCTCCATCTTGATTGTCCCAACATTCCGAACCCCTTTGTCTCGGTGAGCTGGATCACATGCCTCTCAATCACCCTAGGAGATACGAAGTTGTGGGTGGCCACATTGTCTATCAAGATCACCACATCCATGTCCTGAACTCTATCGGCCAGCTTCATTGTGTGGACCTGTGTAAGGCCCGCTATGGAACTGAGTGAAACCTCTGTTGCCTCTAGGAACAGGGGCTCGTCGTCCTCGTGCTCCGCCAATGTCCCCTCTGCTTGCTCCTCCTCTAGCTCCTCTGTGTACACCTCGTATACCTGTAAGGCCTGGTTGCGACACTTGTGCACGGGGTGAACTTCGCATCTCATTTAAAGCACAACCCATTCTCCCTCCTGTCTCGCATCTCGGCATCTGTCATCCTCTTGTAAGGCCCCCTGGCCTTACATCTCCTGGCCTTCCCGTGCCCGTCGGTGTACCTTCTGCAGCACTAGGTTGTCCCCTAGAACATTCTGTGGTCGCG
Organism: Scilla litardierei; assembly: GCA_030789695.1. Lineage (NCBI taxonomy): Eukaryota > Viridiplantae > Streptophyta > Magnoliopsida > Asparagales > Asparagaceae > Scilla > Scilla litardierei. The sequence continues at coordinate 182,709,432 of CM061140.1, read as the reverse complement.
TAAAGTTTCAACAACCGCCCCTCTGGCGTGGTGTTCCTCAGCCATCCCGTCCTCTACCGTCTGTGCTAACTCCATCTGCTCTGCAAGCCCCCGAGGTCTGAGGGTACGGAGCTCAGCCTTGATGGTAGGTTTCAACCCGTCCAAGAAAAAAACCCTCCAGGGACTCCGCAGGCATCTTGTATACTCTACTAGTAAGCACCTCATACTGCATAATGTAATCGTGCACAAACCCGACCTGCTTCAAAATATGCAACTGTTCGTACGCTCCACCTCCCTGGGACTCTTGGAAGCGGTATAGCAATGCCTCCTTGAACCCGTCCCAGGTCCTCAAATGTCTCTGATGCTCCTTCCATTGCAACCAATTCAATGCCTCTCTCTCCAAACAGAGGGCGACCGCCCGCAATTTCTACACCTCCGTCAGTCGCGCCATCTCAAAATATCTCTCTATCTTGTAGATCCAACCTGTGACATCACTCCTCTCGAATATCGGCATCTTGAGCTTCCGTATGCAGTCCGCACGTAGATCCCCTCCATCGAAATGATCCGAGTGTGGTTGACGATGATGATCTCTAAATCTGGCTCCTCCGTGGCCCCACCGCCTATCCTCCCTCCAATCCCGCTCCTCTTCCTCCTCATACTCATCATCATGATAGCGGTTGGGCTCCTCGTACTCCAGATCATGCCTAGTACCTCGTTGATGCATTACCGAAGCTCCATCGCTGTCCTCGAAGTATTCTGGGACCCGCACCCCTCGCACTCCCCCGGTCACCCCCATCGATAGGCAGGGGGTCTTCGTGGCCGGTGCAGTCCGCCAGGGGCATGCGAAGGCACTGGCTTGCCCGCCTACCCTCGGCCGAGGTCACCCGCCCTCACCTCCAGGGTGGGGTCGCCCGCCCTTGGCGGCCCCCCTCCGAGGTCGCTTGCCGTCGGCAGCCCACATGCGGTTTGCCAGGGGGTCGCCCGCCCCTTGACGGGCCGCTAGGGTTGCCGCGTAGCTCGTCGCCTCCGGCGCTTCTCTTGTTCTTCGTCAGAGGTCTCTACTAGGGTTTCGGAGAGATCCTCGTGCCGCTCGTCCTCCTCAGGATTCAAATCTTCTTCTTCCAAGATCACCCCATTATGAATGGGATCATCTTCGTCTTTCCTCTTTTCGCGCGGATCTCCTTTGTTCTCAGATCTAATTGGTGATTCAGATCTGAGGTTGCTCCTTCCTTCGAGTTGGAAATTTGTGGCGTAACTTGTGCCACCAATTGCTTGATCATCTCCTTCATTGGCTCATGATGGCGTCGATCTTCTTCTCCACGAAGGCCTTCATCTCCTCCGTCTCCTTCTTCCTCTCGACGATCTCCGCATCTAACCTTTCTTCCAAAGTTTTCGACGTAGATGACCTCGTCGATGCCATTGGATCGAATGCTTTGATACCAATTTGATGCGGACTATGGTTTAAAAGATGGGATCAAATTGACAGCTAACGCCTACCTTAACCCTAGCCCTCGCCTACACTTATATAGTGTTAGGCGTGGTGTGTACAGCAGTTACACCCTAACTTATTGTGCATAAAGTAATTCCCTCCAAAAGTCAGTGCGCATAGAAAAAATCACTCATTCGGCCTCCTACGCCTCCTTTCATATATGATGACCGTATGATTACGCATTCCATACTAGGCCTCCAACACTAGCCTATTTGTTAGAAACACATCACATACTGGCTTCTAACAATAGCCTTGCTAAGGGCACATCCTATACTAGGTCCATAACACTGGGCTCACACCCCATTTGTTAAGTATTATTGAGTATCCTAGAGTGCCCTTCTAATACACAACATCATCCACGGCGGCCTACTCTGGGGCGCCCACTCTAAGTTGCCCACTCTGGGGCGCCCACTCTAAGTTGCCCACTCTGGCCTCACCTAAGTCGTCCCCTCTAAGGTCGCCCCTTTCCCAGGTCGCCTCTTCCGCTTTCGACAACCACCGCCACGACGGCCCACTCTGGGGTGTCTACTCTAAGTGGCTCACTCTGGCCTCACCCAGGTCGCCCCCTCTTAGGTCGCTCCTTCCCCAGGTCGCTCCTTCTGCAACGTGTGTCGTAGCATGGGGCTAGCTCTGATACCATTTATTAGAGACACATTCCAGTTAAAAAACACATCACAGTCTTACTAAGTATGCATCCCTTGCTAGGCCTATACTGGACTCACACCCCGGTTAAGTATTATTAAGTATCCAACCCAAAACCAATTGGTATTAGGTGGAGAGACCCTCTAATACTTAAACTATTTCTTTTTCTTTTGCACTTTTGATGTGGAACTATTTTTGGGATCCTAACACTGAGTAGCTATCCACTGGCGCGAACGGCACTGAATTAGGGCTTCAAACGGATCCAGAATCATTAGAATAGTCGAACTGCACAGAAAATCCCAAAACTTGGCCGAAAAATTCCTTGAAAATAAACCGGCTTGTTGTTGCACCGTTGACAGGGTCAATGAGCCGTTGACCAGGTCAACCAGCTCGGCTGTGCCGGCTCAGGAGTTGGCTCAATCGACTCGACTCGGGGTCGGCTTCACCGCCGATGAACAGTACGACTGAGCCGGTGGCTCGACTCTCGTCGGGGTCAGCTCGATCGAGCCGAACTATAGCACTGTCAGCTCGGTCGGCACCAACGGAATTTCGAGGCGATCCTGACAACGGTTCGCTGTCGGGCTTCTTTTTGGGAGAGGAAGGTTTTCGTGAGACGACCCCAGCCGTCGACGATGGAGGCGCCGGCGAACTCCGAAGTGTTGATGATGTGGTTTTGTTGAAGAAACAGATGACAACGACGGCGTTTCTGGGTGCGAATGGGGTCTCCATTGCTGCGTGGGTCTTGGAGAGGGCGCAGCATCGATCGTGGAGGCCCTGGGAGGCGGCGGCCGTGGGCTCTACTTCGTCGAATCGATGGTTTTGCTCGACGACGATGATGTTTCTGTCGATCATGTGATGCTTTGTTGAGCACTGTGAGGGATTTCGCCGACAAGGATGGCTTTGTTGGAGGGTGTCGTGAATGATGGCGGTGTGTTCAGCAGGGATTGCAAGGGTTTACTGAAAAATTGGGGTGGCGTGGCGGCGAATTTTTGTGTGGATCATTAGAAAGAATGAAGACGATCTTCGAGCTCTGAACCAAACTGACGGAGGAAGTATAGAATTTAAAGATTTGGTAGGTGGTTTGGGAAAGAATTGATAAGCTACTCGTCAAGGGTTTCCGAGGCTTCTCGTCAAGGAAGGGGAACCTTTTTCAGGCTTGTGGAAAATTTTCCATTGGTTTCTTTCATTGATTCCTTCCAAAATAAAACAAGTGTATGGCTTTTTATAACAACTTACTTTTTGTATGATGTGATATTAAACTACCCATAAAGACAAACTTAACTAAAACTCGATATAAAATAAAAATAAAAATAAAAAATCTTGTTTGTATCCCTGTAATCTTCCTTCCTTTCTTTTGTTGCCCTCTCTGTCATGTTTGCTTGCTCTCTCACCCTTGCTTGCTTGTCACCGTCTCTCTGCTCCCTCCTTCCCACTCTCTCTCCAACTGCCCTCTTTATCTTTCTCAAGCTTGATGCTGCTTGCATCAAGCTAATCTAGTAGCAACAAACGAGTAGCTTGATGCGAGCAGCATCAAGCTTGAGAGAGAGGGCGGAGGTCAAATTATGAGAGTAGAGAGGGATGCAAAGGAGGAGAGAGAATGAGATAGTAGCAACAGCAAAAGATGAGATGGGCAAAAAAAGGGAAAAGAACGAGTTTTTAATGGATTTTTACTTGCACCGTTAACTCGGGAGTTGGGTTTCTCTCCCAATGTCAAAGATCATGGGCAATTAGTAGCATGCGGGTAATAGTAGTGGGGGTGTTAGTGCATCCAAAAATATAAAAACTATTAACAATCCTGTCAACGTTTATTTATCCTTCCTATAAATGTAGATTGTTTCTATTAAGCATCCAACAAAGCCTACTACTCGATGTACCATGTTTTTTACCAATAGCGGTCTAAGTACCATTTTTCATTCCATATAACGAAGTGATCCACGTTTCTAGTGACATTTCCTATAATAAGCTGCATTTGTAAAATTATTTCTCTTGCCTGATGGAAGGCTGGTGCCATGCTAGCTGGAGTTCTGAATTATGCTTCAAGAGACCGTTAGGATTTTTTTCATAGCTTCCACAACTTACAGGAGTTTCACGTGTTCATCTAGATTGTCTCTTCAAGTTAATGTATGTTTGGTCGGCTGCTATCTGAAAAATCAAACGGATTGACTTTTTAGTTTAATTGAGTAGTTGTATTCCAATTTTAAATACAATTGCCATTATACAAGGTTATTCAGGGCAGAGCCAATGACCTACTTTGCCTTCATGTGTAATGCTGGAAGCTTACTCATTGATAGAAATATTCAGGGATCTTAATACCCAAGCTTTTGGTATCCTAGTTCTATTGTTTAATTCGAATTGATTTTCTTTGTATAGGTTGGAATACCAATTGCTGCTGGAATACTGCTCCCTGTGACTGGTACAATGCTGACCCCTTCCATTGCGGGAGCTCTAATGGGTCTGAGCTCAGTGGGAGTGATGGCAAATTCATTGCTGCTGAGGCTCAAGTTGGGTTCAAAACAGCAACCTACGCACAAGCTCCACCAGGAAACCAAACGCCCCGACATTTCAGACGATGTGGAGGACACAAGTGACGGTGTGGGGAAAACTCAGTCTGTGAAATGGAGGAATACCTGACCGAACAGCTAGCAAATTAATGCGGTGAAGCATGGAGCAAACAGTGGCTCTACGAGCCAACTCATTGTACCGAGGGAGGAGACTGGACCAAGAGAAGTCAATGTAATGTTGAAGAGGCTCAGCCCGCCGGGATAATGAAATCCATCCGTGTTGTGTTTCATCAGAAGTCCCTCTGTCAGATTTGATGCATATTTTCTTTGCCATTGCTTCATCTATACTCATCATGACAAAAGAGAACGCTTGCCAGATAGAATGAGTAAAATGTTTCAATGTATATGTTTCGGACGTCTTATACGAGAAAATTTGGTTTGTCATACATTGTTAACAGGATCAATGGGCAAGCGGAAATAAAATCCTTCGACGACTACAGAGATATATGTGTACACATTTTTTTTTCGTTATGGACTAATTTGTCATGCACTGAGGATGACTTCGCTCTCAAGTTGTATTTAGTTATCTGTGAAAAGGGAGTGAAAAAAAACACCAAAGGGAAATCGATGAGAGACAGGAAGAGAGAGAGAGAGAGAGACGCAGTGAAGGTGTGCCAAATGGAACCCCCAAAACTCCCGAGCTTGTCAAATCACCAGCTCCTATTAAAATGTTAGTTTTGCTTGCATGTGCATTATGTGTACTTGATAATTTTTTGTATATACATTCATCTCCATCTCTACTAAATCAATGCAACCCTTCTAGGCGTGCGGATTATGCTCATGTTCAGTGGCTGTGTGGAACTTGCCCTAGGCAGCTGCCCAGAAAATAACATAAAAGTGTTTATTAAATACCTTCAAGATCTTATGTGGCCAAGTTGGGAAGGCACTGGTCTGCTAATCAAATATTTCTGGGTTTGATTCCTCGTCAAATCGTTTTTAATATTTACTTTTTACATTCTTGTGTTATTTGGTTAAATTCTTTTATTAACAATTGTTGTGAATTACTTTCTATGGAAGACTGCAGGCCTTTATTTATAGAGAATAGTTCATACAATGGTGAGATACATAGTTTATGTATGATACGAAATATTGATCTGATACAAGACAAGATAGAACCTGCATGGGCCTATGATGGGCATACATCATATCATTCATAACACTTCACATTATCCTGTCATTAGTTTGAACTCATAATCAAGAATACTTCTGGATTCTGAGTTTTGTGTAAGCATCACAATGGGTGGAAACTTCGGGATCCAGAGTTAATGAGATTTGTCTCGTTAAAATCTTTGGTTATGGAAAACCCGGTTGGAAAAACCCATGGCTAAGAAAAAAGAGTATAATTCTCTTTTAACTCCTCCTGATCTGTACAAGCTTTGGGCTTGCGGATCTCTTAGACGCCTCATCCCAATCTTTTGTACAAATTTCAGAAAAGTAGATGTGGGAAGAGACGTAGTGAACATATCAGCCAAATTTTCACTAGATTGTACTTGCTTCACGTCAATCTCGCCATTCTTTTGTTGATCATGTGTCCAGAAGAACTTTCGAGAGTTGTGATTTGTCATGTCGTCTTTGATGTAACCTCCTTGAAGCTGTGCTATACATGTAGCATTGTCTTCAAACATGGTGGTTGACTCAAGTTCACCCGTCTTCAATCCGATTGTCACCAGAATGTGATGCACAACTGAGCGTAACCAAACACACTCTCTGCTTGCTTCATGGATGGTGAGAATTTCTAAATGATTAGATAAGTCGCCGTCATTGTTCACTATGCAGATTTCAGGAGATTGGCGTTCCACTGTAGGTAAACATGTACCTAGTTTATGACTTCTCATATGGGGGTCGGACATGTAACCTGCATTTGCATAGCCAATAAGCATGGAGGTTGACCCTTTCTTATAATATAAGCTCAAATTTATCAACCCTTGGAAGTAGCACGGAAGATATTTAACTCCGGTCTAGTGACGCTTTGTAGGCACAGCACTGTGTCTGGCTAGTGTATTTACTACAAATAATATATCGGAACGCGTGCAGTTAGTCAACTAGAGAAGTGCTACAATTGCACTTAAATAAGGGACTTCATGACCTAGAATATCATTCCCCTCTTCTATCGAACGGAATGATTCTTTATGTACATCCAGTGAACGTACTATTATAGGTATACTCAGTAGATGACATTGTACCAAATGAAAATTTTGTAATAACTTCTTGGTATGTGTGGTTTGATGTAACAAGATGCTATCTTTTAGATGTTCAATCTGTAAGCCAATACAAATTTCGTTTTGCATTGGTCTTTCATTTCGAATTCTTTTATCAGGCTTTCAGATATCTTATTTATCTCTTCGGGAGATCCAATGAGATTTAAGTCATCTACGTAGACTGCAATGATTACATATCGTGTTCCATTTGTTTTTATAAAGATGCAAGGAGATGCTTCATTATTGTAGAATCATTGTTGTATTAGGAATTCACTAAGTTTGTTAAACCACATTCTTCCCGATTGTTTAAGACCATATAATAATCTTTATAGCTAAATGGAATAGATGTCTCTAGGTCTATCTTTGAAAATTTTAGGCAATTGGAAGCTGTCAGGAATTTTCATATAAATCTCTTTATCAAAATTTCCTTATAGATATGCAATCACAACATCCATTAGCTGCAAATCTTATACTTTTTTGCTGTTAACCTAATTAGAAATCAAAAAATGATCATAACCATCATCGGCGAGTATGTTTCTTCATAGTCAATACACAGTTTTTAGGAAAATCACTGAGCTACAACCCGTGCTTTGTAGCATACAATCTCATTCTTTGCATTTCTTTTTCTGAAAAAATACTCATTTATATTCTACAGGTTTGACACCTTTTGGTGTTTGGACTATTGGTCTAGATACTTCAGTCTCTTAAGCGAGTCTAGCTCTGCTTCTATTGACTCATTCCACATTGACCAATCATCTCTACGTTTGCATTTAGCAACGGAGTGTGGATCGATATCATCATCGCTTTTAGCGATGTGAAAAACAATATAAAACGCGAAGTTATCGTCAACGATTGTGCTTTTTCTATCCAACACCTCTCCAGCACGTACAAAGTGATATTTCAATTTCTCCCGGATTCTCCTCTTCCGGGGTTCCGGTTGGGGAGAGGTTATGGATATGAGCTCATCTTCCTGTGGTGCTATTGTTTGAATAACTATAGGAGTTTTCCTCTTTCTGTGAATTTTATCCTTGGAGCCTGGTGGTCTGCCTCTTTTCAACTGAGGAACAACCACTTCTGCTGCTGGTGGATTACATCCATTCTCGGGAATGTCTTCCTAACTTAAGTGTTAGCAGCAAGGATGCGTGATTTGACAATTTTCTTATTGTCGGTAAATGGATCCGTAACTGATGAACAGTGTTCTAAATGTTGAGGATCTCAGTATCTCATTTTCACATTCCCTAGTTCTATAATCATAGTGGGATAATGACTTTGTGTCCCACGAGATAGTCTGTGAAGCATCAGGTTTCGCTGTATCTGAGCCTAGTTTGGGAAATGTCGTCTCATCAAATTCACAGTCTTCAAGACGTGCCTTGAAAGCTTTCCCTGTTTTGGGTTCTAGTTATCTAATAATTGATGGTGAATCAAACCATGTATAGATTCCTAGCCGACGTTGAGGACCCATTTTTGTCCTCTGTGATGGTGCTATCAGGATGAATCCATCATCTATGTGAGACACTGAAAGCATGATTCCATTTTTAGATATAATTAATCATACTTTACGATCAAGTCACACGTACGACACTGATGCTAGCTGCATATGAAGACCAACCATTTCAAAATCGTAGTTGGTTGGTGTGAGATTGTATTCTCCTCCAACGTACATATGAGCCTATCAACGACTTATATCATGCAGTCCGATCTCTTCAGCGGCACTTTGTCATTAATATATCTAGGGTATGAAAGTTTGTTAAAACATAATAACATCTTAATGTCATAAGTCGGGTATGAGATGCCATAGTTACCATAGATCAAACTTATAACTCTAATAAGTTTGTTCATTCTACATTGCCCAATGATTCATTATGGATCCATACGAACTTCTGCGACACTAACATCTCAACTAGATGAGATGAATTTCATCTTGAACGCTTCCTCCCTTCGCATGCTTTGGACTACACCCAACGAGTACCTAGCAACGACTGTGTCGTCGTTTGTTGGTAAAAGCTAAAGTGTAATCCTCTCATGTGAAAGGTTTTTAACATGTTTCAAGCTAAAGACTACAAGCACCAGCTGACACTTGCGGGATTCTATTGACAGTGAGAGTATGCTACCATGTATAAGCTTCATGATGAGTCATTCTCTGAACTTGTTTTCCAACAAGCAAATGCACAGTCTTACAATGTGTCACATCGAATGAATATGAGACTAGCTATTAGCATCTTAATGGTAAAGATCAATGCATGTTGGTCTATCCGGAATATCAATATTCCATCTTGATATTCTCATAACCAAGAACGTTTTGGACTGTCCTTAAACAGATTGAGTATGTCTCATTGTCATGACTTGTTATTATCAAAATCTTCTCGCATGATCCAAGAACATTATTTATGCAATTATATATTAATGTACACATATACATATTTATATCAAGAAATCATATTGATAAGGAGTAATACCAAATAACATACTATTATTCTGAACAAGATGTGTCAATTATAATAATATACCAACAATAACCACATCACACACATTTTTCGATACAATAGTTAGGCAAAAAATTTCTTTGTAGTCACATTAGTCCACTTTGTATTATTGCAGCCAATCGAAAGCCCCTAGCAGAACCACAAGCATCGCCCCAAAATCCAATCTTGAATCTTATCAGTCTGAAGAGACCTCCAAAAATACTCATATCACAACAAGAACGCTTCGTTCTTGAAAAGCATGCATTCTCCACTTTATGCATTCTGCAAAAATCTCTCACTGCAACCCTATTAGAACCATCATTCAAGACCCACATATTTTAGGACAGAATCATTGACACTAATTTAGAGCAACTGCCAGTTCTAATCATTTAACTGCTTGAATATGAGAAAACTCAACAGAGTCATCAAGTCAACAATCATCACCAATTTTGAGTAAATTGAGCATCAGATCTGATGTCAACTAAAACATATACAAGAGTAGATCCTAAATAAGAAGCATTCGATATACATGCAACCATCGTAGTATTTGACACGTGCATATTCTTCTTGGCTTCTCTCAACAGCTTTTCCATGGCTTTTTATGCTCGCATCCCGGAGCATATATGCATAAGAAAAGGTGATCTAGAATTTTGGATTCATTTTTATTTTCTTTATCTGTCTAGGGGACATCCTCATTACAAATTCCATACTTAAAAATCTAAAACAAAGAAAACAAAAATGAGAAAAAAAAAACATATTTTGAACCACATTCGAACATGACACGAAAGGAGAAAACCCATTAGTTCATTCATAGAGTAAAGTCTGAAGTGTAACAGTTAGAAAATGGGTATTTCTAATATATATTCTCTAAATCATTCCTATTTTGATATTAGCAGATCAGATTTTTGTATTTTTTTTTGATACAGTGGAAGAAACATATTTTTGTTATGAATCAACTACTGGGGGAGGAACCCCCAGCTCTGTATTTATAGGCAATTGGGGAATACAAATATGGGCTTACAATGATATGGGTATATCTCTAGGATAGCCCAGAATCTCACCCAACTACGGTTAAATAACCGTTCACAACACTCCCCCTTATCCAGCCATAGGTGTGGACTCTGCTCGTGAATGCTTCAGGATTATGAGCGTAGAAGAGTCTCACATGGGGTGTATACTTCAGGATCCTGAGTTGGTGAGATTTGTCTCATTAAAACTTTTAGCTATGGAAAACCCAGTGGGAAAAACCATAGTTAAGGAAAAAGAGTACAAATGCTCTTTAACTCCCCCTGATTTGTACAAGTGACTCTGCTCATGAATACTTCTGGATTCTGAGCGTCACATAGGGGTGGATACTTCAGGATCCAGAGTTGATGTGATTTGCCTCGTTAAAACCTTTGGCTATGGAAAACCCAGTGGGAAAAACCATAGCTAATGGAAAAGAGTACAAAATCTGTCAACTCCCCCTGATCTGTAAAAGCTCTTAGGCTTTCAGATCTCGTAGGCTTATCTCATCACCACTATTTACAATATTCCGAAAATGTACACAGATTACAAATTTTATCACCATCAAGCAGCTGCTGAATCCAGAAACTCTGGAGAGGTGTGCTAAGTTTCGTCGCCTCTGATGTGGTCTTCAGACTATATGGTCAGCTCCACAGAACCAGCCTCTATCCCAGTCGTCACCGGGATGTGATGAACCACCAGGCGCCCTCAAATACACCATTGGTGTGATTCTGGAATGGTGAGGAACTCGGAATTGATAGGATGATGTTACCTTCATAAGTTGCTTTTCATATTTGCAGTAGATGGCCATCCCACTGTGGGTACCCGTTCTGTGATTTATCAGTATAGGGACCGGACCTGTAACCTGCATTTGCATAAACATTGGAGGATGCTACTTCATATTGTAAGTCCGAATCTTTCGACCCTTGGAGGAAGCGCAGAAGGCTTAACTCCGGTCTAATGGCCCTTTTTAGGTGCCAACTATCTCTTGCTAATGAGTTTACTGCAACTGCTATATCGGAACGCGTGCAGTTTAGCCAGGAGTGCATGTTTGCACTTAGATAAGGGACTGTAGGACCAGTTATATCCCCCCTTCCAGCGATCGGAAGGGTTCTTTTTGTACATCCATTAAGTATACTACCGTAGGTGTATTTTGGATGACAATGGTCCTTTTAATTTCTCCAACGCACTTCTGGGCGTTTGTAACAGGATTTTATGAGTCATGACTTTATAGTTGCCTAGGTCTTTTTATTTCATGTTTAAAAGTCAGGCTTGAACAGACATTTCGGTTTTCTCTTCAGGAGATCCGATGAGATTTTAGTTGTCTCCAACTATGATCTCTAATCCTGTTCTTTGCACAGATGCAAAGACAACCTTCAGTAGGAATCATTGACTTGTCAAGTGATCATCTTGGTTGTACATTTATTTGTTATACTTATTGTTTTTCTTCATTTTGAATAGACGTCCCGAAGTCTATTCAGGCATTTAAGGAAATGTGGGAATTATCTTTACAAGACATCCATGAAGGTATGCCGTCACAACATCCAATAACAGCATATCCATAATTTTCCTTCGCCAAATCGTAAGGTATTCGCTTTTGATAACTTAGGGAGACTGATGCATCATTTATGAGACATGCTCATTTGAATTTGTTCGATCCTAGTTTCAGCGAAATTTTCCTTGGGCTATAGGTTGTACCTTATAGCATACGATTTTGTATTTATTTTTCTTATGTGTGCAATACTTTGTTTTGTCCACAGGTTTGACACCTTTTTGGTGTCAGGACTTCAGGTCCGAACATTTCACGTTTCATAAGTGAGTCCAGCTCATCTTTTATTGCCACGTTCCACATTTTGGCCAATCTCTATGTTTGCCTTCTAGCAACGGAGTGTGGAACGATAATTTACAAACATCATCGCTTTTGCGATGTATATGGCAATATGATGCGTGAATACATTTGTCGACAATTTATGTTCTATCTGTCCAACACCTCCCCAGTACGTACAACATTTACTTAATTTCACTTTTTCCCGGCAATTCCTCTGCAGTGGATTCCGGGAAGGGTGATGGTGTGGACAGGAGCTCATTGTCCTGTGGTAGTATTGTCTTAAGGTCTCCAGGAGTTTCTGTCCTTGGAGCATGGTGGTCTGTCTCTTTACTATTGAGGATCAGCCACTTCTGCTGCTGGTGGATTGCATCCATTCTCGGGGATGTCAATCCTAGCTGGAGTTTTTGCAGCAGGGATGTGTGATCTGACAATCTTCCGGTTGTCAATAAATGATTTCGGTAATTGGTGAACAGTGTTCTGTATGTGGAGGATCTTCGGGATCTCTTCTACACATTGTATTGTTACCGGATCATAGTGGGTCAAACTTTTTGTATCCCACGTTATAATTTGCTTCGTACCAGATTTTCCAGTATCTGGGCCTATATTTGGGAAACTCGTCTCATCGAGATCACAGTCTTCAAGATGTGCCTTAAATACGTCCCCCGTATGGGGTTCTATGTGTCTGTTCATTGAGGGTGAGTCAAACCCTTCATAGATACCTAGGTGACGTTGAAGACCCATATTTGTCCTCTATGTTAGGGCGATGGGGATTTAAACTGCGGACCGAAGATTCTCCGAAGAGAAATGTTCGGTGGCATTCCATATGCAAGTTGCATTGGAGACTCTGACCTCCAGAGGGTCTAATTTTCATTTACGATGCAGCATGCAGAATTTGCATGTCCCCATGCATCCATTTGCAATCGGGATTTAATGGACGTTCAATCCATTGGAGTCTACTTTTTAGTGACTTTGCCGACCCATTTTGGGTATGAACATGCGGCACTTGTATGTTCATTTTCTATTCCCGTTGCTTGGCAGTTCTCTTGAAATGACTGGGAGGTATATTTCCCAACATTAACCAGACTTATTTTCTTTATTTTATTGTCTGGGAAATGTGCCCGCAACATTTTTATTTTTGTGCCAATATCTTTGGAAAAGCTAAGTTGCGGGTCTGTAGTAGACACACGTACGAATATTCTGAGGATGCATTTATCAGTACAGTGAATTACTGACATAGCCCACTAGGGGTGGTGGATTCTATCCACATCTATCTCCTTGTATTTTTTGAGGAAGCGTGGAGATTCTATTTCAACTTTTCGTGGAGATGTCCTTGCAAATTAGTTTTCCCTTATAGTAAGGAATGCGAGTGAATTCTCCCTTCTGAAGAATCTTCTGGTTCTTCAAGTCATACCCATGGGATAAGATGCAGTGCATCATCACAAATCCGGTGTGGCCAAGTCCATCATGCCAGAGTAAAACTTGGCAGATGTCGGGCACTTCAGGTGCTCCATCTAATTCCGCTTCCTTTCTCCGAATCTTCGTATGGTAGAGGCCTCTAAGGCTCTCAAAACGTTCAAGTATGGATTTTACTCCATTATCTTGAGGCGTTGCATACGGTAATATTTTCATTTACATTTGCTGTTTCTAAAATGGAATCCGTTGAAACGGATGTCATTGAAACTTAGAAAGTTTCTTTTGGAATTCGGGAGGGATTAGTGCATCCTCTTATTTTTGTGTCGTTTGGGGGCAACAGTGTTGCATTCCCTGGATCTTCAATATAACCCTGATATTGGGCTTTGTATTGAAAAAATCGTACGTGTTTGTTGTCTACCAATCCTTTATGAGAGCAGTTTCAAAAGATGAAACGTATAGGCACATGCATATTCAGATAAACATTTTCATTCTAAAACAAAGCACATAATTCAAATGCTCTCATAAATTATTCTTAAAACAACTTGCTAAGATAAAAGTAAAGGCTAATCAAGCATGTCATCATTTTCGAAGTTATCAGCTGAAAACTTGACTGGAGCATCAGAGGTTATCAGGTTTGTTTCAGCTTTATTTTTCTTGTTCTCTTTATACAAATCCTGGAGATGCTACGGAGTTCGGTACACTCTGGACCAGTGGCCTTTTATGCCACAATTATGGCACTGGTTTTCCCATTCCCTCTTGGGTGGGGGTGCATAATTTTTGTTATTTCTGTGCCACGTGAACTTCCGCTTACTTTCATTATTTCGCTGTTGCTGTACATGGTCCTTGGCATTTTTCTGTTGACCCCCCCTTCTGTGATCTTTCTTTTCTTTTATTATCTCTCTTCTTTTTGAAGGAAGAGGAATAGTGAGCTTCTGGTAGGGGGCAGTGCCGGGGGGCGCATATTGTGATTGGCGAGAAGAAGCTCTCTGTTTTGCTCGGCCATGAGTAAACATGACAGCAGCTCAGAATACTTGGTGAACTTGCGTTCACGGTATTGCTGCATGAGTATCGCATCTTTTTCATGGAAGGACGTATACGTCTTTTCCAGCATGCGATTTTCTGAGACTTTCTCACCACACAACTTCAGGCGTGAGGTGATGTTAAAAAGTGCTGAGTTGTACTCAGCAATGGACTTAAAGTCCTGCAGTCTCAGGTTCTCCCACTCGTATCGTGCCCTTGGGAGTATAACATCTTTCTGATGTTTATACTTGTCCTCAAGGGCAGTCCATAGCTCAAGTGGATCTTCGACCGTAAGGTATTCAGCCTTTAAGGTCTTGTCCACATGGCGGCGAATATAGATGATGGCTTGCGCCTTCTCTATATCGCTAACATTTTATTTTTCAGTCACAGCAGCGATGAGGGACTTTGCACGCAGGTGAAACTTTACATCTAGCTGCCAGCTTAGATAGATTCTACCTGATGCTTCCAGTACTTCGAAATCAATGCTGGCAATATTAGCCATTTATCTAGCAGAGCACAAACATGCATGAATTAATAATTAATCAGAGAAAACATTTTCATGCGGAGGCAATATTTAACGAAAAGCTAAATGTGTGGATCGGCCACAAGAAAGAGTCCAAAAGTCCACAGTCCAAATTATACAAATTTGCAGCTTTAAAAATGAAAATACAACTTTGGAAACCCCGTGGGTCCCATATGATATCTCCATCTTCAAGCGTGGCCTCCGTCTTCATTGGTCTTCTTTCTTTGACATTTACATAAATTCCTCAGTACAATTTCTCTCAAAAATAAAAGAAAAGTGCTGGAAATAAACTGTGGGACTAAACGGCCGATCCAAAAACCACATTTAGCAATTCATGCAGAAATATTGTGCTCATCAACATTTTCATCAGACATTTTCATCACAGGCATCACATGCATTTAATATTCGCAGAGATGAATAAATAATTTAATCACTTAATAATTATTGGACCACTGGGCAACGTCATGCACCGTTAGGTTAGGTTACTAACGGCAGAGCGGTCGCAGGATCTTCCTAATTATTAAGTTTTAAATACAATGCACAACCACGCATATAATATCCACAGAATAAGCCTAGTGATGTAAAGCATCTAAAGATGATTTTTACAGAAAAATCATTACGATGCAAGGGTTTGAAATGAATGGGTTTAATCAATAAAATTGAATAAGAGCCCAAAATTAACATTTTCTTTTGTATGAGGAAAGCAGTTTCATTCATCATCCCAAAAGCCCCCCAAGAATCCCCAAAAAGTCCTTGCCTCCCTGATATATGTCCCGTAATTTACCGTGATTTTTCACGAATATCTTGCCCTTAAAACCCCTTTTTAAATTAATTTGTAGGCCAAACAGTTGCCTATTCAGGCTTGTTTTCAGCCTATGCCCCCCCCCTTTTTTTGGGAACGGCCTGCGGGCCTGAAGCCCGCAGCCGGCTGTGGGCTTCAGGCCCACAGTTTTTTTAAAAGAATAATCGGCCTGTGGACCTGAAGCCCACAGCCGGCCTGTGGGCTTCAGGCCCACAGGTTTTCTATCTTTTTTTTTGAATCCTCTAGGGTTTCATGGGGGGGGGGGGGGGGGGCGCCGCCGCCGCCCCCTGCAGGGGGGCGCGGCCAAGGGGGCCGCCGCCCCCCTGCTGGTGGGGGGGAGCGGCGGCGGCCGCCCCCTCTGCGGGGGGGGGGGAGCGGCCGGAGAGGAGGGAGGGGGGATTTCCGGCAAGTTTGGGGGGGGGGGGTTTCCGGCGACGGCTAGCCGCCGGAGGAATCAAAATTAAGGTTTTTACCCTAAAAATTGGGTTTTTGGGATGAACGGTCCGTCGTTTTCAAGGCGACAAATAATCCCCATATCGATCTTGCGAGATCTAGGGAAGTGGTAATCATACGTATGATTAAAAATATCGTTTTTAGTGTTTTTACCTCTATATCCGTCCTCCGGATATAGCGACGGTTGCTCGAAGCCCTACGCGGATGACGACGCTTGATGGAGGAAGCCTTGCACCGCGCTCGTGGATCTCCCGTCTAGCCTTCGCCTTCGCCTTCGCAACGAACGAAGAGAATTTTTGTGGAAAAGAAAATTTTTAGAGTCGTGCTGATAACGTGTTATGAATCAACTACTGGGGGAGGAGCCCCCAGCTCTGTATTTATAGGCAATTGGGGAATACAAATATGTGCTTACAATGATATGGGCATATCTCTAGGATAGCCAAGAATCTCACCCAACTACGGTTAAATAACCGTTCACAACAATTTTTGTATTTTGAAAATAATCAATTAATTTTTAAAATTACACCGAATTAATCCGTTTGGTTACTTTTTATAATTTAAAATATTTTAAAAATAACTCCTCAAACAATTTAGTTGCACCAAATTAATTGTTTGAGGGATTATTTTAAGAATACAAAGTTTTAAGGGACAAAGTTTTAAAATTTGTAAATACATATTAATGAGATGCTGAAAATGCAAACATGCCTGGTTTCTATTACTCGCGCGCTCCCAACCCAAAACCCTAATTCTCCGCTACTCCTCCGGCCCGTACGCATCAATGGCGAAATCCAAAGAATCTTCTAAAAAATCGGTAAAATTTCTCCCTTTTATTTTGTTTCGACGCGTTTACGCTCTTTCACTTTCTAATTTTCCATCTCCCATTCGTTGTATTTATTCGGATCAGATCAAAAAGGAGAAGCAACCAGTCGAGAATCCACCAAAGTCCGATTTGAGTGGAGACACTGACGGCGATGAGGAGTCTATATGGAGTGACGCAGGGAGTTCGTCGGATGTCGATGATGTATGTTGATATCTTCTGTTGAATCAATCACTTTATTTATACATTTCTTTTGAGTTCGAATTTTTAGCAATTTTGTAATCTATTGGTTGCTTTAGGGATCATCTGGGGACAGCGGGGATGACTGGGAAGACGAGGTACTGCGTACTGCTTCAAAAATCTGATTTTCTTATGAAAAACTAAATGAATTCATAGTTTTTATTTGAGCATTTTTTAAAATAAAGCAATAAATTCTTCTTCTTAAATGCAGAGTTCTGCTGGAAGTAGTGAGGATAATCACGGCGATGACATGGAGATGAATCCATCAGCAGAGGGGAGTGATTTCTCTGAAGACGAGGTACCCGCTGGAAATTATTTACTGCACTAATACTTTCTGGTTGCATTTGCTTTGCTTGTGTCGTAAAATTTGATATTTGTAAAGGCGATCAAAAATTAGCTTTAAAATAATGAGAAGAGTACAATTTATGTGACATAAAAAGTTGGTAGTACGATGAGCCATGGGTTTCCTACATTCTAGTGGGCAATAGGATAAGTGAGGATGATGTTGCTCACAAAACATTACTGTTTCAACATCATATTGTTTCATAACGAGTTAATAACAGAGAAGCACCAAGTTGTTTTTAAGAGGATGATTGTAAAATATTCATGAATGTTTTGGTGAACTGAGTGCAAGTAATTTGGGCAGATTTTTTTTACTAAGGAAAGCTTCTCACTTGATTCATCAAATTGTTTAGGAAAATCGTTGCAGAAGAAAAATGACGCTACTGGCCCACCATGACATCCATTACAGTTATTAATTTCTGTTTTTATATGGATCTAAATCTATTTTCACTATAGATATCCTCTGAACATAGTGGAAAGGATGACAAAGATGGAGATAACACTGTGCAATCAGTTGACGAGAGTGATTCATCTGAAGATGAGGTAACATTTAACTAATTCTATTAATTTTTTATCCCTAAATTCAGTTAAGCTTTAACATGTGTATCTCTAAAATGTAGGTGGATCCTCGGAATACTATTGGTGAAGTTCCATTGGAGTGGTATAAGGAGGAGGAACATATAGGGTATGACATCAGTGGAAAGAAGATTAGGAAACAGGCCAAGAAGGACAAAATCGATTCTTTCCTAGCTGGGGTAGATGATTCCAAGAACTGGTGAGTATGAAGCTTTTAGCATTATTCTTAAGATTATTGTTTTTACTATGAATACGCTTCTTAAAAGACTCAAGTGGTGAAGGTAGTTGCAATAACCAGTTATGTAGTGTTATATCACCTTCTTGTTGGGATGTCATCAGTTTCTTATGGGTCATTGTCTTCCATTTTTTTTACTGAGCATCTGGGTTGGAGACAGCGAATTTGCCCAAAATGTTTCTGACTTCAGAGTTCTAACCATGTCATTTTGGGTTTTCTATGCATCTTCTAGCCTCTCAACTCAGTTCCTTTCTTTATGGGGCCTTTCCCGTCAGTTGAGACACTTTGCTATTTATTGGACATGACCACACTATTTTATTGTAATTTCGAGCATATTTTTCTATGATTTACCACGCCTTTTGTTAGCATTCCATTTCTTGTTAATTGTTTCATTTCTCACCGTGATATTTCACTTGTATCTAGAAGACATGGACATAATATTCCATTCTGCCATACTGATATTAAATGATCTTCTTAGGATGTCTATAAACCCAAGAAAATTCCTATTCAAACCATTATCCTTCACGAAGCATGTTAACATGGCTCTGGATGGACAATTTGTTCCTTTTTCTTTGTGCCAATTAGGGGCACATGCAGAACTTAGGAGTGGGATGATGCAGAACAGGTTTAAAACTGTCCATCTACTCCATCAAAATGGAGAATGGCTTCAATATGACTGAATAATTGTACTTTCCACGTGTATAGATTTCACAACCCTAAGTTAGTAGCAAATTGTGTATTTCCTTAGTTATCTCATCATATTACATGGGTTTTACATTGGAATAAAATGAATTTTCATCATGCCATGTGTTTCTTACCGAATACTTATCAAGGAACATGGGTTTACCCATTTCATCTTGCTTTCACCTGTGTTATTTCGATTTTGTTGAGTTCTAGTCCAACACGGACACGTATTTTGATATCATTAGTTTTGGGCAGTTTCAGTTAGTTTTGAACAAATATAAAAAAAATCAAAAATACAATGAAGAATAGAGGGGAAAAATCTAATGTTCCAAGCTATTAATATCACGTCCAAACTTCTATTGCCATACCAAATCCATCGATCCTAAGCTAGTTTTAACATAATTTTGAATTTTTGATTATCATCTCAAGTTTAGTTTGTTGTAATTTTTGGATTGGCTGTTACAATAATGACAATAAAGATGGTGATCATAAAATCAAAGTAGGTTGGTTGAAATAGAGAGCCACCATAGGAGTGTTAAATCAAAGTTGATTGATCTGTTTGGACAGGTACAATAATCCATTGGTGGTAATGATCAGAATATACCGTTATAGTCAAAAGATGGAGTCCATGAAGCTGGCCCCAAATTTTTGGGATGAAGGCTAAGATGGAGAAGAATTTAACTCTCACCTAACCTACATGTATATTTTTTTTGCACACAACATACGCAAACAACCAGAGATGGTGTCATGTTTAGTGGTTATCATACATATTTTTACATGTCAGATTTGAAAACAAAGCTACAGCGAAAATACTTGAAACTAACAAAACTTGGTGAAACCTTTAATCTATGGAGGGTCTGAAATTAAATACAAAATTGTGGTCTCAAGACTTGTTTCTGCACTTATTCGTGGTAGAAAATGTATGCTCTCTCTCTCTCTCTCTTCAACAGGTAGGACATTTTCATTTCGAGACAATGCCTAACCTACTAACCTCTCAGCTTATTGTCCATGGTAATTGCATTGAAAGTTTAAAGGCACAAGCTCTCAGAAAGCAATTTGTCGATTTTGATGTATATTTCTTAATGGCACAAGAGTTTTTATTGTAAATTTATCTACATCTCTGCCATCTCTATGGCCTTGTTTTTTTTTGTTCATGTAGAGTGAATTGATTAATTTTGTTGATGGATCTAGGCAATGTATGGGGGTATATTTCAGTTGATTATTAAAAAATCTAGCGCCAGATCTTGTTTTTTACTCTTTCTTGATTACTTGATCATGGAACTTTCCAGTATTTTTTATATTAATTGCTGGAAACTCTTGCTATTGACAGTACAGGTGATTTTTACGGTGTGAAATGGGCATGCCGTCGGTGTATCAAAGTTCATTGTGATATAGTTGACTGCAGAGAGTTGTTTTTCCATTCCTCTTTTTCTCCTCGTTTTCATGTTTTTCCTTTTTTGAACATATTAGGAGAAAAATTTATGATGAATATAATGATGAAGAGGTGGACTTGACTAAGGAGGAGACTAAGCTTATTCGTAGATTGCTAAAGGGGAAGACACCACATGCTGAAGTTGATCCATATGCGGTTTGTAATTTGCCGCCTTTTATTTAGTTGCAAATAAGCCAAGCACTTATTGTCCATTATTAATGTATACAGAAATGGAGATGATATGTAATTTGTTACCCACTTTATATATTTCTTTCATTCAGCCTTACGTCGATTGGTTTGAATGGGAGGATAAAGGGCACCCACTTTCAAATGCCCCAGAGCCAAAGAGGCGATTCGTGCCATCCAAATGGGAGCAGAAAAAGGTAAGTAGTCATGCCTTTTGAGTACCATGTAGAGTGAGCATACTTTGTCTTCTTGGAATTATTTTTCTTCATTATCGAGGAGGTATTAGATATCTGCTGCTGGTGATTTTGTAAAAGGTCATGGGATGGAAAGATCACTCTGGGGGATCACTTCCTAATACATGAAATAAATTGAATTGCTCTCGTGTTTCTTATTATTAACCATGTAGTTTTGTGGGCTACTCATCATTTCTAGACAGTTTGTGTTAGTTTCTCCTTGTTATTGAGAACCAATTTTACTGGAAATTCAGGTTATACCTTTGGGCTCCTAATTGTTTAACACGTAATATCCCTTCAAAGAGCATTATGAAAACTGCGAGATTCGCCATGGTGTGTTGTCCTCCGTATATGAACATATTCTCTTTCAGTATTCTCTCCTGGTAGTGTTTATTACAACAAACTGAAGTCAAACAATCTTTGCTGACAGTAGATTTCCATAGAGATCAATGCTCATAATAGATCTGATGTAGGTGTTAATTTCCTTATCAGGGTTAGTTGCCGGAGTAATAGTTGCCAAAATGACTGTGCAGTCAGATCTAATGAAAGAAAGAAATAAGGCTGAATGAAATGGGGTTGTGCGATGTTGTGTGGAACTTTGACTGATGATAAAGCGTAATTATGTAGGGTAAATTGTAAGTAACTTACTCAAACCATAATTGGTTATTCAAATGCCGAGTTTCATACAGTATGATTGATAGGAATGATGACATGCTTATCTCTTGACTTGAGATGTTGATTAGTTGCCTACTTTCATCCTGAACTGCTCTTCTTGACATCACAACTGAATGGCTTGATTCTGGTATTAGATTTTCATGTCAGTCTACTTGTCTCTCAATGTTACTTTCATATAAGTTTGTGTGTATAATTCTGCTAGATTGGTCAGGGGAAACACAAAGGCAAGGACATGATCTTAACCAACAGTTTATATGACAATCTGGACATCCAAATATTTTATTCGGTAACTAATACTTCTAGGCATTGATCTCTTTTTTACTTTTGAAACCAATCAAAAGGAATGCTGTTTCAGCATTTGGATATTCGCTGATTCAGCATTTGCAACACCTGGCCATCATCTACCAACCTGTCTAATATGCTCTGGTGGAGAAATGATATGCACATACGAAAATATAAAAAGGAAATGCTTAGGTGATTTTGTTTAAGTGTAGTGGCCTGTCCAAGTATGCAAATTGCTCCAGAACAGTATCCCCAAGTGGTGACTGTTGTAACATCTCGAGCAAGAATTTCTCAGAAAGTGCCCCCCCCCCCAAAAAAAAAAAAAAAAACTCCTCCCCCGGCGAAAATGCTTCTGCCGGAGCATGCTTAACAACATACGATTTTTTCCTTATTCCTACTTCTGAAATGCTAGATGGGATTCTACACTACATGCTTTGGCTGGAGCAATTTCAGTATGGTTGACCTCCTAGGAAGTTCTCACTCGAGACATTATAGATAGTATTAGAGCTAGTACCATCCACAGATATGCAGCATTGGGTGCCATATGTAGTTAAAGTGATACACAGAGTAAAGTGCCATGCCACAGGGATATGGCAGAGCCACTTCTTGAGTCTGTCAGAGCCATCTTTAGATTCCATTAGGGCTATCTCTAGAACCCATATTACCTCATGAAGCATTAGGATGATGAGGATTCCATACCCTAACTGAAAGAAGTAATGCCCTAACTTCTAGGGAATAGATTAGTCCTATATTTAATATATGTTAATAGCGTCTAGTATATAAGAATTTGTATAAATTCAAGAATTTATCCTAGATAGGAATTTGTAGGGAGAAGTTGTGAACGCACTAAACTGGTTAGCATGCTTGGGGGTGAGTAATTTCAGGATAGATGACTTTCTGGGAAGTTCTTGCAAATATCACCCAAAAATGTTAAATTCCTTACAATCCATGATTTGGACAACACTTTTTGAATTATAGTATATTAGTGTTTTGGAACAATAAAAACAACGATTTTATAACATTTTATACTAAATAAAAGATCATTATTACCAAAATGGGATGCATCTTTGCTAAATTTTAGAATACAAACTATTATGTACACATACATACCCGTAATTGTGTATAAAATACCACATCTATTAAAAATCTCATAAAACTTTATTTCTCCTGCCCTTAATTGTAGATCATTCATGTTAAACAACCAACAAAGCCTACCCTCAATTTACCATGTTTTGGACTGTTAGTGTTTTACGTAACCGTTTTTGTTGTTTCACGTACTGGAGCGATTTGTGTTCCAGATAACATAGACTATTGCTTGGGTGTACACTTGTTAAAAGTTTACTGACCAACTTCCCTTGCTTACTTTTGTAAGACGCTCAGATTGCTGTATGGCACTGTCCTCATGGACGTAGAACTCCCTTAAGCAATAATTTATGTATGGTCTGGTATGATTATGCTTTTGTAAACAGCATTAGTACGAGGAACTTTCAATACTGGTCAGTAAAAAAGAGTTGAAACAGTTTTCAAAAAAGTGTTCGGAAAACAAGTTTGTGGAGCTCATTTTTTGTCTGGACAAAGGTGGAGATAAATACACATGTTAATAGGCCATGATTAGACCGGACCCTTGATCCAGACAGTACATTGGTCTTAGACTTTTGACGTGAACATTGTCATGCTTATCTTGCCAGGACATGTGGGGCTGAATTAAATTAGCTTGGATTTCCTTGAAAATTATTGGTCAATTATAACACTTTTAACCTATTATATTTTGGACACTTCTCCTAACTAAACTTTGTTGTGTTCGAAGCTTCTGGACAGGTCACACATGTCTATGCGTGTCAGACACTTACTAAACGTGCAAAACCTTTATTCACCTCAACAATATTTAAAGTTGAAGTGGTCATTCTTTTTTAGTGTGTGTATCATTTTACTTCCAGCTGCTTTTGTAATCAACCAGATACATCTATCTTACAATTGAGGAATGTAGACAAACCCACTAGGACAAAATATGGGCCTCACCTTTGTCTCAATAGGACAAAGGATTGGCCTTCATAATGCCACATGGGCAATGGGGGCCCCACTTGGTGGGGGTGGGGATTGTGTTATGGGTTTGGGGTGAGGTGGTGGAGAACCCAAATAATGGCCCCCTCCTTCCCATTAATTGCAAGCTTGCAATTGTTTTTCCATAAAAGCCAAAAGCCCCACCCCTTCCACTTATTTACGGGGTTGCCAAGGGTCTCTTTTCACTTTGGCCCCTTGTGTTTTTTTGCACTTTAACACCTGCTTTTTCCCCGTTTACCCCCCTTTGTTTGGGTTTGGATTTGGATTTATGCACTTTGTCCCTCCATTTTTTTTCTATTTAACACCTTTATCCCCCGACGATACACACACACTTCTCCCTTTTTTTGGTTGTGCGCGTGTCCCGCCTCTCGACGATACACACACAAACCCCACTCTTTTCGCTCTTTTGTCGTTGCACGTGTGCACCACATCCGGTGTGGGGGTTATTTCTTTGGTTACCATGCACTATGTGCACGGGTTATTTCTAGTTTACCTATATGAGTTAAATAGATGTTAGTGCAGAAAAACATGCATCTATACCCGTGTCCTCATGTCAATAATTATGAAGAATGCTGTGTTCGACACCCGTGTCCGCGTTGGAGCACAACACCCGTGTCCATGTCTACTAATCAAAGTCATGCCGAATTTCTAAATTTGGTTGAGATTGATGGTAATACTTCAATAGTCTATTTTCAGATACCATATCTACCCTGCAGGTTGGGGTTTGGAGTATACCAAAAATCAGGTCTAGTTTACCCAGTTGTTCTCTCATGAGAATCATTTGATTTGAGAATAATAATTTACTCTCATTCCTACATATTATAGATTCACATATATGAATAGTGGCTTCAAACAATCATGCTGGTTGCTCAAAAAATCATGCTGGTTGCTCAAAAAATCGTTGCTTTTCTGTCTTCTTAGAGAAGGTTCCTTTGAAATCAATTTCCTGTAATGAAAATCTTATATTGAATTTTTTAAGTAATTCATCTTTCCACAGAGAGATAGATAAGTTGTAAGCTGGATGGCAGCCATAGTAGAGCGGAATGGAAGAAAAGGCCGGATAAAGTCTGTCGTTGTTATCATCTTTTTGTTTTCATTGTTCTGAACATTGGTTTATCACATTGCCATATTGTTTTCATCTTGGTGACTTGCTGACGTGACAAGACACTACAACCTGAGCAAACCTGGAAAGAAGAGAATAGGTAGAAGAGTAGAAGAACATGGAAACTTATTGTTGACATTGGCTATTGACCATCATTAGCTCCAACCAGTCAAACCTTTTTCCTATCAAAATGAGGTGGGCTATTGAGCAAGACAGTGTCGAGACAAGCCTTTAAAGAAGGGCACCGAGCTCTTGGCCAAGGTAGTTATGGCTTATTAGGACTTGCTGTGAAATTTAGGGATCAATTTGGTGGCAAGGGAGCCTACATCTACCGTGGTGGTTAGGCTATTTAAGCTCGAGCCGCTAAACAATCATCTAATTTTTTTGAATTATTACTAATTCAGAAACTCTAGACTAGGAAGAAAGATGACAATGTTTTATTTAGGGAATCACATTTGTTAGAATCAAAATAGGACTGGGGATACACACATTTAGTTGAATTGATGAGTACATAATATTGGTTAGAACTCCCTAACTTAATAGTGTAAGCTATTTTGTAGAAACACAACTTCAATTTTTGTTCCTTTCTTCTTCTATTTTGTTCAACGTGGAACTACTTTTCCAAACACTCCCTCTCAAACTCAAGATGGGTTCACCGTTGAGTTTGGAAGTCAGGTTAGATGAGTTTGGAAGTCAGGTTAGATGAGAATAGCCGGCCATATTAGAGACGTGTCTAAGCGTTGATACCATATAAGAATTAGAATAAGAATGGGTGGTCATACATTTAGTTAAATTGATGAGTACATGATCTTGTTTGGAACACTCACCCAAAAGATTAAGCTATTTGGTAGCAACCCAACTTCAGTTTTTCTTTTTTTCTGATGTGGGACAATTTTTTTAAACAACATTCATCTACAAACTCTAAGCTTAGCTGAAGAGCAAGCTGGATTATAGCATGCTAGTTTGGTGGCTGGTATTTTCCAAAGATGGCGATGTTATCTTTACTGGTTGCTGCAAGATTTTAGCAGGCAGGGAGAGTGTCTTCACTGTTCTTTGGCACCATAATCACTTCCTTATCCTCCTTATCCTCCTTATCCCTTCTCTTCTTTCTCTGCTCATTTTTGACTATCCTCTTTTCTTGTTTACTTTGCACCTAGCCAACTATGTCGTGATTCCATTCTCTTATGTTCTGTCATCTCTTACAACCTAATAAATAGGCATCCTTCTGATACTGATTCAACGATCGGTTGATACTAACAATTTGTAGGGATTCATCATTTTTTAGGGTCTCCTACGATGTGGGAAGATACAACGGTTGTACTGTCTTGATCCCGCTTTGATTCCATATTGTACTATATTGATCCTGTGTTGGCCAATATTTTGGAGGTGAGCTGATATTCAAAGCTGGTATATCCTTGTCGAATATCATCTTTATCAAATATCAGCTGATACGAATCATATATTGTTACTTAGTAAAGTTGGTATGGATTTAAAGTTGAGTTTGAAATGTTGATTGCTTACTAAAAGGTAAACCTATTACACATTACATTTTGTACCCAAATCCCTTGCTACTGTACTAATTATACCAATATCCAGACTCTCTTTCCAAATTCATTGCTTTTGTTTTTTGTTCTTCTTTGCTCCTTAATCTAACGTCAATAATGATGCGAAACAGACAAATCACCAATAATGAGGTAAATTGATAATGAAGAAGATTCAAACAGATGAAAGTGAAACACTGAGATGAGGAAAGCTTAGTTGAGATAAGGACAAGAAAACATCCTACTTGATATTTCCCCTACTTGTACTGGGTAAAAGAGGCCCTAATCAAAGAAAAGAAGGAGTTGGCCTAATTTCATGTGTTATACTTTATAATTATTATTATTTTTGTTTACCAGTAAGCTTCCTGATTTTCTTTTTTACATTTAATTTATAGCCAAATGATTTGTAACATGTAAATTCCTGAAAGAAAATGATAACTAGTCTTTAATTTTTAATTTCCTTTCTTGCTTTGAAATTTCAAAACCAAATGACTTTTGTTTAAAGTGAGAATTTCATCTAACTAATGTTTCTCACCGCATATATCCAATTCAAAATAAGTAGCAATTGCAATTTGTCACGATGTATGAGTTAACTAAAATTTAATCTAATTAGTTCATAATTTATATGATTTATTTTATTGTGTGTGGTCAATATGCAAGATCTTCAATACCTTTGCATGCATATTATGTCAATTTTTTTGGATATATGACATCTAGGACATTGGAACTACCCTTACATTATTAATATTTTTTATGTAAGAAATGTATAGATTGTCATATATGAACCTTTGAAATAATCATATTTGTCGGATACATCATCCGATATCTGATAATAAATTTTCTCTTTCAATATAATCACAATTTTCAATATTTAAAACATTGCATGCTGGATCCCCATCCATGATATAACTGTTAAATTTCAACAGTCATCTTTCTTCTCCTTTACCAAGCCCCCTGGCTTCTATTGTTGTCTCTTTTATATTCTCATTGTCCTTCTTTTGATGAAGTAAAGATCTTTTGGTTTGAATGTCAATAAATGTGGTTAAAATTGTGAAGCAACTTTCTAAGTGTGACTCTTTACGGATTTCCTACTCAAAGCAGCACTTGTGAACATCAACCAAATCCATCGTTCATATGTTAGCTGGTCTATTCTCTTCTTGTGAAGCTATTGAGCGAAGGGGTTTGCTACTTGTGTGCTGGGCAGCATTGACAGACTGTTGTAGATGCAATCAAATACATGCAGACATAAACAGCTTCCTCTTCTCCTTTATTCTCTATTCTCTTCTTTTCTTTCCATCTGTCCTTCCTTTTTCCTTGTTCATCCTCAGGGCATAGATGTCTAGGCCCTGGGGCTGGGGTGCTTCCTTTCACCCTTTTTAGTTCATCTGTCCATTTGTAGCCATATTCTTTATCTTTAACGGAGTAACTGTTTTGCTTTCAAGGCATTCGACACTACATGATACACTAAATGTACCGTGCTGAAACTCTTTGGCCGTGTTTTGTCAAACCAGGATTTGTGCACATTAACAAAGAGACTCTACAGAGTTATTCTGTTAGCCAAGATTGGATACTTACTAGGCTATGGAACATTTCATAGGAACATACACAAAGGGACCCAATAGCAAAAGATTTGAATTGAGTTTAATGTTAAAAAGGTCCTGGACAAGGATGCCTTGAGCAATCCCATTGTAGGACTTCCTCTCGAATGCCTAGTTTGCTGGACTGACAAGTATTTCTCTTGCTCTTATAGTTTTTGCATCAGCTGCCAATAGCTTCCACAATATTATTTCTTTATTTAGCAGCCATTTCACTAGTCATGGTTCTCAAATAGTATGCAATTATTTGATGAATACACGCTTTCCATCATTGTTGTAGAGAGATGTAAACTTCTGCTAATTCTGCAGTGTACTTTGACAGCTATCAGCTATGTACTCATGTCTAACTCGTGCTTAAACTGAAAATGGCAGTATGTTGAGTTTCCATCAGTGATGCAATTTTCTTGATGGAAGCATCATTTGTCCAATATTTTATATTTGTTTTCTCCTATGGTATTATTAGTTTCCCTTTAGCTGTTTCCTCCAGTTTGCTATCTTTAGCCAAGTACTTTGACATCATGTCTAACTCGCGCTAAAACTGAAAATGGCAGTATGTTGAGTTTCCATCAGTGATGCAATTTTCTTGATGGAAGCGTCATTTGTCCAATATTTTATATTTGTTTTCTCCTAAGGTATTATTAGTTTTTCCATTAGTTGTTTCCAGTTTGCTATCTTTAGCCAAATAACAGTCCTACTAACTTGTTGAAAACATGTGTTTGATGGTTTCTTGACCAATATAATTAACCCTTTGATTTGCTTATTCTGCTTTGATGGTCTTGGTGCAGGTTGTTAAGTATGTTAGAGCCATCCGCAAGGGTTGGATTAAGTTTGATAAACCAAAGGAGGAGCCTGAATTTTATTTACTATGGGGAGATGATTCTAATGCAGCGGAATCCAAGAGGCAAGGATTGAGTTATATTCCTGCTCCCAAACCAAAATTGCCAGGTACATGACTTGCGGTAGTTGCAAAATAAATGGGAAATTTGCATTGTGCTCAAAGAGAATTTGACTGGCTGCTTTTTGTATGACAAAGTTAAGCTCTGTTACATGTCGCTCGGTTCATTTTTCACATTCAGGTCATGAAGAATCATACAATCCATCGGTAGAATACGTTCCTACGCAAGAGGAAATTAATTCTTACCAACTGATGTATGAAGAAGACCGTCCTAAGTTTATTCCAAGAAGGTATCTATTGCTTTTAATTGTATTACATTTATCAGTTTAATATTATTTCTGCTTTGGACCATCTTGATCTTAATTATATGCAATACTAGGTTCGAGTCCCTGAGGAGTGTACCTGCATACGAAAGTGCCGTGAAGGAAGGATTTGATCGTTGTTTAGACCTGTATCTATGCCCTAGGGCTAGAAAGAAACGTGTAAGTTGAGCATGTTGCATATATCAAAAAGACCGTGCAATTCACTTCTTGAAACAAAGCATATTCTATTCTATATAAACTCCATTTTAAGTTCATTATTGTGACTGCTACTTGTGGTAATTTCTATCTCGAAATGTTTATGGACTCTAATTTCACAGATTAACATTGATCCTGAGTCTCTCAAGCCCAAGCTGCCAAGTAGAAAGGATTTGAAACCTTATCCATCCACGTGCTACCTTGAGTATATAGGCCACATTGGGCCTGTCAAAACTATTTCAGTTGAAGTGTCCGGTCAATGGCTAGCATCGGGTTGGTTGTGATTCATGATATTTTTTTTCTAATGGAATAATTTAAAGATACTAATTGTATTCTATCTATTAAATCTACATATTTCCCAAATTGTGACATGCTTTTATGAAGGTTCAACTGATGGAACTGTTCGTGTCTGGGAGGTTGAGACGGGTCGTTGCCTCAGAGTATGGAATGTTGGTGAAGCAGTTCAACATGTTGCATGGAATCCTTTGCCAGAGCTCCCCATTTTAGCTATTTCTGCGTAATGATAGTTTCTTTTCATTTCAAATAATGTTTGTCAGTTGTATGATTTTTCTAAACATTGTCTGACCAACTTTGAAGGGGGCATGACGTGATTCTATTGAATACTGGAGTTGGAGATGCAGAGGAGGATCTACGGACAAAAGAGCTCCTCCGTGTTGAGGAATCAACTCTAACAGATGATACTGGTTTGTTGGTTTTTTCACTTACCTTTATCTTTTATAATTGTTACATACTTCTGGACCTCCTAAAAGTTTTGTCTTATAGGAAATAACACCTCTATTGTGAGTTGGGTTCAACATACCCAGCTTGATGGTATCAGGCTGCAACACAGCAAGGTAGTCTGTTAATCCATTCTTCTGTGGTTTCTACATGTTTGTCATATACAATTTTTCCTCCTTTATTAGGATTGCAATCAACCATTTCTGTGTCCAGCTTATGTATCTTTGTTTCTCTGCAGGCTGTATCAACAGTTGAGTGGCATCGCAAAGGAGACTATTTTACAACAGTTGTGCCGAGTGATATCCTATTGATGAAATTCAATTTTTATTTACTTTCAGTAGTAAAGATCTTAGATGAAAATCCATTGCGTTGTAACATGAAAACCTTCAGGTGCTATGCATTTGATTTCTTTCTTCTGAAACAATATAAATAACTAATAAGTCATTGAAAATAAGAACATATTTAAGAAGGTGTAATAAAGAAATTATTTTATACAGTAACGCCAATATGTAAAGTGGTTACACTAAACTTGTTTTCTTTTTTCCTTTTGCTTTCCCCATTGAGAGACAGTTCATTATTGAGTGGGAAGTAAATGTACTGCTATGATATCGGTACTACTTAATCATGAACGATTGTATTAAAAAAGGAGGTAGTAATCATTATTATGGGTTAAAATAGAAGCAGAACAGTGACATGAGAATTATGCAGGATTTTATGCAGGATTTTATTCTTTTAATTAGAGAGGGGGTATCATATAACATATGAGAGATATCTCTCATATATGTCAATGTGAGTACAAATGATCATATTTGTTGTACGTTTGCTCCTTGTGGAGTAGAACATACCACGCTGGCATTTATTAAATATATCTCTCATATATAATACACATTTTTTCATATATATACACCAGAAATAACCCCATGCATAGTGCATGGGGACCCAAAAAACCCCCACACAGGATGTTTGGCCTGCGCGAAGTGGGAAAGGAGAGAGAAGAGTGGGATGGTGTGTGTATTGTCTGGACGTAAAAGTGTAAAATAGGGTTTAATGTGAAAACCACGAAGGCAAAGTGGAAAAAGACCAATGACACATGTAAATATGGGGAAGATGGAGTGGGTTTTAAGGGTGTTTGGATCTATGAAAGGACAATGGCAAACATGTAAATAATGGGCATACAGGGCTTTTTATTTGGAGGGTGAGGTGACACCCCATGTGGCTGGTGAGGTGGCACCCATCTTCCTTCGCCACATGGGATAAAAGGTGTCACATGGGACCAACCTTTAGTCTTAGTGGGACAATGGCAAGCGTGTAATTTCCTATTTTATAGCATAGTCTAGAAATAACCAGTGCACATAGTGCACAATGACCCAAGAAGAAATCCACACATGATGCGGGACCCGTGCACAGCGGCAAAGGAGAGAGAAATGTGGGTGTGTACCTGGCTATCTTGTTTGGGGGTAAAAGCAGGGGGTAAAAGTGCAAAAGCGTGGGGGTCAAAGTGAAAAAAGACCAATGATAAACCCATAAATACGAAAAAGAGGGAGGGTTTTTTGAGATGCCCTCTGGGTTCATGAAAGGACAATGACAAAAATGTAAATAGTGGGCCTTGGAGGGCTTTTTCTTTGGGGATGAGGTGGCATCACATGTGGCGATGTGACATTTTAGTACATGCCACATGGACGCCACATGGGACGGCCCATCACGCAAGACAAAGTCTTTAATTGTGTGTGTGTGTATATATATATATATATCAGAGAATAATATGAAACATATGACATATGTGGCTTAGTCACATTTATGACATTGTGAAGTCATTCACACTATTTTTGAAGGATCAGTACTGTTCATTTTGATGTTTATATTTTAAAATCCCAAAACATCAAAGATTGAATGAACCCACATTTTTTGCCCATCGATTTCTTCGTTAAAAATTAATGATTTTACAGTAATAGAATGTTTGTCACCCCTAGATTGACAAGCAAAAAATCTTTTGGTTCACCCAATATTTGATGTTTTGTGGCTGTAGAATATGGACATCAAAATTAACGGAGCCGATCCTCTAAAAAATAATAGAGAATAAATTTTTTAGATGTTCTACGTGGTGAAGTCACATTTCATATGTTTCCCATTATGTATAAAAATATGGGTATCAACTAACTAATGATGAAAATTTCTCATTTGCTAGCGCTGAAAACACCATCCCGACTATTTTTTCTTGATGATTGGATTTCTTCATTTTGATTATTATATTCTAAAACCCCAAATCACTAAATATTGAAAATTAAAGGGGATATCTTCATTTTTTTTCATTTTCCAGCTTTTAGGGCTCCGATGGATATCAGGCTTCTCTGTGTTCGGGGTTAAGCGATCAGAGCTGTGTACTCGTGTTCCACGATCCATGTTTCCTGCTTTTCGATGGATTAAAAAATCACTAAATATCAAGTGAACTTAAAGGATTGTACTCGTTTATCTGGTCCAAAAAGTTCTGTTAGTGCTAAATTGTCAGATTTACAATGGGTAGAGGAACAAATAAAACCCATTATATTCATTTGATATTTGGTAGTTTAGGGTTTTAGAATATGAAGATCAAAATGGACAAATCATTTAAAACTCTACCCTCCGTTTTGGACGATCGGAACTGTTCATTTTGATTTTCATATTCTAAAATCTCAAAACATCGAATGTCAATTGAACCCAAGGGACCGTTTATCCCTACATTGTTAAAGTTCTATTCATGCAAAATAGTTAAATATGCGATGTGTGGTGAACAAGCAAAACCTATTTGGTTCACCTGTTATTTGGTGTTATGGGGTTTTAGAATATGTAGATCAAAATAAATCGTACCGATCCTTCAAAATAAAGAGGACGGAGTTTTGGAGACGTAAGCGAGGCTTACTCTCATATGTTATATGATACATTATATTATATATATTAATGGATATAATGTCAGCACAATAGCCACATGGCACATTTTTATTGGGTGATGTTGTTTTGCAAAACAACCACTCTTTTTTCTAACCCTACAAAAATATCCACCAACTTCACCTCTATCGCTACTGCTATGCACATCCGTCGCCACTGATCGGTCTTATCTTGCAGTCGACTCCTCTACGTCGCAACCTCCTCGTCGTTGACAACAACTACAACCACCACCCTCGCAGTAACCTCCACTCTTTCGTCGATAATAACAAAAACATCACCTCAAACCACCTCAAATCTCCAGTCACCAATCGCCCTAATCCCACCTCTGATCGCCTCTCCGTCGTCGACAACAACCCTTGTCGACTCCTCTGTCGTCGACATCAATCACATCACCTCAAACCACCCTCGCTAACTCCTTCATGCATTAATCTCCCCTTCGCAAACTCCTTACCATTGACAACATCACCTCAACCCATCTCACACCACCTGACGTCGATGACGACAATATCATCATCTCAAACCATCTCAAACCACCTACTGTCGGCAACGACAACCACCTTCATCAACATCATCCTCCACCGTTCGACCCCCCTCCTGCTCGTCATCGGCGGTGCTTCCTCGCCCCTTCGACATCCTCCTCTTGATGATCCACCACCACCACCACCTCTTGCAATGTGATAAGGGCGAGCGGTGGCGGCAACAGTCATCAACAGCAATGGGAGAGAAGTTGGGGGTGTTAAGTAATTTTGCAAAAAAGAGTGGATGGTTTGCAAAATAACACCGCCCAGTAAAAATGCGTCATGTGGCTGTTAGCATAGGAATTTCTTATGCTGACAGGATATGCATCATATATCCATTAATCTCATATATATATAGAAAAAATATCATATGCAAACATTTTGCACAGAATATTCCGTGTGAAAATGTTTTTAAAATTTCTGAAATTTTTTTCGAAATTTTTTATCTCCTTCACTTCATTCATTTATGCACCTTTCAAAGAATGTGTGAACATAATGGAATTTGATCCTCGATCCAGACATTCCAAAAAGTTCTAGTGTTTTGAAACAGTTAAATTTTGTAACGGATGGATCGATGCTCAAATCCACTAGAGTTCGTCTATTATTTTCACTGGGGTATATAATTGTATGGATAAAACATCAAAAAAATTTGCAAAAAATTTCAAAATAATGTTTTCGCACCAGATAATTACTATATACACACATACTAGAAACAACCCGTGCACATAGTGCACCGTGACCCAAAAAACCCACACACAGGATGCGGTATACGCGCGCAACCGACAAAATAGTGAGAAAAGTGAGTGTGTGTGGGTATCTTCGGGAGGAGGCGGGACCCGCGCGCAACCGAAAAAGTGAAGTGTGGGTGTGGGTGTGTGTCGTCAGGGGGTAAAATGGGTTAAATTGCAAAAAAAACTGTTGGGGAGGACAAAGTGCATAAATCCCACCCCAAACTACGTGTGGTAAAAGGGAGAAAAGCATGTGTGATAGTGCAAAAAATGCAGGGGACCAAAGTGAAAAAAGACTGGTGGCAAACCTGTAAATAAGTGGAACATGAAGGGGCATTTGGGTTTCATTAAAAAGCAACGGCAAGCTTGCTAATAATGGGAATGCGGGTGCTTTTGTTTGGCTTCTCCACAACCAAACCCAAAACCCCAAACCCAAGCTCCCACCATCCACAAAGTGTGGCCCACTATGCCCATGTGGCACAACTTAGGCCACCCCTTTCTACTAGTGGGGCAAAGGTGGTGACCACTTTTTAACCCATGGGGACATGGAGGTTAGTCTCCCTCATTTGTTATATATATATATATATATTGAGGTTGAGGGGGATGAGCAGCAGCCGGTGTAGGAACTTTCCTACACTTGCCCTCAAAAAACCTCATTTTACATTAATTTTCTCAATTTTTTGGTTGTTGTACATGTTCTAAAATCCCAAAACCCTAAATATGGGTGAACCCTAGGGGGATTTGACTATTGATCCACTGGTTACAAAAAGTTCTATTGTTCTGAACCCGTTGAATTTGCAACAATCGGATTGATGGTCAAGAAATATTGCATGCACTTGATTTTTGATATTTTTATCATTCATGTTATGTAGAAAAAGATGAATGGTGTTAATCTTCAAAAATGATGGAAAATGAAGTTTTTAGAGGGCAGATGTAGGAAATTTCCTACACAGGCAGCTCATATCCGTGTATATATATATAAGGAATATGGAGGTTTGCTGACAGCACATGTTCGATTTACCTGTGCTGTCAGCACTTTGGGGGTGAAAATAGTTTAAATATATAAGGAATATGGAGGTGTGCTGACAGCACATGTTCGATTTACCTGAGCTGTCAGCACTTTGGGGGTGAAAATAATTTTTAAACTTTTTTTGCAATGTGTTATACAACTTGTTGGCTACATCCACACCAATTTTCGAGCGAATCCAACACTTTTTGAGACTCTATCTATGCATTTCAAAAAGATTGCATCGACAGTTTAAGAATTTGATATATCTTTTTGAAATACATGGATGGAGGCTCAAAAAGTGTTGGATTCACTCGAAAATTGGTGGGGAGGTAGCCAACAAGTTGTAGAACATATTGCAATTTTTAAAAAAAAACATGTCCCCCCACCAAGAAATTTCCTGTGCTGTCAGCACACCTCCATATTCCTATATATGTATAATAACTCTTGATCCATGAAAATGATATAATGCCTAGTACTGAAAATGATATTTGTTTATCAAGAGTTTTTTTCTCCGAGAATTTTTTGGGGGCTGATGCAGCATATGTTGGCAGGTATAGTGGCTATGAGTCTATTGTTTGGTGTTTGCAACTATTGTTGCCTGATTTGTAAAGACAATCTCAGTTTAATCTCAGCTTAGTGTTTGGCCACGCAAAAAAATGGGAATGAAGTGTTTGCTCCAACTTTGCATTTTGAGCAAATTTTGGTCTAACATAGTCACCCCCAATAAATGCTCTTCCTGCAATTCCCAAAGTTGCAGCAGCAGCTAAAGCTAAATTGAGGGCAGTGTTTGCTGCATCGACTTTATTTTTTATTCTTGTTTCTCATGTTACTCATGAATCATAATAGTAGTTAATCACGGTGTTTGCTTTTGTAGCTCCATTTAGCAAACGTCTTGTTAATGCAGGTTGTCACTAGTTATGGATTTTCGACTAGTAATTTGGATGATGGAAGCAATTTCCACAAGAGAGGGGTTTTTATTATCTAATATGTTTCATATTTTTAGAAAGATCCAAACTGTTTTTAAATTGGGTTAGGATATGACCGGTAGTGCCAGCATGATGAATATAGCTGTCCTCCAAAAGCTGGAGAAGAAATGTGATAACTCAAAAACTTGTCTAATTCAGTGGATGACTCCTTAATTGCACATTATCATGTCTGTGGAAAAATTTATCGAGTTCTTTTATGCCAAGTGACTTAATAGATGAAATTAAGTATACTTATATGATGTCTTAGTTGCGGTTAACCATATTATGTCTCCCAGCTTTACTCTTTTGTCTGATTAACATCATGCTAGTTACATATTAATGTTTATCTTGCACATATAGTATATTAATCATTAACATCTCAAGTGTAAGCCTTGACCTATCATGTACGTGATTCTAGAGCAATATTGATACATCAACTCTCCAAGAAGCATACCCAAAATTCTATCAGGAAGTTACATGGGCTTCCCGTTTCATCTGTCTTCCATCCAACACGACCCATTTTATTTGTCTCGACAAAGAAAAATGTCCGTGTTTATGATCTTTTGAAGGCAAAGCTTATTAAGAAACTTGAGACAAAACTTCGGGAGATTTCATCCATTGCTATCCATCCCGGGGGTAAAGTTTTTTCATCGTGTTCCAAATATTGTTCATCAAGGAAGGTCACTCTAAATAGCTGGGACAAAGCCATGCTGGCGATAACTGTATGTTTTAAATCATAGCGAAGTCTATTCATGACCGATGATTTTCTAATCTACAGGTGACAATGTAATTGTGGGGAGCAAGGAAGGAAAAATGTGCTGGTTTGACATGGACCTATCATCTCAGCCCTACAAAACTCTCAAGTATGTCAAAAGTTTATCTACCCTTTTAGTTCTGTATTTCCATTTTTTTGATACATCGGAAAGCATGAATCAAATCCTCGACCTCTCACAATGGAGGGAGGGGAATACCACTGAGCTAAGAAGCTCGGGTATTTGAAAATCCCAGTTCAGCCTATATATTTGAAAATCCAGGTATTCCTACAAATAGAGTCTCCAACCTATGGAACCCCCGCCCCCCAAAAGGACCTGCATTGGAAGGAGTCTCTTTCCCTTTCACATTACTTTAATTTGCCAGGGGTTGTAATGAATATACCATCTTATGTTCCTAGCTTGGATTCTGACAGTTTTGTTTCTTCATGCTTTATTTTTTTGTTTTGGTTCAGATGTACACTTGCCCATCTGCGAGCATGACATGATCCGCTAGGGTTTTGATGTAGGAAGTTAGGGTTTTTGGTGGAAAGGTGGGATCTTTAGTGGAAAAGATGGATTTTAGGGTTAAATAGAGGGATTTGAGGGAAACGATGGAATTTTTATTAATAATTGGCTGAAAATAAAGAGGTACAAAATATAGTTGAGTTCTTTTGAGAGGAACTCGCTTCCCTTGGTCACCTTGGTCACGTTCGAGAGGTCCCCAACTTCTTTTTGAGGCGAAGCTGCAACCTCCTACAAAAGTCGCTTCTCTCAAAATTCAACACGATTCAATACCCATCTCTAATCCCCTAGTCCCATATAAATAATAAGCTGAAAATACAAAATTACAGAAATAACCCTAAAGTTGAAATTTTCAAAATGACACCCTAAAAACTGAAAATTACAAAAAGTCCCTTAAAATCTAAAAATTACAGATCCGTCCTTTTTCATAGAATACGTTCTCATCATTACTCCGTCCTCGAAAGACCATCTTGTCTTCAAGGCGGTGTATGAAGTGTGTATGCATGCTACTCCAAGTGGAATGCTCGCTCCCTCCCGAATCAAAAGGATAGATGACTGATCTCCACCGCCCTCAACGACATCCGGAAGGAAGCAATGGTAATCATCAAAGTTCCTCGTGGATCTGCTGTGCCTCAGAGATAGTCGTCGATCTCGAATGGGCCCCTCGTCAACTCTCGAGGTCATGCGGGGTCACTGGCTTACTGTCTGAGGCCTGCAGTGCTCATGGCTTGCTGTTTGGGGCCTGTAGCTTGCTGTTTGGGGCCTACAGGTCCGGGGCTTGCAGTGCCACTGGATTACTGTTCAGGGCCTGCAGGGCCCAGCAACAGGGCCCAGCGACAAGGCCCAGTCGGTCCGCCGGCAGACTACAGGGCCCAGCCACCATGAGCCTTGCAGCACCGTGCGGCCCTGCAGGTAGCCGTGGTCCCCCCGATGAAGGTGGCTGGGGTCCCTGTCCTTCGTGGGAACATCTTACGCCTCGTCGGACTCCTCCGTGTCGGGAAGAAGCCCTTCTCTGGATTCTTTGTTCGTCTCCTTTCCTTTTGCTAAAGTTGTCGCATTTTGCTCTAGATCTCGATTTTCTTCTAAATCTGAATTCTTCGCCGCTTTTAGATATATAAATAGTTGAGGTAGTTGTTGAATTAGGGTTTGTATGGAAGCATTTTGTTGCGCTAGGGTTTGCATTATGGCATCAAAGTTTGCATCTATCCTTGCCTCCCGCGCCCTCCGCTCTTCGATCGTCGTCCTATCCCCACATCTAAAAATCGTCGTCGTCGCTATGGATTGTAGCGCTCTGATACCAAATTGATAGGATCTGCTATGGTTTTGAAGTAGAAAGTTAGGATTTTTGGTGGAAATGTGGGGTTTAATGGAAAAGAGAGATTTTAAGGGTCGGTGAGGATTTGAGGGAAAATGTGTATTTTTTGATGAAAAACTGAAAACAAAAGAGATACAATGATAAGATGAGTTCTTTCGAGAGGAACTTGCTATCTCTTGTCCATGTTCGAGAGATGGACTGTTCTCCCAAGCTTATATTCGAAGCCGCAACCTCCCACAAAAGACTCTTTTTTCAAGATCAACATGATTCGACACTCCCTCTCTTATCCCCTAGACTCATATAAATAATAAACTGGAAAATACAAAATTGCAAAATAATCCTAAAACTAAAAATTACGAAAAACTCTCTAGAAAACCAAAAATTACGAAAACGTTCTTGATGGGCCAAAACTGCCAAAAGGATAGGATTGGTCTTCATTGCCCTTAACGATGTCCAGATAGATGTCATGGTAATCACCAAAGTTCCTCGTGGATCTGTCGTGCCTCGAAGATAGTCGCCGATCTCGAATGGACCCCTCATTAACTCCCGTTGTCATGCGAGGTCCTTGGCTTGCTGTCCGAGGCCTACAGGGCCCCTGCTTTGCTGTCGGGGCTTACAAGTTTCTGTCCGGGGCCTGCAGTGCCCCTGGCTGTCCGAGGCCTGCAGGGGGCTGCCTGGGCCTACAGTGTCCCTGGATTGCTGTCCGGGACTTGCAGGTGGTTGTCCAAGGCTGCAGGTGGCTGTCCAAGGCCTGCAATGACCCTAGATTGCTGTCTAGGGCCTATAGGAGGCTGCTCGGGACCTGTCGTGACCCTGGATTGTTGTTTGGGGCTTACAGTCCCCTTGGATTGCTGTTTGGGGCCTACAGTCCCCTTGGAATATTGTACGGGGCCTGCAAGCCCAGTGGTAGGGCCCAGCCGGCCCAGCAGGCAGATTGCAGGGGCTTGCCCGCCTTGCATGAGTACTGCAGTGGCTATGCGGCCATGTAGGCAGTTATGGGGCCCCTGGTGAAGGTGGCCGGGGTCCCCACACTTTGTGTAATATCTTTCGCTTCGTCGGACTCCTCCGTGTCAGGAAGAAGCCCTTCTCTGGATTCTTCACTCGTCTCTGTTTCTTTTGCCAAGGTTGCCGCCTTTTGTCCTAAATCTAGTTTCAAACGACTTTGACGAAAGATCTTCCAAAAGTTCTCCGATAGTTGGGGTTTTATCTCCTGCCACATTTGAACCATTCTGGTTTCAACTGACGTCCATTTTTCCTCCAACGCAGTCCTCGCTTTCCTCGTCACCTCCAACCACGCTTGATGTTGTTTCTCGTAAGTTTTCGTTTTTCTTGACGCCGACATCCAGATATATGCTCTGATACCAAATTAATAGGATTGCTAGGGGTTTGACGTAGAAAGTTAGGATTTTTGATGGAAAGGTGCGATCTTTATTGGAAAAGAGGGATTTTTAGGATTAAAGAGAATGATTTTGAGGGAACGTTGGAATTTTTATTAATAATTGGATGAAAATAAAGAGATACAAAAGTTAGTTGAGTTCTTTCGAGCACTTGTTCTCCATTGGCCACGTTCGAGAGGTGGGCCGCTCTCCCAAGCTTCTATTCGAGGCGAAGCCACAACCTTCCACAAAAGATTCTCCCCCAGTCCCATATAAATAATAAACTAAAAATACGAAATTGCAGAAATAACCCTAAAGTTGAAAATTACAAAAATACCCCCTTAAAACTGAAAATTATGAAAATGCCTCTAAAACTCCAAAAGTTACAGATCCGTCCTTTTTCATAGAATGCGGTCTTATTAGAGCATACTTGAAAAAAATGCACATGCACATGGATTCAAGTATACAATCAGCATATTTTAGCTCTATATAATTTGACAGTTTGCGTGTCTAGCCTAAGAAAGTACACATGCAGACCCTTTTAAAAATGCAGTTGGCACATCTACTTCTCTACACTTACACTGTAGTTTAAAGTTTAAACTGATTTCATAAGGGAGCATGCTCCAGGTTCTGTTGGAAGTCCCTGACTATGAATCAATCCTTGTATTTTCATGGGAAATGAGGTCTGACAGATTGTCTAGGCTATTAGCACTCATGTTTTTGAAAAGTTAATAATTAATGACTAAACTATATGTAAAGATAAAAAATAAAAATCATATACACACATGGAAGGAACAAGATTATGTTGGACAGTCCCCAGAATCTTTGGGGATTTCTTAAATTGAAGTAGGCCATGTGGAAGGCATCATGCTACAATTGGTCGACGCAACCCAATGAAATAGATGCCCTTTTTGCACATGAGAGATACCATCCTTAGAGGGACCAAGGAACTGAGGTAGTAATTTTGGAGGAAGCTGAACCAAGAAAATGAGAATCCTATATGGATGACGGGAACTGTATATAAACAAGTGCAGGAAAAAACAAATTACTTTCTGAGTTCGTTTCAGCCAATTTTAGTTGCTTGGTGATGGTTGGTATTCGGTAACCGTTCATTCGAGTCTATTAAACATGGGCACTAGACATTAGTAGAACACATTGCATGCAAAGCAAGTTTTAAAAGAAACACACAAAAAAAGCACCGACAGAACAAGAAGTGTACTATATCGGATGGAGGGAGCAATATAAGCTGATGCAGAAAGTGGGGATATGTCGAAGTATTTTGCAGGAACCTGGATCTGATGAAAATTCCATTATCCTGTACAAGTCGGTGCGAAAACACATTTTTCCCTTCGGCGCGTTTAGTCTTCTGGTGGTGGACAAATCGTCAACTAGAGTCTAAGTAGTGTATGTATGGGAAATTGGGAATGAGACCAACATGACGCATTTACACATAGCAACTTCTAAGATGCACACATTGAACCATGATGAGTTTGATATGGCATCCAACTAAATGCCTGACACGGTACAGCTTCATACTTGACGCCAGCATGCTTTTTAGATCAATGCTAGATTAAGCTTGTATTGCCTATAATATTTTGTCTGAGTTTAGCTAGCAATTATAGTTGTGCTTGTCTCATTTTGTATCAAATATCATCAGGACTCACCCGAAGGACATAACAAATGTTGCCTTCCATCGTTCATACCCTCTTTTTGCTTCATGTTCTGATGATTGCACAGCATATGTATTTCACGGAATGGTGTATTCAGATCTTAACCAGGATCCTCTCATTGTTCCTTTGGAAATTCTTCGTGGCCACACAACCTTCGATGGTAGAGGTAACTCTATAGCCCTTATTATACTTTAATTTATTAGATGTCTTTCTTACTAACTTCTCAGCACGGTAGTGATATTTGGATGTATCAAGTGAGCATATTTTCCCATAGAATCACCTTTTAAAATAAGCAAAGTAAGTTTTTCCGGTACTTCTGCTTGCCAATTTCATGGAAAACTGAAAAGTGCTATTTATACTTCTGTAACGGCATGCCATGTGCAAGAGTTCCCTATGAATTACTGGTCCATGTACTTTTCCAACCTTTCTCCTGGTTATCAAAAATGCCACATGCAAATCCAATACCTGAAACAACCTAAAATTCAAACTATTAGACTAAACATGCTTTAGAGTAGCAAATACATAATCCAATATGAAAGAGTGCCAGACATGTAAGGCATTTTATTTCTCCTTGAATTCATTGTCAATAACTCGGGGAAGTCGACTCATCTACTCAGTGTAGATGATGTTTGAAGAAAACCGAAAGAAAGAAAATGGAGAAAAAACTAAAACACTTCTATGTGCAGGAGTATTGGATTGCAAGTTCCATCCAAGACAGCCATGGTTGTTCACAGCAGGTGCCGACTCTACAATCAAGCTTTACTGCCATTAGGACATCACTAGATAGTCAGATGATGGAAGAGTTCATGGCCAAGGGAACTAAAAGGATTATTTTTGGAAGAGAAAATAGACTTAAACTCGGCATTCATTTGGCCAACTGCATCCTTTCTGTCGGCTGTCGAGAGAGAGCATTCCTGCCAAGTTACATACCGGGGGAATAGTTTGCCAGGAGAGCTGCTTTGTTGTTCTCGTTCTGTATCGTTGAAACAATGTTGCATTCAATTATTTCAGCATAAGTCTGGCTGATAGTTGAATCATTTCAGCTAATGTCCTATTGATTTCAGCTAATTGCCATAAGCTCTCGATCATCTGCAGTTTCTCCAACGGCCTCATTATCCTAAAATTCATTGGATTGGGGAAGCATCAGTTAGACTTGTCATAAACTATGATAGTTGTACCACTGGATGAGTGTAAATTTTCAACGGCTTGTTATGATTCAGGCAGATGACCAAAAAAGATAACATTGTCAATGTTTTGACCAAAAAAGATAATTTGAAAGGCTAAGACGTGTTGGTATTCGGATGCTCCATGGAGTGAATAAAAAACTTTGGCCATTGTTCTTGGTTACCAAAGATGAT
This sequence comes from Scilla litardierei, assembly GCA_030789695.1. NCBI lineage: Eukaryota > Viridiplantae > Streptophyta > Magnoliopsida > Asparagales > Asparagaceae > Scilla > Scilla litardierei. The sequence goes on along the minus strand of CM061140.1, from coordinate 182,665,770 downwards.
AACCCTGCTCCAGCATTAATTGTTGAAACTTTGCAAGTGGTTTCCGCTAAGCTATTGGTTGGATTGTTGTTTCAATTTCTAATTTTCTTCAATTTTATAGCAACTTTATCTACTCTTTATTTCTTTAAAGCAATATTTCATTATCTAACTTAATCGTGCAACAGAACTACCAAATTTTGGTAGCCTGTAGTGGCCAAGGAACGCAAAGCAAGATGGAATGAGCAAACATCACGCTTTTCTTCACTTCACTTATTGTTATATGGTAGTAGAAAGGACTTTGGTGAATTAAATTATTATTTTATTTGTTATATATATTTTTACTAGAAATAACCTGTGCACATAGCATACGGAGCCAAAAAAAATTCACACGAAGAGGATGCGGTGAACGTGCGGAATCGAGAAGGAGTGAGAAATGTGTGCGTGCGTGCCGGTATCGTCGAGGGGCAAAAAGTGCAAAGTTCGGGGTTAAAACGCAAAAAACCTTGGGGGTGGCAAACATGTAAATACGGGGGTGTGTGTTTTTTTTGGTTTTTTTGGGGGTGAATGACTAACATGTAATTAAATGAGGGTGGGTTTTTTTTTTTGAGGGGATGTCAAACATGTAAATTAGTGGCTGGGGTATGAGATTTGGATGAGGTGGAGGATGAGGTGGAGGAAGGTGATGTGACATTTGTCCTAGTCACACTTTTCCCTCCACTTGGGACAAATGCATTAAATGTAACATAGATTGTTCACTTCCTCTTAAGGGCATGTTCTTTTTCTTGAGAATGTTCGAGAAAATGCAAAAATTACACTATTCACTTACTGGCTAAGCACTATTCACAGCTTTTCATGGAACTTTCTATTTGGTTCTGTTCCTTTTGTTAAAATTTTTTTGAGAAAGGTTTCCTACACGGCGTTGATGTGGTGGAGCTATTCAAACCCCCAATCCGCGTAAAATTCGGGGATTACGCTTTGGATTCTCGGTTGTGGGGTCCACTATCCTCTCTCTCCTTCGTCTCGTCCAAGCAAAGCTGCAATTTTCCAATTTTTTTATTTAAAAAATTCGACCGAGCAACTGTTCCCGCGAAATTTTTTTTGTCATATTAACAAGAAATGCAACTCTGTGTTATTGTGCATTTCTCGCTTTTTTTATTCTTTTTATTTGGTCGGAGTTATTGTGCGGCGAGTAATGCACGGTAACTCCGGGTTTTGTAAAATATTTAAATGCTTCAAACAATTTTTTAATGCTTCAGACATTAATGCTTCGGACATTTAATTAATATTTAATTAATTAATTAGTTTAATGATTATAATAAAATATTTAGTTAGTTTATTAATTATAATTTAATTAATTAATTAGTTTAGTTAATTATTAAATGGTAGTTTAATGATTATAATTAAATATGTTAGTTTAATGATTATAATTAAATATGTTAGTTTAATAATTAGTGCGTCCCACATAACATTCTTCAGCCAACTTTTCTACCAACTTTTCAACATTTGGAACGCAAAACTCAACTTTCCTCACATCAAGATTCCACACCCACTCAACTTTCCACAAATCCATTCTCAATATTTGGAACATGCCCTAATAGGAAATGAGTGGCTTTGGACGTATAGTTGTATGATATAAATCGGTTTAGTTTTTGTTTTGCTAACTTTAATAAAAACTTCTAATCCAAGGCGGGTGGTGGGCAAAAGGGGCCTGTCCGTGATGGGCAACTATTTTTCAAAGAAGTGATATATATATTCCAAATCTCCGTGTGTATATAAGTATTTGTGCTAAATACAATCAAAATGAGAAGAGAGATGGTTGAGATAGATGAGTTGAGAGATTCTCATTTTTTGACATGGATATACCTATATATGGGCATCTATTTTTTTTAATTTTCCATTTTCAGTTTTGATATATGTCAGCTAGTTATGAGTTCTGTTGAACTCTATATAGTATGGGTGGCAACTTGGTCGACTATTAGTGACTTTTTACGGGTTCAAAGTGCAAGTGAGACATCGGGCCGTGTCATGTCTAATTAATACAATCCAGTAGTTTACCATATATTTCCGTGCATAGTAAGTCCATAACAGGTTACCAATGCAATATTTTCATATTCACATCGAATTTTTGGAAACAATTTTTTAAATAGAAGAGACCTTGATGTTTCGTATTTCAATTCCACATTAGTTCCATGGCGAACTAAAAATGCGCTTCGATCATATTCTATTTTCCGCAAACAACATTTTGCACAAAAACAATATTTTAATTGAGTTAAAATTTTGCTGATTGTTGTGAAGGGAAATTTAGGGAGAATAGGTGTAGAGGGTCAAAAGCCCCCTAACCGTGTATTTATAACTTTCAATAGTGGGTTGGATACCCAATTGGCCCAATGGGCCTATTCATAACACTTCCCCTTATCCAATCAACATTGAAATAAGAGGTGGATTCTTCAGGATCCGAGTTAGGGTAACTGTCTTGTTAAAGAAAGAACAGTTAACCCATAACTTCCCCTGTTTTGGGGATGTGTCTAGGGGTGGATACTTCAGGATCCAGAGTCAATGAGGTTGCCTCGTCAAAACCTTGACTACGGAAAACCCAGTGGGAAAAAACCTGTAGCCAAGGGAAAAGAGTACAACTCTGCAGTTGACTCCCCATTATCTGACCAAGCTTCAGGCTTGCAGATTTCCTATGAATCTATACATCAGTCTCCTATGTATCTATGAGTTCATAGTTCTCTCATCCTGACCCAGTTTACATTTACTCACTCTCCTCATCCCAATCACATATACAAGTTTCTCAAAGATACTAATATGCAGGGATTTGGTAAGCAAATCCGCCAAGTTATTACATGATTGGATCTTCTGTACCTCAATCTGCTTTTGCTTCTGAAGGTCGTGCGTCCAGAAGAACTTGGGGGAGATATGCTTCGTCTTGTCACCTTTGATGTAGCCGTCCTGTAGCTGGGCTATACATGCTGCATTGTCTTCATGGAGTGTAGTGGGTGCTTCATTTCGTTTTCTAACAAATACTCATTTATAACCCACAGGTTTTACACCTTTTGGTGTCTGGACTATTGGTCCGAAGACCTTGCGTTTGGTGAGTGAATCCAACTCCACTCATATTGCCGCTTTCCACTTTGGCCAATCATCTCTGCTTTGACATTCTGTCAGAGAGCGTGGTTCAATATCATCGTCGCAGTACGCGACGTTGATGGCAATATTACACGCAAATGTGTCATCTATTGTTGTGCTTTTTCTGTCCCAATACTCCCCAGTTCGTACATAGTGTATCGATACTTCATTTTCTCCCGGTTTTTCCTCTTCATGAGAGTTTGGGAGAGATGGGGTAGCAGGGCTTAAATTAGCATCCTGTGGTGGTATTTGTTTACCATTGCCAAGGGTCCTACTCTTTCGAGGGACTTGGTCCTTGGATCCCGGTGGTCGTCCTCTCTTTTTGAGAGGTCCAACCATTTCTGCTGCAGGATTGCATCCATTTTGCGGTATGTCAATCCTAGCTGGAGTGTTAGCAGCAGGGACGTGTGATTTGACAATCTTCTGGTTGTAAGTAAATTTGTCCGGCAAGAGATGGACAGTGTTTTGGATGTGGAGAATCTTCAGGACCTCCTCCTCACACTGGCTTGTTGGCGGATCAAAGTGACATAAAGTTTTTGTATCCCAATTGATACTTTCTGAAGCTTCGGGCTTCTTTGTCTGTGAGCCTAGTCTTGGGAACGATGTTTCATCGAATTCACAGTCTTCTAGACGTGCCTTAAAGACGTCCCCCGTAAGGGGTTCTAGGAATCTAATTATGGAGGGGGTGTCAAACCCAACATAAATGCCTAGGCGACGTTGTGGACCCATCTTTGTCCTTTGTGGTGGTGCTATGGGGACGTATACTGCACAACCAAATATTCTCAAATGTGAGACAATTGGTGGGGCTCCAAGTGCTAGTTGCATTGGAGAAGATGACTGACCTCCAGAGGGTCTTAATTTTATTAAAGATGCAGCATGCAAAATTGCATGACCCCACGCATTCACTGGCATATGGGATTGAAGTAATAATGGACTAGCGATCCATTGCAGTCTCTTAATTAGAGATTCTGCTAACCCATTTTGGGTGTGAACATGCGCTACAGGATGTTCAACTTCAATTCCCTGAGCTTGGCAATAGTCTAGAAAGACTTGTGACGTAAACTCCCCCGCATTGTCCAGACGAAGTTTCTTTATTTGGTGGTCGGGGAAGTTGCCCGTAACTTTATTATCTGAGCTAAAAGCTTAGATAGTGCTAGGTTACGGGTGGACAGTAGGCACACATGTGACCACTTAGTAGATGCGTCTATCAGGACCATAAAGTACCTGAACGGACCACTTGATGGGTGAATCGGCCCACAAATGTCTCCGTGGATTCTTTCCAGAAAGCTGGGAGACTCCACATCCAATTTCAGTGGAGAGGGTCTCGTGATCAGTTTACCCTTGTAACAGGGTGGACATGGGAATTTGCCTTTTTGAAGAATCTTCAGGTTCTTCAGGTCAATGCCCCTGGAGTTCTTTATGATGCGGTACATCATAACCGAACCAGGGTGTCCCAGTCGACTGTGCCAGAGTTGGAATTCTGGTGTTTGGGGGCACTGCAGGTGCTCCACCATGGATGTTTCTGGAGTTTGTATACTTGTTTGGTAGAGTCCCGATGGGAGTCCCTTGAAACGTTCCACAATGGTTTTTGAACCATTTGTAAGAGCCGTTACAAGCAAGTATTCCCTTTTATCTTCCTCGACCGTCTCTAAGTGATATCCGTTTAAACGGATGTCTTTAAAACTTAGGAGATTTCGGATGGATTTAGGGGAGTATAACGCATTTTTAAGTGTTATTTGTGTGTTGCCGGGGAGAAATATAATTGCTTCCCCTGATCCTTCGATTATGTTTGCTGGTCCTGAGATTGTTCTCAGTGGGCCAGAATAGCTACTTACGCTCGTGAAGTAGTCTATGTTTTGAAGGATCGAGTGCGTCGATGCACTGTCCACTAGGCAGATAAGTTCCATATCTAAAAAGGGGAAAGACATTCAAGCAATAAATGAAGAGAAAAGATCTACTTTCATAAAAATAAATGCTCAAAATATTGTTTTGACATGGAAATAAAACTAGATACGATGCATAAAATATTGCTAGTTGCATAAAAGTGGTCCAGATCTAGAGAGTGTCATCTCCCATGAAATCTTCAGGAGTCCATGAGGTCTCTGCCAACGCTGCGCTCTCCATCAGGTTTGTCTCAGCTCGAGGCTTGAGGCTTGCCTGGTAGAGGTCCTGGAGGTGTTTTGCTGTGCGGCAGATTCTGGACCAGTGGCCCGTCATCCCGCATTTGGAGCATTTGTCCTCCCAGTCTTTCTTGGGAGTGCCTCCTTTGTTGGGAATCCTCTTCTGCTTCTTGTCCACGAACTTCTGGTTCTGGGGAGGAGCTGGGGGAGTGGCCTTCTTCCGCTGCTTCTGTTCTTTCCATTTCTGGAATTTTGCCTTTTTGTCTGTTTTCTTCTTCTGGGAAGACTGGAAGTGGGCCTCTGCAGGAGGTGGCAATGGAGCGGAGCCAGGAGGGCGCAGGTTGTGGGTGGTAACCAACAGGTCTCTGTTCTGTTCAGCCATAAGCAGGCATGAAAGAAGGTCAGAGTACTTTGTGAACTTCCTCTCTCGATATTGTTGCATAAGGATCATGTCCTTTTCGTGGAAAGACGTAAACGTCTTTTCCAGCAACATCTTCTCCGTCACTGGTTCACCACACAACTTCAGGCGTGAGGTGATGCGGAAAAGAGCTGAGTTGTACTCCGCTACGGATTTGAAATCATGTATGCGGAGGTGAGTCCACTCGTACTGTGCACGGGGGAGTATGACATCCCTCTGATGTCTGTACCTCTCCTCGAGTGCATCCCACAGCTCGTAAGTGTCCTCTACAGTGAGGTACTCGTCCTTTAAGGTCGAGTCTAAGTGTTTCCTGATATATATAATGGCTTTCGCCTTTAATATATCGGAAACCTCCTCTGTATGCGGTGCTTCCACTGAAGCCTCCTTGTTAGCTGAGGCAGTACTAGTTGTTGCCTTTTAAGTCTGTGTGAGACTGAAACCATGAGAGCGCAGATGGAATTTCAGGTCCAACTGTCAACTCAAGTAGTTTGACCCATCGGCCTTCAGGACCGAGAAGTCTACATTTGCGAGTCAGGCCATTTTATGATCTAGCAATGTAAAGAAAAATAGCATGTATCATTTAACTGAGTAAGATAGACATCCACGCATGTAAACATTTTCATAGCATGAATTTAATTAATGTGATTTTAACATACATGCTTGCTTTTTTTCAGATAATGTGAATAATTAATTACTAAAAATTAACAATCACGCATGCTGTTAAGGGATTTCATTGTGACATTAAAACATGGTATTTAAGCTAATCAACCACGCAGTTTAATGCATAAACAATGAAACAGAAAAATGACATAGGGCTATGGGGATCAGCCAGCCGACACCGAAAAGTAAAAAAAGTCCAGTCCGAAGTTACATCAAAAATAAAATGCATGAAAATTAAAGTACAACTCGGGAACTTCAGAGAGAAGCCCCTATCTTCATTGAGCGAACGCCTTCAGCTTCTTCTTGGTGTCCTTCGGTCTTCTTTTTTACATTTTCATCCTCACATACAAAATTTCTCTCAAAAAAGAAGAAAAATTACAGGAATTTAAAACGGTGTCGGAAACCTGGCTGATCCCTAAAAACATAGCCTAATATTTGCACATCCACGCAGATAATATATTCGCGACATACAACCACGCAGATAATCAAAAACACAGGCATTTAAAATAATTTAAAATTGTGTGTGACGTGCAAAAAACATTTTTTTTTGAAAAACTTTTTGCCTTTTGATCCATATTTTACTGTTTTATTTTACCGCTTTAAACCCTTTCAAAATTTCTTTTAACTATTTTAGGCTTTTTAGGGCCAAAAATAAATAAAATAATTTATGTGGATGTGCTAATTTTCTGGCCTTTTGGGCCATGAAAACAACCCATTAGGGTTAATATTGGGCCTCCCCCGAAAAATAGCCAGTTAGGGTTAGGGTTTTAGGAAACCCTAGGGGGGCCCGCGGCGTGTCGCCGTGACGGCTGGCCGCGTAGGGCGCGGCGGCGGGGCGCGGCGGCGGGGCGCGGCGACGGGGCGCGGCGCTTGGCCGCGGCCTGCAGGCCGCGGCGACTGGCCGCGGCCTGGGGCCGCGGCGTAGTGCCGCGGCCGCCGCGGCCTGAGGCCGCGGCGTTCTTTTTCCGTCGGTGGCGCAAAGGGCGCGCCGCCGTTCCGCCCTACGGGCGTGCGGATTTTTGGATCAAAGGCGGGGAGGTAAAAATCGGATTTTTCAACAATTTTGATCGCTAAAAAACAAGTTTTTATTGTTTTAAACATGCAGATCTATTTAAAAAGGTTGAATTTCACCGAGTTTATAAACTTTTTGATACTAAAACATGCAGATCTAATGAGAAAAGCAAGTTTAGATCTAAAAGTTTGGATTTTTACCTCTAGATTCGACTAGGCGACGGTTGGTGAAGGATGCCCTTTTCGCTCTCCGTTGAGAAGATTACGATCTTCTTGAATCTGAGCGATTTGTGGATCTCCTTTCCCGCGAGCCGCCGTCTCCTCCAACGAGCGTGATCGTGCTGATAACGTGTTGTGAAGGGAAATTTAGGGAGAATAGGTGTAGAGGGTCAAGAGCCCCCTACCCGTGTATTTATAACTTTCAATAGTGGGTTGGATACCCAATTGACCCAATGGGCCTATTCATAACACTGATATCATTCTTGTGTACAAGAAACAACTGAACGTCAAATTCCTCTTACCCTCTCACCTACGGTGATTCGACCCAAGAAAGAAACCGGATACGGAAAATGACTTCCAGGAGACAAGTCAACTTCAGACGAAAACGACTTCCGGACTGACCACGGCCACTCAACCACCACATAATCCGAACCGTTCGCCGTTATATCGTGGTTAGCTTGAGGGCGTTTCAGTAAACTTCTCACAATTAAATACTGTCATGCGGCCGACCACAGTGTCAGCTTTTTTTCGCCCCCCGGCTCTCCAAAACAAAAAAAAAAATTTATTTTTCTCCAGTTTTCTCGCTTGGCGTCTGTTGTGCGCTCAGTCAATGTTCGTCGAAGTTTCTGCCTTCCGAAATCAGAACCCTAATCTTTTGGAAACCCTAATTTCTTCGAAGATTCGTAAGTAAGTTTGATGCTACATATCGTGAACTTTTAAGGTTGGTGCTATTTATAGTCATCGGTTAGTGGATCTGATGCCGTCCGTATGCTTGTACTGTCAGCAGCATCTGTGTGTAATATCGATGCGCATTCGGTTCTGAGGGGTTTAAACTTCGGACGGAAGATTCTTGGGCATTTGGGGGGCCGACAATCTTGATTGAGCTATGTCAGCAGGTCGTGGCGATTTGATGGCGGATGGCAGGCGATACGCACTGAATCCGCAGTTGGGTGAGATTTCTGGGGTTTTTGTTCTGTAGAATAGTTCAATTTAGCACCGTGCTTAGTAAATTCAACTCAAATATGCGACTTGTTGTACCAATTACATGCTTTTTTGGGGTGTTTGGGTGCTAAAGCTTGAGGGTTGAAACTTAAGCGATATCAGGAAGTCGATGAGATTGTAACCATATTCTTAAAGTTTTCTTCTTTTCTTTATTTAATTCGAGATTACTTCATTTTAATGTTCTATTTGCAAAAACTGATATGGTGGAAGGAATTTACCATTGTGTAAGCAGTGCGTGTGTATCAGTCAGCTGTGTTATGTCTATGCATAGTGTGATAAGCCTTGGAAATAAGGGGAAATAATGAAGATTGACTAGCGGCTGTCTTGGTTGTATGCAATGATATGTCATTTGGAAATTAATGGAAATTTATGAAGATAGTACAGATTAAAATATCATTGGGTTGCCTTGTTATAAGAATACATGCAATGCTTTGAGACTCTGGAAACCAAGGGAGAACTTGGGAGATGGTAAAAAATGAACTTTGACATGGTTAAGGTTTCAGTAAACAAGCATACTTAATAAATGTTTTTTAAGGGATATTATCTAAGCCTGTTGGATCATGTTGATTGTTAGTTGATGATGCATCAGCTTTTGACTATTCTTGGTAGCGTAGATGAAGTAGTTTCATGTTGTTGTTTTTCTTCTCATTATCATATAGCTTCTGTTTGCGGCAAAGAAATATGCCAATGTTTTCCCACCTTTTGTTGGAAATTAGAGCAATTTTGACTGTCCTAACCATCATAGGCAAAATGTTTATCGCTGAAATACTGTCTGTAAGGCTAGCCATGTAAGCGCACCCAACAACTTGATCGTTGAAATACATTGTCAGATATACTGTATAAACAGTACCATCACTATGAGCTTTTTGAATCTTACTCCAATTGCTTTTAATATGCTGGAGGAGAAATTTGGAATGACCCTTGTCCATAGGTTGTAGCCAAAGGAGCGTTGCCGCTATCCAGTAGTTCAGGCAGGAAAAAAAATCACATTCCATCTATTTAAACTTTAAACAAGGACTGTTCTCTAAGCGCTGAAGCTTATATACTGTGATAGAACTTTTTTTCATAAAAAGCTGAAATTTTCAATTTTTAAATATTAAGTAGTATACACCATTAGACATGTCAAACTATGTTTAGGCATTTTGAGTTTCCGTTTTTGCTATGTGAACCCCGCCCCCACCTTGGGCGAGCCCAAACGACCATAAAAATAAAATAAAAAAAGGAATATAAAGAATGAAAGCGAAAGCAAGTAGCAACTTGTTATATAACACACACACACACACACACACACATCTCCACACAGGGTAAGAAATGTACATACCCCACCAGCTGAAAGATTGGTTTTGACCGAGACACTAATGGTTGCTTTGGGTTGGGTTGAATAAGTAGAAACAGAATAGTTTGATAAAGTTATTACAGACTAGCTAGTTTGATTGGATAATGCAAGTTTTTGAGTTCAAACGAGCTTTAAAGTATTAGACAGTTAAGTTCCATAAGGTTAACACAATGTGAATATTTAAAGAAATTCTCTAGCCATATGAATGGTGAGCTTATAGTAGATCCACATGGTGTGTCAATTGCAGTAGAAGACTGCTCATGTTCTTACATTATGTACTGATTGGGACACTATTCCTCTATCAATATATCTTCTTAACTACACATATTGTGGTAGATCTCCAGATCGATAATCTTTATGTTTTAGGATACATTTCTTGATCCGAACTTCCTAAGAGATGTCAGATTCGTACTTCATTTAAATCAAGCTATGAGATTCAAATCTTTGTTTGGGATAACCATTTCTTGCGTAGTTACATAAACTAGTATCAAGAAATCAATAAATTAATAAAATGAATATACAAGGATTTCTCGTGGATTATCCAAACTTCCTAAACAAACTGGCTTAGGAGCAAAGGAATGCGTTTGCATGTGAGCTCGTATTAGCCTATGGGGTTATCAGGATTTGATTCTCAATGAATCCATATAAAGCTCAAAATAGAAAAGGTGCTGCCTGTGTGTCCCAATCATATACGTTATAAGATTTAGTTCTTAGGATCCAAGATCCTGATTTTGGGCCAGATCATGGTAAAGGTCTTCAGGAACTTAGACTTATAGCTGCCCTTTTGAAAACTGATTGTTTTGCTTTTGTATTCTGAGTATACTCTGTCTGCTTACACTTATGGTTTATTTATCTGTCCATTTGTTAATACTATCATCGTTAAGTTGTTAATTTGTCAACTGTTTATCTTTTCTATACTTTCTAACTGTTTTTGTTTTTAGTGTTTTTGTTTTTTCTTTTTCTTTTTTTTCCTTCCTTTTTCTTTGGGGGATGACTGGTTCCTTACATCATTCCCAAGGTCTCATGATAGGCCTGAGGGAGGTGGTTTAATGTATAGGGACAGCTTTAGTAAATCATGTGTTTTGTATTTCTTTTATTTTTAACTTAAATCCTAGAAACTGACACTCAGGAATAAATTCTAGCGGAAAATTTGGTGTGCAATCGAGTTTGGACCAACAATGTAGCTGTTTGCACTAGTAGATCTTGACTATGTTGACTTTGTTCATTTAGAAACTTTGGGATGAAATATCATTTGTGGTAAAAGATTCCAGTGGATGGAACAAGTCATACTACCTAATGTCATTTATAGCGTATCTATTTATTGTTTTGTCAGGTATTGTTTTTCCCCAGGTACCATACCATTTTATTCTTTTACACTATAAAAGCTTTTAGTTTTAGTCGTTCACATGCATCTTCACTAAGAAGTTTGGTTCCTTTTCTGAGTAACTATTCATGTTGTGTAGTACACATATGTTGCTTGCTTATAGCCTTTCCTGTTTTGTTTATATCTGATTGGTTCCCTTGTATTTGTTGGGGTTAATGTTTCTGTGGAGTGTGCATAAAAAGTCATTTATTATTATTATAGGCAATATCTAGATCCACTACTGTTTTAGAGGCATGTCTCAATTATTATTTCAGTAATTCTTTTTGTTGCTGGGCATCTTCTTTGTTAACTTGGTTGTCTCCGTGGGACATGCAGATATCGAGCAGATACTTATGGAAGCACAACATCGCTGGCTGCGTCCAGTTGAAATATGTGAAATTCTGCGAAACTATCGGAAATTCCATATCGCCCCAGAGCCTCCAAATAAACCTCCTAGTATGACCTTTATCGAAGTAGCATCCTTACCTCAACTGTTATTTTTTCCCCCAAGTCAGTAGGTTCTTGAAATGTTTTTTAATTGGCAAATAAATTTGATTTTTTGTTGACCTAAAATTTTTAATCGGTAAATAAATTTGCATTTTTGTTGACCTAAGGAAGCACCTGTAGATATCTGAGTCACTGGTGTAATTTGCAATAATTGATTTTCTCTGGTGATGACCTGCATACACAAATCAGGTTAATGTATATGATCCAAATTGGCGTACATGGTATGTCAAGTAATTGGTATAATCATCATGTTTACTAGATTGATGGTCACTAAATTTATTATCTTAACTATTTTCTTCAGGGGTTCTTAGTAAGTGAGATACTCTTTGTTTCTGTGGATTTATTGAGTTAAAATGAATAAAAATATAACAAAAATGTGATGCTGAAACTTAAAAAGATAACTCAAGTTTGGTTTAGGTCGTATCAATGCTAAAATCAGGTGGTTTTGAGGGTTACTATTTTATGTACCAAATTGTGACATTTCAAACCATGATTACTTTGGGAATTGTTCTACGTCATGACAAGGTTTTGTTATGGCCTCAGTTCAATTTGCTAAGCATGTTGCCTTGGTGAAACAAGTCTACCAAGTAATAAATCTTAAAAAGTATGTTCTCATTCAGAGTATGTTACTGATCATCGTCCCTTGTTCGCTTCTCTTTTATGTGATCTTGTCATCCAATTTAAATTACTGTTCCCTGTTTCAACAATTCTTCACACCCCCCACCAAAAAAAACAAAAGCTCCACCAACTCATATACATATCTACTTGCATAGCAAGTATGATTTTCAAGTTAATCAGACCGTAAATGCATACACATATCAACTAGAGAAGGGGGTTTGACCCATACTGTTAGGATAGACATATAGGATCTGCATTTTCCATTAGGATGTGAAGAGGGTAATATGCTTGCTTACGTTTATTATGGGATTCTGTCCTGTTTGACTGTTGCCTTTTCTATTCCTCAAAGTTGAATGTAGTTCACCATTGCAAGATCTAACATCTTTTGTTAGGATTAGGGTTTATGTCCATAATGGCAAATCTGTAATTTATGGACACGAGCATTTATGTAATTTTGGGTCCAAGTGCAGATTTATAGTTTTGGGTAAAACCCCTATGTCAGGGGTATTTTGGTAATTTAGGGGCGACGTCTCAATAGGAGTTTTATAATAAATAGATGTGGATATCTAGAGAGGGGTGTGTGGAGAATTAAGAAGAATATGGTAAATCTCTTTAGATCTAGTGGGAGATTTAATCTTTATTTGGAATCAAAGCTATGAGAACGGTCCACCTCTCGAAAGTGGCCAACGTTATCCTTGTATCTCAGTTTTTATGAAATAAAAATCCCTCCTTTCTATCCCAAATCTCTTCCCTAGCCATTAAATCCTCTTTTCTCATAAAAATCCCATCTTTCACCCCTAAAACACATAAAAACCATATTTTTATCTTAATTCCAGTCTGAAACGTAACAAAGTGATATCAGAGCGGTCGATCCATGGTGACTACTAGATCTAAGGATAGAATTGATGCATTGGAAGAGAAAATGGAGAAGTTTGAAGGTGAGATCCGCGACTTGATTAAGAAGAATGCCGACGAACAGAAGAGTGAGTTTGATCGGAAATTTTTGCAACTCATGGATGCCATATGTCAAACAAATCAGAGAGAGACTTGATGCGTTGCTCATGAGGATGGATCCGCCAGCGAAACAGGATCTGAACGAAAACTCAGATCCGAAGCTAAAGGCGACACCTTTCGGCGATGAGCTCCATTCCCAATGTGATCTGGCCCCAAATCTGAAGGTTTCAAGCGTAAATCTACTAGATTTGGAGAAGAAAGTGAACATCGGCGCAAATCTGATGACAAAGGTGACGCTTTTCCTCGAGGAGATACATTTCCAAGGTGATCCGGCCCCAGATATGAGGATTTCAAGCGTAGATCTAGCAAATATGGAGAAAAATGCAAACATCGGCGCAGATCTGAAGACGGCGACGCGACCAACGCACTTGAGGGGTGACCAGCGCACCTGAGGGCCGCCCGGGATCGGACGACCTCCCGGAGGGCCGTCCCGATTCGGGCGAACCCTTGGGGGACCGCCTTAAGACCCACGTGCCTCGAAAAACTTTATATGGGGGCCATATGTCACAGTTTGCAGCTGGGGATCTTACTAGGCCTTGGATGCGGTGTTTTGGACGAGGCCGATCTTCTGGTAGGTTTGCGAGAGACGATGGAGGTCTTGAATGGCCTTTTGATCCCTGAGGACGAGCATCATCAATCGGAGGGGAGTAGCCCATGCATGTCATGCATCACCTTGAGGACAAGGTGATTTTTTGGGGCGGAGTACTGTTAGGATTAGGATTTATGTCCACAATGGCAAATCTGTAATTTTTGGATACATGTGCATTTCTGTAATTTTGGGGTCCCTGGGGAAGATTTGTAATTCGGGGTAAAAACCTAGGTCAGTGGTATTTTGGTAATTTAGGGGCGGCGGGTCAATATGTGTTTTATAATAAATAGATGTGGAGATCTAGAGAGGGGGTGTGGAGAATTGAGAAGAATATGGTAAATCCCTTTAGATCTAGTGGGAGATTTAAGCTTTATCTGTAATCAAAGCTAGGAGAGCGGTCCACCTCTCGAAAGTGGCCAAAGTTATCCTTGTATTTCAGTTTTTATGCAATAAAAATCACTCCTTTCTATCCAATTCTCTTCCCTAGCCATAAAAATCCCTCTTTTCCATAAAAATCCCATCCTTCACCCCCAAAAAACATAAAAACCATATTTTTATCTTCATTCCAGATTTGAAACGTAACATCTTTCTCATACCAGAGTTCTCCCCGACCTAGGTTAACATAGAGGATGCTTGCTGGGCTTGTAGGATTGTCACAAGGTCCTCTTTTGTCCATACTTTTTACCCTCCTTGGAGATGAATTCTTGCTCTAATTATAAGGATGGCATCTCGTTGATAGCTTCTAATAAAGTTGTCATATCCTTCACGAAGCCTAGCTGACCTATTTTGATGCAAAAAGGATGTTCACGATGATGTTGATGATGCTAACTATTTTGCTAAGGGTTTCACCCAGAGCCCGTTAGCAAGGAGGACGCTAATCTATCAATTCAGGTGCGTGTGGATTCAGAAGAAGTGTATGTTAGTCCTAAGGTTCCACAGTAGCCTGGTGGTCTTGATTTGCATGAATTTTGTTCTCTATTTTAAATTTGTAATAATTCACATTTATTTCACAGAACAATGTTGCTTACCTTTCTGGTATGTATTGATCTTATTCTATGCTGTAATCTGTTTCTGAATGATAGTTCTTCAAGCACTATTGAAGGGGTTTATATTTGAATTGAGACATGCATATCCTGTGATTCACTTTTAGAAGCTTCCTATGTCTATGGTTTTTCATGGAGTTCCCCACACCAACCCAGTTACAAATGTTCATTTATGCGGAGGGAAAATGGAGTGCAGTATATCACACTCATTAGAGGATATTGAAAAATCAAATTGAAAATTGTTTAGTTTCAACAGAGTGGAAATCTATTGCAATTTTTCTTCCTTTCTTTCTAGATGCTTATTTTTTTGTTCATGTATCCCGTTTATCTGAATCAGATTTATGACAAGTTCTCTTTCTTTTTAAAACCATTATCATATTTATTTTCTTTTCCGAATCACACGACTGCCATTCTTTTATGTTTTTCGAACCTGTTATAGATGGAGCAGGAGTTCAACAATTTAGAGAATAGAAGAATAGACTCTTTTAGAGGCAGATTATGCCATATATTTGTGTTCTGGTGACACAGACCTTGACATATTGTATTTGGTTGATTAGGTGGTTCACTCTTTCTTTTTGATCGGAAGGTCCTGAGATACTTCAGGAAAGATGGACATAACTGGAGAAAGAAAAAAGATGGAAAGACTGTGAAAGAAGCTCATGAGAGGCTAAAGGTAAGTGAAATTTAAACAATTCTTCAATTTTTCATTTATGACAGGAAGCAACATCATTTCATACAATTTATTAGGCATCATGTTAGGCTATTCCTCGCCCCTCTAGATCCAATCAGCAATTTCAAATGAATGATGAAATCAATTATGGTCATGATTTGTTGTTCAATTAAATGAGTGTCATGAAGCGTTTATTGCAGACATTTCACATGAAAGTCAACATCTAGCTATCCATGCGACTTTGCCTTTGACTTCTGCATAAAAATTAGACAAATTACTATAAAGTTCTTCCAATTACAGGCAGAAAGCATCGATGTTCTACATTGTTACTATGCGCACGGAGAAGAGAATGAAAGCTTTCAGAGGAGGACTTACTGGATGCTAGAAGAGTAAGTGTTGGGATTTCTAGACTACATTTCATGTTGCATAAATGTTTATCTTACGGAATAACTTCACAAGAAACTTTTTCAGTATCTTACTCTTGTTTCATCAGTTATGTGACAATTGGTGAAAATAGTGACATCTTTCTTGAATTCCCAATTATTTTTGTTTTCATTTGCTTTTGTGCAATCCATCTGAACTAGTAACTAGGAGTAGTAGACTTAATTTCATATTCAAGAAGGTTCAAAATTTTTTTCCATGCGACACTATTATTACTTTGTCTGGTGATGCATCTGGCAATCAGGATGAATGGAGTTGTTAACAATTATAAACCAAAGTTTGAGGTTTTGGCCGATATCCCTGCGTATCGCCCGTATCGTATCGGTATCGGTATCGATGGGTAACGAGACCGAAACTACCGTTCAGTTTCGGCCGATACTGACCGATACCATTCAATACCAGTCGAATACGACGGAAGAAGAATGTGTAATTACATAAAAATCTCTAAAACCCCAAAAAATTTCGTGAATCAATATGTTGCAAAGAAAGTTCGGTTAAAAGAGAGGAGAAAACCCTAGGGGTTCGGCTTGAAAATGATGAAAAATTAGACGAAGAGACAAAACCAAGAAAAAATTGTTGAAAAAAGAAGAAAAAGGAAAAAAAGGAAGATGATGAAAAATGGAACTCACTGCATCGCGTCGCCGCCTCGCCGAACCCGCCTCCTGCCTCGCCGAACATGCCTCCTGCCTCGCCGCCACACTACGACCATTTAGCGTGAGAGAGACATAGAGCAAAGAGAGAGAGAGGCCCGAGTCGCCTTTCAGGATAGGCTGTGTTTTTCATAAAAGCAAACTTGTAAATAAGTGGTATGTGCATAGAGTAAAACAGTCGATGTACATAGCAAGCGGATTTTTTGTGGCAACCCTGTAAATAAATGGTATGTGCACAAAGCAAAATGGTGGGTGCGCAAAGCAACGTCCAGCGATTTTTTTTTGGCAAACTTATAAATAAGTGGTTTGTGCGCAAGGTAAAACGATGGGTGCGCAAGGTAAGTTTTAGGATCTATTCATTTATCTAATATTTAGTATTTAAGTATCAAACTTTAGGTATTTATTTGATATGATTATGAACTCAAATTTAGTTTATCTATTTAGTATTTAGTATTTGATAGTATATGATTAATATTTTAGTTTGTTAAATATTTAATAGTATGTGATAGGTTTAGATTTAAGAATCTCCAAAACCATCACTGTGTGTATATATATATACATATTTAAAGTATCTCCGAAATCGAAACCGATACCCGAAACGAAACTGCCGAAACTAGCGATACGGACGAAACCGAAACTTGCTTTCGAAACCGCCGAAACGGACGATGCCGATACCGAAACCTAAATTTTGGAAAGAACGAAACCGAGACCGAAACCTAGACCTAAAACCTTGGTTATAACCAATTCAAAAATGAATATCTAATTCAACACTTCTTGAGAAATAATTTTTATTATACAAAAATATTTTTTATAAAATATAAAAATTAATTATATTCTTCAAAAGATGTGAATAATACATGTTAATTATAAATGAAGTTGAAAAAGATGGCATCATATTATTTTTGATCAGGAGTGCCGACGTGACGACCATTGATTGACCACAAAAAGTAACCCATTTGAGCTACTTTTGTGGCGACCAATCAATGGTTGTCATGTTAGCACACCTGATAAAAAATGATCAGGGACCACATGACCTACATTAATACCCTTGCTTATTATAGACCGTGGGATTGAGCAGATTCTGATACTTCAGATATCTATATATTAAAACACAATTATTTTTGAATCTTAGGGCTGACTGAGACAAGCTAATGTCATGCTGATGTATAAAGAGGTTGATAAAAGAATGGCTAGAATTTTATCTTGGTAAAAGAAGGGTTCAGATGAGTGTTTGGAAAAACCACTACTTTTTTCTTTTGTTTTCAAACCCCCCACAATCATTACATTTGCGCAAAATACCACATATTTTCCCCTTTTGCTAAAAACCCCCTCTCATTTCACTTTTTACCCACTCACCATACACACACACACTTATGCACTTCCACCCTTTACGTCGAAGGCGCCCGCTAAATTTTTTAACGCTAATTTGTTGTTCCGACTCAAGGGCGCCCTCGCCGAATTTATTGTTCTACGCCGAATTTGTTCCGCACAAATTTGACTGTGTAAATAATGTTTGAAAATAAACATTCGCGGGGAAAAATCTTAAATGAATCGTGCCCGCGGGCACGGGTTATGACTAGTTCATTTATAGTCGCACCTGTAAATGGTCCCAAGTATCGAAATTTGAATGTGCATAAATCAAGCAAACTCGAAAGCATTTGTTGACAAATTTGTTTGCTACCCATGGGTTTTATAAATGTAAATGAACCTTGAATCCTTGACCTATGCATACCCACAAATTCAATTCCTTCTTTCTTCATTATTGGCAAAGTTCCCGCCATTGTCATTGTTATCCAGATTCGATGTCCTTTGCTCCCTCCATCAATTTTACCAAAAAATCCTACCAACATCAAGGACTTTTATAGAGGCAGTCACTATCAAAAGTCCTCCTTCCATCTAATTTGGATTCAACTTTGCCATGTCAATCAGAGTAGCTCACCATCTGTCTCTGATCATTCCTCTCGGATGACAATCTTCACTTTCCTCTACTGCCAGTCCCAACATCTCTATTGAAGCCCATCCATAGATGCCTCCTAAATCTGACGTAACTATCGCTATTAAGTTTGACATCAGCGCCATCATCATCAATCTCCTCTCAGTCCACATTCAAGCGCAGCAAGATACGGCTCAGCCAAAAAGCCGGGAGCGCCATCGTCATCAATCTCCTCTCAGTCCACGTTTGAAATCCATTTGCAACTTGCTTAGCCGATGTTGTCATTGTTTTTGTCATCGCTTGACGATTCTATCGCTTGAAATAGGCAATGCCGATGCATTTTCTTGTTGTAGTTATCGTCAAACCTCGATTGCTTGCCTTCTGCGTGACCAACGATTGCCGTTCCTGCTTTGACTTGGATTTGTGCTCATCCCATTTAACTTCAAGCTCCAACTCTGAGTTCAACTCTGAGTTCAAGTTAGTTTGTGCTGAGGACCCAACTCGGCCTGCTTTAGAACTCAACCCCGCCCATAATGATAGTTTGGGCTGAAATTGGGTTGATTTAAATTCTAAGGTATTATTGAAGTATTTCAAGCCTATTTGGTGCAAAATTTTCTTTAAGCATATTTTTTGTTCAGTCTTCTTCATATTATCCACCTGAAAAAACCTTCTTATGGTAAGAGATTGTTGCCTTATTGTTACAATCCTAGTAAGTTTGGTAATATATATGATTTTTAGATTTGATGAAAGATTGGGTCATTATCCAAGTGAGTTTGAAGGTGGGATAAAAGGTTTCGATGCTCTATTCTCTTATTATGATATGGCAGATATATAAATATATATTTATGCAAGAATTAGTATTAAAAGTGAATCAGATAGATGGTGGTTGAGCAATCTTGATGGAATTCACTCGTGGAAGCATATGAGAATTTCTTAACAAGCAATACTGGGTTCATTCAAGAGTCCATTGATCAACGAGATGTTATGATGCTCAATCTACTTTCATTGCTAATTGTTTATCACAACCATCTTTAAAGCTAGCACTTGATCCAAACAAAAAATATGGAAGATTAATCTAAGAGATAATCATGGAAATGCCGGTTGGACCACATGCTTTCTTAGACATGTACAGAAAGATGCAAGTAGAGAAAGATTTAGAATCAGAAGAAAAAGTGGCGCTAGGCACTAGGGTCTGAGCCCGATCCCGAGTTGATGCCATAGTTCCTGTCATAAATCCTAGAGATGGAATCAAAGGTTGAACTTGCAAAGTCCAAATTAGAAGCAGAGTAGGAGCCGGACCTTGAGCTTCAGCTCGAGTCCGAGCCAGAGTCCAAGGCCAAGCTACTTCATGGTTTTAAACTTGGGCTTGATATATAGATGCATGTTGAGTTGTTTCGTGAAGCGAATCCATTTTAGATTCTAGTTCAAATAACACATCAGATCGATTTCGTAATTTCGGATGTACCTCTACCTACTTGTCAGCATGTTTTTACATTTATTTTTAGCTATTTTATCCTTTCCTTTCAAATACTCTTATCAAGGTGTATGTTCGAGTTGTTTGATTTTGCGCATCTTCAAAACTTGATGTCAAGTTTTTTTTCCAAACATGGAAGATTTGATCTAGGACAAAGTTGCATAAAGAGTTATATTTGCTTAGAAGCTAAAGAAGATCATATCGTGCTAAAGGTTCAACAAAACTGAAGTTTCTTTTAGGTTTATTTTAGTTGTTTCAATAAGTGACGCTTGTTGTGCACGTATGCGTATTGGGCTTCTGTGCTTTTATTGTTTTCTTTATTTTATTCTATTTACATGTGTTGAGCATGTGGCTGAGATCTATAAATAAGTAATCAGAAATGATTAATCAATTGAAGAGTTGATGAATGTGAATGAGTTAATTATTTTAAGAATAATCTTCGCAGGTTCGTGAGGTATCTTAAAATTTAAAAATCTCTTTGCATGTGATGTGCTTGTGAGTAGAGGTTGTGAGGTTTCTGGCAGTGAGGTCCGAGGTCCGGAAGTTATCATTTAGTTATCTTTAATCTATTAATCCTTAACCCTGGTTCATCTTCAAATATATGAGATCACTAATTCTTTCACATATCCCACCATCGTAGAATCCTAAATCTTTAGATTCCGTGGCCCGTTACTCATCACTTAGTTGTTCTTAAGCACATGGATCATCTGTTTACCATGCATTTAGAATGCAGTGTGAACTTTGCTACAGCTGTACAATAACTCCATCTCCATCCCATTTTGAGAAAAAAATTACTCATAGCTTATAGTTAGATATGTAACATGCTTGGGATAGGTCTTAAATGTGCGACCTAGAGAGACATAAAGATGGGTGTATGCTTAACTGGATTCATGGTGGTTGGTTTCTAGTTAGACTATGGTTAAATGTATGCATTGTGGAGAGGAACACTGGTGTATTCATGGGCACCTACATCTCCGATTTCTCTTGAGTGTATATTTACATCTGACCTGCATGTAAAAAATTTGGACTGGTTCTTCCTCTTGTGCTTGTTATCCAGACATTTTCTCTAATTGCATATTCATTTCTTAGTGCTGATCTTATATGCATTTTCTTTTCTTTTTGTTGCATGCTGAGACATTGCCTACTTTCTGTTTTAACATTTTGTGCTCTCTGATGTTGCAGGGCATTCATGCATATTGTTCTTGTGCACTATCGTGAAGTCAAGGTAATATTTCATTTCATGGTTTCTTTCATTTTTCTGATAGAAACATGAACATGTCTTATTTAATATGTATGTTGTAACTAGTCCCTTATTTCATATGTGCATATTGATTAGCAACTCATGGGAATGGGTGTGTCCATGTGTTTCCAATCATATTTCTTGCATATTTCAAACATCAAATTTGTGATATCAAGTCCTTTCTTTTTCTTTATTACATTTTGTCAATCCTGCTGGTCTATTTGCTTGGGATACATGTCTCACGTATTGGTTGGTGCCTGAGTGGATTTTGTTCATGTACAAAGTTCCATGTTGGGATATGTCGTGCAAAACATATGGGTGACATGTTGGATCAAAACCGACATGTTAGCAAAATTGTCTAAAAATCATTATATGATAAATCTACCTTCATATCATAGTAGTGAGCGCTCAAAATGACATGCTGGCCGACACTCCGATGCTCTGGAACATTTGAAACAATGCAGTTGACAGGTCCCAAATTGGGTGAATATAGAGAAACATGGGAGAAGAAAGAGGGGAAATAAGATATATGGAATTAAAAAATTACATGGAAATCATCGATGTGAAAGAAAAGGGCAACTCATCATAATCTTAGCATCCATCCCTAAAATTTTGGGTTGAGCTTCAATGACTCAATAGAAAGAGAGAATAATAATAAAATAACAACAACAAATAATAATACTAATAAATAAAAAGAATAATAATAATAAACACAAACATGTTAAAAAATATGTTAGATCGATAATGAGAAAGGGCAACTCACACCCAAAAAAATAAAATGAAAAGGGGCAAGAATATAACACACAACAGAAAGTGAAGCATGAAAATGATAATGAAAAGGTGGTAGGCAGGAATGAAAAAAGTAAAGGCAAGTGAAAAAGAAATGTCAAATTTGTAAATGGGAAAAGTGAAGGGAGCTAGTTAAGAGAAGATGTCAATAGGAAAGTAAAATGCATAAAGGTTGCTTCTGGGCTCTTCCACCACTAGTCAGATTCCTTGTGGATCTTATGAGTTATGTAACATCTTAGGTGAAGCAGTAAGTAATTTCTAGGCGTTTAATCCTTAAGTTAGCCATGAAGTTTCTAGCCATTACAAGAGTGCCATGTTTTGTTAGTTGGGTGTTGCAGTTATATAAATGCATAATGGTAGATTACCTGATTTTCTTCTCATGCAATTAATTAACACACTGCCAACCACTTCTTTCACACACACACACACACACACACACACACTCTTTGTTGAAACATTTTAAAAAGCGTTAGGATGTTGTGAAGCGTCCGGTAAGCTACACAAATTTTCAAATTTTATTTAATAAAAAATGTTTTGAAAATAAAATTGAAGCAAGAAAAGCAAAATAAGAAAACAATATTTAACATTTCAGGAAATTGTGCAAAAAAAACATTTAAAAAAATCAGTCTTCGACAAGTTTAAATACACATGGTAACTAATACACGCTAACATACGCTTCGATTGGATTTTGGATGCACAGGTTTGTGATAAATATGAACCACACAAGTCAGTAACACCATACTTAACACAAAATCAATCGTCATTAATCTTTGCTCAGATTTGGTTGTCTGGGAAGATTTTGATCTCATTTGATTGTTGGCATGTTTCTTTATATAGTGATGTCTGTAAGGAAAGACTAAAGATAAGAAATGAAAATGACATCTGTGCCTAAGAGTTGGGGAGGGGATGGAGCCTGAGTAGAGAAGTCTATTAGGCAGTGCAAAAAATGGAAGGTCCATCTCAAGTCGGTTGATGCGAACATAAGAGGAAAAGGAGGAGTATGGCATCTTCACCTTTTGAATTCTAGAAAAGGAGGAGTATGTCATCTTCACTTTTTGCATTCTAGAACAGAATATTCATGAGATTTGGTGTTTTTTTTTTTTTTTGGGGGGGGGGGGGTTAAATCTTGTAATCAAATAATTTCACTTTTGGGAAAAAATACATGTGCTTCTACGTTATGGTTTTTGTACACTAAATATCCCCCAAAGCGTACAGTTTAAATTAAATTGTGCTTTTAGCATCTGGCACTGAAACTGGTGGGATACTTCGCTACAAAGCAGAGCGTGATGCTCTTCGCAGCACATTTTTCCAAACACTATTTTGTTGCCTATATCAAGTCATGTTTCTTGTGCCATAAAGTGCTAGTTGCAGTCATATGCTCATATAATTCACAGTAATAATGATGTGAGCTAGATTGTGGGCACGCATGCAGTGTTCATAATCTAATATGTAGCATAACATATGCTGTAATGCTATAATGGTGTTATGTAATTTTACTTGCTTAGTGAACGTTTGTATACTGTAATGGTGTTTGTTTGTCAAAATATATACATAAAAGAAGGAACCAACAGTTTGGGGTCACATGCCACTAAATCTAGCTAATTGCACTTTTGCGAAAAAAACATGTGCTTCTAACGCTACGGTTTTCGCACATTAAATCATACACCCCCAAAACATACAGTTTAAGTTAAGTTGCGCTTTTAGCATCTGTTACTGAAAACTAGTTTGATGCTTTGATACAAAGCATAGCGTGGTGTGCTTCTTAGCACACTTTTCCAAACACTGTTTTGTTGCCTATCTCAAGTCATATTTCTTGTGCCATGAAGTACTGGTTGCAGTCATATGCTCATATAATTCACAGTAATAATGATGTGAGCTAGATTGTGGGAACGCATGCAGTGTTCATAATCTAATATGTAGCATAACAGATGCTGTAATGCTATAATGGTGTTATGTAATTTTACATACTTAGTGGACATTTGTATGAAGTAAATTCATATATTTTAAGGGTACACATGGAAGAGAAATGGTTGAAAATTGTTTTGAATAGATATTTTTCTCCTGACATCCTGGGTTTCCAAATTTGTAATGGTACAAAAAGGCACATCAGAATTGTCTGTTTATAGTTCAAATTTGTATCGCAGACATGTAATCTGTTGTTGATCGAGCAATATGGACTAGCAAACAGACATAAATGAACATGGAAAGAGGAAGTAAAATTGGATATTTCTAATTGTTCCTGTACCAGGGGAGATATCCATTACCATAGCTTAATGGAAAGCACAGGGTTTATGTGGTAGGCTCCAAAGTATGATATGAAGTTGGTTTTGCTATCCTTATTGTATAGTTGATCCTTGCATTGTTATTATAGAGTGTTTATTTACATATCATGCTACGTAATTAATTTAAAACTATTTTTTATGCTGTATGTTTGATGCAACCCATCCACTTTGATTAGTTTATATTATAAAATGGTTGTTTTAGTTAACACTTACTCAACAATATCTTTCTTGTGGTTTAATTTTTCTTCTATACTACTTAGCCTTTTACGAACATTGTTCATCCATATGTTATGGATCAATTTTGTTTTTAACTCGCCTTTTCATGAACTTGATAATCCAAAATTGCAGATTCAGGGTGGCAAAGCAAGTTTTAGCCGTACCAGGGATGATATTGAACTCGCAAGAGTTGGGCATATGGACAGTCCTCTATGTTCTAATTCTTTCACAAGTCAGGATCAGTTGCCTTCACAAACTTCGGATGCTGGAAGCCCAAACAGTGCCCAAACCTCAGAATATGAAGATGCTCAATCAGGTATAACTGTTGCCGCTTCTTTTTTTACTGATGCATTATGTTTAGCAAAGTATGATGTTTTGAATAGGGTTACTTTACTGAAAGTTATTGCACCTAATATAGGTCCACTGATTCATATTTCCAATCATGCATCCTTTCTTTCAGTGTATCTAAAGCGAAATTCGATTCAGCAGATAATTATCAGGCCCGATCCAGATACCACCCTTTCCTTGGGTTGCTACAGCATGAGGATGGACATTTAATGGATGCGAGTCTCTTGAACTCAAACATTCCATTATCCTCCTTAATTAACCAGTGTAAGAGACATTTTACTGGTTTTTCTTGCTTCTAATTTGTTTTCAATACAATTGAACTGATTCCATTTTTTGTGTCTATCAGATGATAATCAAATTCCACAGGCATTAACACCAGAAACCGATTTCTATTCTGCTTCTAGAGAGAGTCTAGCTAACACATTCGATGGGATAGGCATTGGTTTAGGATTTAGTAGCTCTAGAACACAGTTAGAATTACCACCCTGGGACAACATAGAACACACTGCAACAAGAGTTCCAAGTGCATCCCTCCCAACTTCATTGGAAACAGGTGTTGCAACTGGTAACATTTCTAAGCAAGTAACTCATACATTTGGTGAACTTTTGCCGGATGAAGTCAATATCAAGCAACAAGATGATGTCAAAGCAGAACTGCAGGTATACCATACTTAGAGCCTCTGTTAAGTAGAAAGTTATTTGCAGATGATGTTGATTTTCCCAATACTACTAGAGATTTTTGCGAATGTTAATGAGATTATATGTGCTTGCTTGGATATTGGTACGACTGCTACCTTCCGGGCACTTTTTTACGGGGTCTCATATTCTGTGGACTTCTAAAATTAGAATCAAGTGGCAGGGAGGGCAAGTTATTTTTTCTCTCTCTTCCTGATTTGTACATGCACATGCATATATCGAAGCTTTTTTTACAAGCTAAGAAAAAGTGATTCAGTTATTTCTTGTGACTGAAAATAATAGGACTTGCAACATACAAAGGAGCTTATGAATGCTACTTTCTTTCATCTAAATATGGATCCAAATGATATTCATATACCATCTTTCCTGGCAGCTATGGTTTCTTACAACAATTTTACCAGTCAGTTGTTACCACCATCATCAACGTTGCCTTGAATTGTTACTGCAGCTCATTTGAGTAGGCATTGTCTTCTTACTCTATTGCCATTGCTTGGATTGTTTACTCCACATACCTTGTGGTTGTTGTTCTCTTTCCCACCATTTTTAAAACTATGAATTACTTATGATTTCATTTCTGAAACTTCATGTTCGAGTTTGTGGGCGACTTTGTTTTTTCATAGCTCTTCAATTTAAGATCATGTCTATCAAAAGCTACCGGGAACTGTAAAAGGGATATTGATATTGCATTTGTTCATTGTTGTTCTAGTCTCTTTCCCCTGATGATATATTTCTTATAAGTCTCATCTAACTGAATTCCATTCATTGCAATTTGTAGGATCTAAGAAGTGGATTGACTGATTCTGTTTCTTGTCAATAGCATTCTCAATTGGATCATGCCTGTGTTAAAGCATCTATGCAACTAACGTCTGTACATCCGAAAATTACTTCATGAATAGATTTGAAATTAGGTGTTCTTTTTATAATTTCCCCAAAGTCGTATGGATTGTATAATGATAATATTAATGGAAAACATTCCGTGGATGCAACCTGTCTTAGGTTGAGTGAGAAAGTTGAGCATATGCCACATGCTCTACATAAATTTGTGAAAGTCCAGACAACTTAGGGGTGGCAATATGAGACCAACCCGATCCAACCCGAACCCGGCTTCCTTAACCGGGTATGTGTAGGGGCCAATCCGGTTCGGGTAGGATCCGAGTTGACTCGACCCGACCCGGGTCGGGTATGGATTTGATCTGTCAACCCGGATGGACCCGAATTTCACCGGTTTACTTTCTCTTTATATATAAAAGTTTATATAATAACTTCAACACACAATTGCAAGGGGAGTTGTGGTTATACGGTATGAATTGTGGTCCTCTTCTTTAAAAGGTCTTGGATTCAATTCACTTTACCTACAACTTTTTAGTTAATTTTATTACTTTTGTTAATAATATAAAATGGTAAAGTTAATTATACTTTTCCACTGTCATCAGTGAGGTTTAAGCGACGAGCTGCTGGCAATTATCCAAACACTTAATAAATTGCTGACGGCTCTTAAAAAATAGCCGGACCTCGAAAAATGAGCGCGTGTAATTCAAATCTTAATGCTAAATGGGATTAAATAGTTTAACTGCTCAGTTTTGTATCAAGAGCTTTCTAGCTCAATTGGTTTGTGCATGGGGTGGAGTATGATTGGTCGCGTGGTCGAGGATTGATTTCACTTTTTTAAGTAAAAAGTATTTTTTTAAACTGAAAATTTTAAATAAATCCGGGTTAACCCAAACCCTACCCAGGTATTTTCCGGGTCACTCGAACCCTACCTGAATTCAATGCTGGCCGGGTTAGGGTTTACTGAATTCGGGTCGGGTTTGCGTTTACCTCTATCCGGGTCGGATTTGAATCCTGGCCGGGTTAGGGTTTAGCCCTTTCTGGGTCGGGTCAAATCTAACCCGACCCGACCCGACCCGTTTGCCACCTCTAAGTCAGCATTCTAATTTAGTATTTTATTTCTTCACTGTTAAAAAGGAGATGGAGAGTAACATCACTTCTCACACGGTTGAAGTTTGAAAACTTGAGTGCATGAGGGATTAAGCTGTAATCTTTGCCTCTGGAAATGATATGTAAGTGTTGACGTCCACCATGTTTGTTACTGTTTTAAGCTAAATTGAACAGTTAAAGAGAATCATTTAGATTCTATGGGGTAAAAGTGAAGATTGTTTTAGGCTTTTGCATAGTTGGATCATGTGACTGAAAGTTTATGCTTACTAGTTACTAGACAAATTTATATCAGGTTAAAATGAGTGGATTTGGGTTTTGACTGATATTCTTAACTGTTAGATTGGGACAATCTATATCTGATATTTTTGATTCATTTATTAAATGCCTTTCTTTATTTGAAATTATTTATGGAATCTAAACAGTGTTATGTAATCTTTAGTAAATGCTCTGCACACTCTGAAGTGCCAGTTACAATGGTGACCATGAGTATTTATTATTTAATGGTAAAAGCTTTGAAGTATTGGCTTTGTCATTGCCATACTGATGCTTCCTACACTAGGCATCTTTCAAAATGTAAACATACATAAAATATTCTTGCAAAGTGGGAACCCTACATTTATTGCTTGACTTTTTATCAGTACACCATAACAGATGGAGACATCCACAAGGAACCAAGTTGCATCAGCATCTTCCCATACAAAAAATGATATCGACATAGCTTGAAATCTAATCTCCTGCATGTAGCATTAACACTTCTGGCATAAAGTTGGAGTGTGTCTGATGTGGAACCAAGGGGAAATTAGGAGAATTGGATAAAATGTGGAAGAACAAGGGGAAAATTGGGGCTTTAAGGCTCCTCACCAAGTTGTCACCAAGTTGTTGACTTCTCGTCAATGGGGTTAGAACCTATCTCCTATCAGGGAAATTTGATCTGAAATAATTCAGTGAAAAATAAAATGAGTTTAGAGCCTATTTATAACTTTACATTTTGTCACACATTCTCTCCCAACGAATATTGGATTAAAACTCTTATTTAAAACACTAATAAAAAAACAACTCAATTAAATAGAGCTCAGCAATTGGCTCAACTCAGGCTCGAGCCCAACCATAACGAGCTAGGTTGGCTCTTGCGTCTTCTCCTACGAGTGTAAACTCGGATGTCCTCATTAGTGTTATAAAGTCATAGCATGTCCAACACATGTATCTAGCTTGTCATACTTGACACTTCTTGCTGTGTCATTGGTTTCTTGTATGTATTTTTTGGAGTTTGTGATGTGGGATGTTGTGCGGTGTTTTTGGCATTCATGTGTCTACATGTAAATTAGCAGAGCTAGAATGTAGGCCTTTATCTGTTAAACATGTTGACATCATTACTTTCTGCATGTTGTCACACATGAACTGGGTCAGATAGGATTTTAAATTTATAATTTCTGTATGATTGGGTCAATTATCGTAGTTATCCAGTGCAGGCTTGTTCAGGACCTTCAGGTACTCCTGAAATTCAGATACTTCTTTGTTAGTTTTTCCAAAAGCCATGGTTTCCGCTGTGCTCCAGTTTCAGGCATATTTATTTTTTTAAAACAGTGCTGTCTACTTGTCCACATCCTTTTTTTGGTTTTGTTTAATTCAATAGTATGGCCTTCACTTTAGTTGAAACATGGTTACATGTTTCATGGATACTGAACTGAAAAAAGTTACTTTAAAATTTGTTTAATGTATCACTGCTTCTTATACCATCTGATTTATCAATTACCAGAGAGTTTTGGTTTTTTGAAAAAAAAATGTTTTATGCAAACCCCATTCTGTTGTACAGGTATATGATCCTGATGTTGATTCTTTTACTTCATCCAACGTCGATTTAAAATATGAGCTTTCGTTAGAGGGAAATATGAACTCCGCAACCATATTGAAACAGCCATCACTAGGACTTTCTAACATACAAGGAGAAGGATTCACAAAATACGACAGTTTCTCCAAGTGGATGAGCAAAGCCCTTGAAGAGGTTGATGACACAAATATGAAATCAACCTCTCAGGGTTATTGGAATTTTATGGAATCTGAGAGGGTTGATGATTCTGGTATGTCAAATCCAGAGCAAGATGCATTCATTGTGGGTCCATCCGTCTCTCAAGATCAGCTTTTCAGTATAATAGATTTTTCTCCAAATTGGGCATACAATGGCGTGGAAACCAAGGTGTGGAAAATTTTGAATTGGTACTTCACAAATCTCTTAAATGATAAGAATACAATTTTTTCTCCAGCCTTCTCTGTGTGTACACATGCAGTGCAGCAAATGAGATAACAGTTTATCTTTATTCTGTAATGATAAATGGTTTACGTTGCAGGTTCTGATTACAGGTATATTTTTGAAGGACAAAAAGGATGTAGAGAATATTATACTGTCATGCATGTTTGGAGAAGTGGAAGTTCCTGCTGAAATTTTAGCAGATGGTATTCTCCGTTGCCATGCTCCACCTCATGGATCTGGAAGGGTTCCATTCTACATTACCTGCTCTAATAGACTGGCCTGTAGTGAAGTGCGGGAATTTGAATATCGAATCAATCATGCTGAATGTAAGGATATTTCTGATTTGAGCACTTGCAATGCAAATGAAATGCACCTCCACATTCGTCTTGGGAAGCTATTATCTCTTGGACCAATTGACCACTCAGGTGCCTCGAGTGATGAGCTGGAGAAAGTTCATATGAGAAATAAAATTAATTCACTTCTGATGGAAGCTGATGACAAGTGGTTTAATATGCTAAAATTGTCAAATTACAAAGAGCTCTCCCCTGATAGGGTAAAGGATCAGTTGCTTCAAAAGCTACTGAAAGAGAAGTTACATGATTGGCTTATTCGGAAGATTGCCGAAGATGGTAAAGGTCCTAATGTTCTAGACAAGGAGGGTCAAGGCGTCATTCACTTGACAGCTGCCCTGGGTTATGATTGGGCTATAAAACCAATAATAACTGCAGGTGTCAGTATCAATTTCAGAGATGCACGTGGATGGACAGCCCTTCATTGGGCTGCTTCTTGTGGCAGGTAATAATTTCTTTTAATCATCCTTGTATTTTCTTCCATATTGATGTGTATTTTAATGTTCCGGAGTATTACTCCCCTTTTAATGTCTTTTTATTCCTTTTTTGAAATTCAGAGAGCGGACAGTTGTTTCCCTTGTCACACTGGGTGCAGCTACGGGAGCATTAACAGATCCATCACCTGATTTCCCTTCCGGAAGAACACCTGCTGATTTAGCATCTGGAAATGGGCACAAGGGAATTGCAGGTTTCCTTGCTGAGTCATCTCTGACTTCTCACCTTTCGGTCCTTACTTTAAAGGATGATAGAGGAATTAATCTGACTGATGTTTCTGGTATGGATGGCATTAACAAGTTGGAAGAGCAGAGCGGCATTCACCTTTCTGATGGGGATGTGGAGGCTGAGCTTTCTTTGAAGGACTCTCTGTGTGCCGTTCGTAATGCTGCTCTTGCGGCAGCTCGTATCCATCAAGTTTTCAGAGTAGATTCCTTCCAAAGGAAAAAAATTGTCGAATATGGTGATGACCAGAGTGGAATATCAGATGAGCAGGCTCTATCACTAGTATCTGTCAAAACATGTAAAATAGGACAAGGTGGTATGCCTGTACATGCTGCTGCAATAAGAATTCAAAACAAGTACCGTGGGTGGAAGGGGAGGAAGGAATTTCTAATTACTCGCCAGCGTATTGTTAAGATCCAGGTGATTGTTAGAGATATACTTAATTGAATCTGCAAAGTCATTCCTATGAAGTATGTCCTGTATTAAGTTCTTTATTTAGCACACGTGCCGGTGCACACGTTTATGTCTGTAAGAAAAAGAGTTCCATAGGAAATTACTTAGTGGCCAGACCAAAATGTTCATGTTATCGTCATACCCAAATTAGCAATGTATAAGAACGTCATGATTTTCACAATGGTCATCAATCTATCGAAGCGTGTTATTTGCAAAAGGTTAATGTACAAAATATATCAAAACTACATGATTGTCTTAAAAAGATTTTAGGATGCGAAGAACATAATGAATGGTCATCTATTGGATGGTCAAGATTTGGACTTTTCGTCAAATCCTTGGGTTAACCATGTGTTGGGCTTTAAATTAAACCATGTAAGGTTACCGAAGGAGTCAACTTGATGCTGTCTCAGCTACATGCACATTCCCACATGCTTACCCATAATTTCCACTAAGAGTGATTTCGAATTGTTAGATTTGTTATATGAAGATCAATTTATTAATTTTTCATTCAGTTAATTTTTGTCTTAAATAGATAAATAACAAAACGTTTACTTGCTAGTTGACTTAGAATATCCTTGGTGTACACCCTTGCAAAGAGACTACCAAGAAAGCATATGATTCATCATTTTCTAAAGTTTAAAAGGAATTCAGCCTCAACTGGAAGTATACTTGTTAGATTGACAAATATCTAGTATTTTTGGATTTCTTGTTGTACTATTTTTGTTTTTGTTAGTTGCAGTTAATAATCAAATTTTGGATTGAATTTGTGTTCCTAAAATTGTAGGTATATTTAATTCCGATGAATTAAAAAAAATTGTGGGTATCAATTGTTTGGCTACAAATCATGATTTTGGTATATTTTTGTTGCAATCAGTATGCGATACTAATGTGATTTGTGAAGAATTGTAATGAACTCTACACAGTGTGATCCTTAAAATAAATAAATTTTATATTAGAAATATCAGATAAATAACTAAATGAATGGTTATTTTGTTTCCTTGCACATATTAACAAAAATCATTAACAGAGGTATGTTGAACAACATTTATCGCATATTTTATTTTTAGATTTATTTAATGTGCTATTTTCTAACATTTTATTGTACCTAGAAATTGTAATTTAGTTAATATTTTGATGTAGTATATTCTTGGGGTCACAGAATGCTATCATGATCTGGGAAGTTTCCATTTGAAATTAAATAGACGTGTTCCAACTTCCAATCAGGGTTAATTGATTATTATGACATTTGCCTAAATAAGTAAAGAAGATTGTTACTTTTATTAGAAGAACTTGGTAGAATCTAATATTGAGCAATTTTTGAATTGGACTTCGGTATCTCTTTTATTCTTAAAAAAATTCAATAATTTTTTTGGTTGCTGGCATTTGGTGCATGCGTGAATTCATGCACGCGTGTACGAAATGACTGTCATGTGCATCTTTGTTATCTATAGCTGATTGAGAATAATATATACTATTAAAATGTGAACTCTTACAATTGGAATTGGAATTTGAGTTGTTCATGGATTAACATGGCGTTCTTTTTCTATTTTGCAAAATATTTTAAAATTTAATTCAATTCAATTTTAGTGGGATGGTCCTCGTTGAATACACAACTTTGATAACCCTCAAGTCCCAATGACATGTCTTTATTAAATAATTAATGAATGTGATAAATCCGGCCCACTTTTGGGGCCTTTTGGTGTTATTTTATTAGAATAAGGGTGTTTGGGTAATTAGACTTTTATTTAGATGATTATATAAGAGGAGGGAGGCCGGCCGGCCCTAGGGGTGTGGATTTTGACTATTTTGTGAAATCGAAGAGATAGTCTTCGGCCTACAGGAGGGTGCGGATGTTCCCTATCAATCGGCGTCTTGGGAGGGCGATTACCCCTACAGTTGTAATAAATCTATCCCTTTATTTTTTGTTTTATTAATAAAATTTTCGACTTACTTTTGGGTCCCTATCAAATTGGTATCAGAGCGTATCGATCCATGCGTCGACGACGAAGGCCAAAGATCGTATTGATGCGGTGGATGAGAAGCTTAACGGTGAGATCGATGGTGTGAAGGAAACCCTAACGGAGAGCGACGAAGCAATTGCAAAGTTGACTGCTTCCGTGGAGCGGATCACGGCTTCCAACGAGAGGATCACGACAAGGCAAGACAAACAAGATGAGGCCCTCGAGCAAACCATCTTTCAACTTTCGATTCTCACCGGGAAGGGTGGAAACGACGACACAATTCCTAATCCGTCGAAAAAGATGCCACCTTTGGAGAAGGGGAACGATAAGATGGAGAATTTTGATGAGGGCTTGCTTTCCGACGCTGACGATTACTTCAAAGACGAAGAGAAAGAGCAGTGGAGGGAAGATGAGATCGTTTGACGTCAACGAGGCGGCGAGGGTAGCCGGCTGAACCCCCAAATTCAACAAGGGGGTGGCCGGCCCAGAACAGGGGCGGGGGCAGCAGGGTCGGCCGAACCCCGCTGCTGGCCTCCAACAGGGTTGGCCGACCTGCCGAGCACATCGGAGGGGTCTCTGGCAGTCCCTGTAGGGCCTGCTGGGGCTGCCTCAGCCCAAAACGTGCTTCGACAAGGTCGGTCGAACCCTGTCGGCCTCCAACAGGGTCGATCGACCCCGCCGAGCACATCGGAGGGGTCTCCGACAGCTCCTGCAGGACCCGCTGAAGGCTTGGCAGCCGTCGGCGACCCCTTGGCAGCTGCCAAGGGGCTTTTCCGAGTCCAATGCAGCCCAAACAACAGCACATCCTCCTTCACAGACGCTTCATGTCTACGAGGATCACTTTTAGCCGTCTACGGCTATTCAAGACATGTACAAGGTGATGATTTCTATTCCGGTGAAGGAGGGGCATCAACTACGAAGATGAGGGAGAGGTGTCTATGGTGGAGGAGATGACTGGGGAGACTACGAAGGACAAGGAGGAGGCCCACGGGGGGCTTCGAAGGGCACAAATGCACTTACCATTCCAACTGCCAGAGGCATCACGACGGAAGAGCAGATCAGGGGCACTTCGGGGTGGATAGCAGAGTATGAAAGTTGAAGATGCCGATATTCGAGGGGGAGGATTCACATGCGTGGATTTACAAGGCGGAGATGTTTTTTTACTGTGTCTCGTATGACTGAGGCACATAAGTTGAAGGCGATTGCAGTATGTCTGGAGGGAAAGGCTTTAGGGTGGTATCAGTGGAGGGAGTAGCGGCTCCCATTTTGCAGTTGGGAGGAGATCGAGGACCACATATTGGAGAGGTTCCGGGAGCTTCACATGGGGAACCTCCATGAGCAGTTGTTTGCACTCAGGCAGGCCGGGTCTGTTAGGGCGTACATAGAGAAGTTTGAGACTCTCAGGCGAGTGCGAGGGGTCTCTGATGAGTCACTGGAAGGTACTTTCTTGAAGGGTCTGAAGCCCATTATTCGCTCAGGTATTCATCCATACAAGCCTCAGGGGCTGGTGGAGGTCATGAAGATGGCACAGATGGTAGAGGACCACCAAATAGAGGAGAGGAGAGCCAGGTGCAGTTTGGGTGGGCATGTTTCGCTCAGAGCTCCAGCAACAGCATGTGGATTGAAGGCGGCTGTAGGGACAGATCAGTCAAATAATGAGAAGATTGAAGATCAGAGCAGCGCACCGCCAGCTGAGGGTCAGTTTAGGAGGATGACTGATGCCGAGATGAGGGAGAAGAGGCAGAAAGGGCTGTGTTTCAGATGTGATGAGAAGTT
Source organism: Scilla litardierei (assembly GCA_030789695.1). Classification (NCBI taxonomy): domain Eukaryota; kingdom Viridiplantae; phylum Streptophyta; class Magnoliopsida; order Asparagales; family Asparagaceae; genus Scilla; species Scilla litardierei. Next base: position 182,630,577 of record CM061140.1, on the reverse strand, counting down.
CACCCTAGGGCATAATTATGGGATGCGCAAGCTGCAAGTGCTGATCGCCGGGACGACGACGAGGACAGTGGAGGAGGAAGAACCCGGAGGGGATGACGACTTTCCCTTGGAGTAGGACCGTAAGAGACTTCATGCTCCACCTTGAGGACAAGGTGGGTTTCGGGGGCGGGGTAATGATAGATCAGGCCCACTTTTGGGGTTTTTTTGTGTTATTTAATTAGAATAGGGGTGTTTGGCAATTAGACTTTTAGTTATATGATTATATAAGAGGAGGGAGGCCTGCCCTAGAGGTGTGGATTTTGACTATTTTGTGAAATCGAGGAGATACTTCTTTGGCCTACGGGAGGGTGCGGACGTCCCCTATTAATCGGCGTCTTGGGAGGCGATTACCACTACAATTGTAATCAATCTATCCATTTATTTTCAGTTTTACTAATAAAATTTCCGATTTGCTTTTGGGTCCATATCAGAATGATAAATGCCATTTTTTATAATAAATTTATTAAAATACTCAAATTCAACTTTAATAAATTGTCAATTTTTTACATGGGAATTTGCTTGTACCCACTAGTCTAGCAAGTATTACTTGCAGGATGAAATTTCCTCTGAAGAGGTCAAACAATTCATTCTCCTCGTTGATTGGTCAGCACTTTCCATGTTGATCTCCATAGTCTGAAACATAAATAAACCAAAGATCTTATGTCATGCATACTCAATGGATTTATGGGTGAAAAATGTCTCTTCAAAACAGATAAATTTACAACCATCTTACGCAAGGTAAATTAGTATTAAAATCTCATGATATTTGGTGTATCCACGTGTGAGGTCAACATGATGAACACGGATGGTGTCGTTCATCCTGTCGGGGGAGGAGAAGTGGTTTTTAGTTGTACGAGAAATTTCCTTTTATACCAGCTGATACCCACTCATACCTACTGAAAGAATAATTTTGTTATTTTCCCAAATGAAATGAATTGATTTTTTCATCTCGTGCGCTTGGTACACATGCATTGTATGCATATGTTTACTAGCTCTTTTAGCACGTGAAGAGCGCATGTCTAATTACAATGAATATGTGATGCAGAATTGAAGGTGTGGAAGAAGTGGTGGGGAAGTTACGGGTTCATAGTTCATGAACTAACATTTTTATTCAATCACTAAATCATAAATAGTTGACTACATACACATATTTATAGGAGAAGAAGCAAACTTCTATTCCAACTATTATTCATATTTCTAATAGAACTCAAATACCTAAATAAATAAATGAGAATAAAAGAATTTTTACTAGAGTATGAAACTTAAAAAAAACCCAAATAACAAAATTTTAAAAGGACTAAAAGATTTAAACACTAAAGTGACTCAAACACTAAAAGTAAATTTGAATTCAAGTTGGATTCTTATCATTATCTAGCTTTGAAGATTTGCCTCCTGCTGAATGGTGATAAAAAGGTACAACTGCGTAAAACTAAGCAATCGGGCGCCGTTGAAGGGTGGGAAATCAACGCTGCTAACGATAAGCTATCATCAAGCTCTTATGAAGTAGTCAATTCAGTTACATCGACATCAATCCTTGGCATAGCTTATCGAAACCTAAACGATATATGCAATACCTTTCCATAGGTTCAAGGATGAATCTTTATGGCCAAATTCTGTTCATCTCATCCTCCATAACGGTAAATTTTTGGAAATTTTTATTGGATTTTGCAACAAATTTGTGAGTAGTATGGTTAATTGCAATAATTTTGCAAGCCTCAAGATACATCACTCAACAGATACACATAATGCATAGGGAATGCAGTAGCTCCATGATCAATACCCAAGTCTAGTGAGCACGGGATTAAGGACCAACCCACCTTTTTATTTCCTACCACTTTTAGGTCGGCTAGGAGTCAACATAAATTCATTTCCCTCAAAGTCGAATGTGTGTTAGATATTTTAGAATATAAAAAATCTAAGTTGTACAGCCAAGACCTACATAGTAGGGTATGTACTGCATCTATCAGTATAACATCACCCGATATGTAAATCTGATAGCTTAAAAATTAAACAAGCACCAACAATGTTACATAATAGCATGTACATTATCATCAATCCATGTAACATTGTAATGCTGTGGGTGATGTTTAACTTTTAGTTTTCATTTTCTCTAAAGCTAACTTGACGATTAAATTCATACAATTATCTCTGTCAGTCATCACTCTATGAAATTCATTTTCAATTTTAATGTAGGTAAAGAAAATGGCTTTTACCAATCTTACTCACTCCTTGGTTTGCCAATCTTACTCACTCCAGGTGTAGTGCATAAACACGTAACGCCGGCTATATCACTAGTATCCTCCAATGGAAATTACTATCCTTAGTTATATTCATCTTCACTAAGGCCCTCTCCAAGGTATAAGTTCTTATTATAGCATTGATTGGCGAAGTGACTGTACCAATGATATTTGAAACATTGTACTCCATTTAGCTTTTGTTCTGATGACTCTTCAATATTAGCTTGTCCATTTGACTTCTTAGCAACAATGATTTCTGATTTGATTATGGTCTTATTTTATCGCTTAAGGTGCTCTTTGGCTTTAGAAGTGATGTCCTATTTAGTGGTGTCCTTAAGCTTAACTCAATGTCTTGTGCTAATTGGAATGCCCCATCTAGGGTATCTACGACATATGTGAGCATCCCATATTGGAGCTCAGGTTTTAGCCATATGCGAAGTCTCGAAGGGGTAAGTTGAGGGTTTCCTCATACATCACACTTAATCAGTAAATTGTTATTTGCTCATATATTCTTGCATCGACACATTATCCTGACAAAGTCTATTAAATTGGTCAAATAGGCGGTCTCGATAAAACTCAAGAATGTATTTCTCATTAAGCTTGGTATTCATCTCTTCCTATGTACGAATAGGATCTCAAAATTTTCTATTTGTCCGTCTCTCAACCGAAGTCCATTATATCTCAGCAAACTCATGTAGTTTTATCATAGCATCATACATGCTTCAGAATATCATGTCATTAAAGAAGTGCTTCATATCTACTAACTAATTTGAGAAAACCTAGAATCACAAGTATTGTCAAAACTAGGTACATCTATCGTGAGCTTATGTGTGATGTCATCTCTGTTACGATCATATCTACGATCATATTTACCATCGGGATCATCTTTATGATCAGAACCTTTCCTAAGGTCTCTTCCATTACCTTGATTTGCACCATTACTATGACCATCCCTCCCTCATGTGTGAGTGTCATCAACTCATTCATGTGTTGCATCTATGCGTGTTGATGTTTGCTCAAAAGAACAGGTTGTGCCTACTTGAAATGTTTGGATCATCTTATGAAGATTCTTTAGGGTAAACTTATTAAAGGTGTTTCAGTTTGAGGATGTTCCATCGACCATGTTGGTTTGTAAAAATTTTCCACTATGCAATAGTATGCAATGAAAAACAAACACGCAAATGATGCAAAATCTTACACACAATATGCACTAATTATGCTAGATAAAATAAAATCATACGGTTTGGTTCTATATGTAAAAAGAAAATGCAATCCTAAATATGATGGTGCAAGCACACAAATCAATACTAAGAAATAATATGCAATTTGATGAGACCACATTTTATGAAAAAGGATAGATATGGAATTTTAGGAGTCTTAGTGGTGTTTTCCTGATTTTTTGATTTCTAGGGACTTTTTAGTAATTTTAAGTTTTAGGAGTCTTTCATGCAATCTTGTATTTTTCAGTTTGTTATTTATATGGGGCTAAGGGGATTAGGGATTCTCATGCTTGATTGTTGTGAAGAAACTTCATAGAGGTTGAGATTTTCCTCTTTCATTGGAGCGCGGCCGCCTCTCGAAGTGGATGCTTGGAAGAGAGAGTTCCTCTCAAAAGAACTCATCATTATTCTTTGTACTCTATTTTTAGTTCATCATCAATAAAAATCCCTCTTTAATATCAATTCTTCTCATCAAAACCCTAAAAATCCCGCCTTTCTTCCAAAATACTAACTTTGTACATCAAAATCCTAGAAAAATCCTATCAATTGGTATCAGAACGGTGAGATCCCCATAGCGACAACGAGATTTAAGGAAAAGGTCGATGAAAAATACGACGACAAACTTGAAGAATTGAGGAAAACCATGGAGGAGTGTTTCACGTCTTGATGGAATCCATGATGAAAGCGGCGATATAAGGGGTTGAGGCGTGGATGGATGCAAAAGTGGATGCAAGGTTGGAGGCTATCATGCAAAAGGTGGCTCAACAATTTGCCTAAGGATATCAAGATCCAAAGGCCAAGTCTTTGGCGGAGGCAAAGAAAAAGGCGAAACTTTTGGAGATAGCCAAGCTTGATTTGAAGAACAAAGATATCGGCTCAGATCTGGGCAACAGTGGCGATAACAATCTAGATCGGGAGCAAAAGGCACCACCTTTGAATTCGAAAGACGGGAAAGTCGACAACTTTGACGTGAATATACATCCAAACGACGAAGAACGACATAAGGAGATAAGCAGTAGGCTTGTCGACTCTCCTCAGGGGCTTGCTATTTCTCGGGAAGGGCAGCCAGACCTGCAAGTTGCCTTGCATGCCCACGGGCAGGCCCACACGCTGGCAGTGGCCTGTATGCAATCCTGCTAGGCCCGCAAGTCCTGTTCACGGCTCTTCTGGGCCCACAATGACCCGACAATGCTTGTCAGGGCCTGCCATGGCCCGACGACATTTTTCGAAGCCCGCCATGGCCCGTCGACACTCTTGTGGGGTCTATGGTCCATCGTTTGCACATGGACGACCTCCCGAGCATGGCCGTTTTTGTTTTGGGCGTGGACTTTCAGCCGGGCAGTGTGATTATCATGACATCTATTCTGGTGTCGATGACGGTGGAGACCAATCATATTCTGACCTAGGAGGCATGCAACCCACTTGGATAATGTCACTTTTCGGATGTGAAGTAATGATTAGGCCACATTTTATTAAAAAGGACATCTGGAATTTTAAGAGTCTTCATGGCGTTTTCGTAATTTTTGGATTTCTAGTGGATTTTTAGTAATTTTCAGTTTTAAGGGTCATTTATGCCATTTTATATTTTCAGTTTGTTATTTATATGGGGCTAGGGGTTTAGGGATCCTCATTCCTCATGCTTGATTATTGTGAAGAAACTTCATGGAGGTTGAGATTTCCATCTTTCATTGGAGAGCGCTTCTCCAATCGGCAGCTTGGGAGAGAGTTCCTCTCAAAAAAAACTTTTCGTTATCCTTTGTATTATCTTTATTTTCCGTTTTTCATCAATAAAAATTCCACTTTAATCCCAATTCTTCTCATCAAAACCCTAAAAATCACACTTTTCTTCCAAAACCCTTACTTTCTACATCAAAACCCTAGAAAAATCCTATCACAGTTAAACAATTAAAGAGTTTGTTCATATTAGAAGTCATATCTGTGCATGATGTATGATCTTTAAGACTCGTAGAGGACCAATCCAGATGATCAGAGGTGAAAATTCCTCACAAAAAGTTTAAAATAATTAAAATAGGGTATTATGTATGTTTCACTGACCGAAATCCAAAAAATTTCTAAAATTAAAAAGCCGCAGTTCACACGTGCGATTTGGAGCTGATCAAAAGCAGCGGTAACAATAATGATTGTAGATGGCAATGGTTGGGTTGAACGAACGAAGCGAACGACAACAACTTCTAGGTGACGACCATTGTGAGTCACAACTAGCAACCTTTGATGGCAAGGATGATGTTGACAATGACAACGAAGAAGGCATTAGAGATTAAGTTGACTGTGGATCTCAGTTGAGGGTATGACGACAATAGCAACAGAGAAGAATGATATCGGTAGTTCTGCGTGAGGTTGATGATGAAAGAACCGTTATCGGGAAAGTTTGACGGATACAAAGACCATGGCAATGAAGAAGACATGGTGCCTTGGGGTTTTGATTGATGGCAACAATGCAATCGGGCGACGATGATAGTGATTGTCGAGTTGGCAGAGGTAGAGGGGATGAAGGATTTGATGATGAAGGGAGTGAGATGGTGGAAATTGGGATTATGGTTTTGTTTCAGGGAAGGGATGTGGTGTTGGGATTTTGATGCTGGTTGCTGCTGTAGATGCGAATGGTGACAATAAGGTGAAGGTGATGATGAACAATACATTTTTTTTGAAACTGCATCTTTTTTTGCTAACAAAGACGAGAACTACTTTTCCCCAAAACAGAGGCTACATAAGATGGCGCTAGGGTTTATGCTTTTTTGGTGCTATCTAAAATAACTAATTTAAAAGAAAGATGACGGAGATGAAGAAGAAAAGGAATTTAGCTTTGATACCAAACGTGATACAGAACTGAGGGTGGAAAGAAGTGGGTTAAATTAGGGGGTTGTAAAAATAAATGGATAACTTGATTTTAGGCTTGTCGCCATGGAAATCCAACAAACATTGATTTGAACACCTTGCATGCAAAGATTTCTTCTGACCTGACACCGAGGTAGTGACGCCCACTTTCACATCTCTCATGCAAAAGATTTGTAATAATTGTAAGCAAAGTTCATAATTAATTTTTTTTCCAATCACTAGTATCATAAAGCGTGAACTACAGTCCTATATTTATAGGAGTAGAAGCAAATTCCTATTTCAACTCTTACTCAGACTTCTAATAGGACACAAATACCTAATTAAATAAAATAAAATAAAGGTATTTTTCTTAGAATATGCAACTCAAAAGGACTCAAATAGCAAAATTATATAAAAGGACTCAAAGACCATAAAACTAAATTGACTCAAATATTAAAAGATCAATTTGAATCCAAGTTGGATTAAACTTTTGGCCGTTTAATTGCACCTAATTTTTTTTCTTTAATTATTTGGACTTTTAATTCCTTCTTATTTATTCGAGTCTTATTAAAGAATTTAACTTTATCTTTTTTTTAAAAAGAAAATATAAATGGTGCAAACGGTTGACACCAAATTGAAAGTTAATTAGTGTCAAATTGAGGAACCACATAGGCTTTGCATTAAATAGTATGCCCATGCTCATGGGTGCTTGCTTCTGGAGGAAATTATACGGCTTTAGTTTCCAACTATCATCTAAATTCTGCAAATTTAATGATATCTTAATAGATGGTGCTAGTTTTTTAAATACTCGTCCAGCAGGATAACATTGAGTTTTTGATACATTTTTATAGATTGGGGTTCTACATCCACAACCTAATGGTTTAAACTTATCAATATATTGTTTTAGTATCTCTGCTATTTCAGTATATTATCCATCTTTAAAGATGTTAATCAGCTTCTATGTGGTTAACCTGATTATAGATTCCCTTGTTTTTTCTGTTCGGCTTATGTGCAGGCCCATGTACGAGGTCACCAAGTGAGAAAACGTTACAAAAAAATTGTCTTTACAGTTGGAATATGGGAGAAAGCAATATTGCGCTGGAGAAGGAAAGGTGTTGGGTTACGTGGGTTTCGATCAGTAATTGCTGAGGGAACTAGCATGCAAGTTGAACCTGCTAAAGAAGATGACTATGATTTCCTGAAAGAAGGAAGAAAGCAGACAGAGGCTAGACTGGATAAAGCATTATCAAGAGTGAAGTCTATGGTTCAATATCCAGAAGCTAGGAATCAATACCGTAGGCTGCTGACCGTGGTTACAGAACTCCAGGAGTCCAACGTAATGTTTTCTTCGTTCCCTTGTGATTCTTTTATGATTATAATTGGTTGCTGGTTTTGCTCTTTGAGTAGCTTTTGATATCCTAACCATTTTAACTTGTTCCCTTCCGACCTTTTTCTTGCTTTACGAAATTCGGTACTTGCCATTTAATATATATTGTTTTCCAAATATCGCAAACTTAACCAGATTGATATCAGTGTGGCTTGTGGCCCCGGCTCAATTTTTTGCTATATATACATAGAATTTTTTGCTATATAGCCTCGATGTTAAGCTTTCTCTAGGGATATTTTGATGCAAGGATGATAAAATGTTTGCCCGTTTAAGTTTGTGTGTTTTTCTGGTGAGTTTCTTCCAGACAATGTATATGATTGTCATTGATCATCTGTCCAGCTATTGGTTCTTGTATACGTTCATAATCTTCTGCGGATCTTCAGCTTCTCCAAGTCGAAGTTATTTTTAGGGTTATTTTGCGACATGTATATATATTATGGCGTCTTGATCTTTCTAGGGCATGGAATGATTGTGGCAATTTGACTCCGTTCTATATGACTACATTATTGCCTTGAGGTCTATTTCCGTCAGATGCTTACAGTCTGTATGTTTATGCAGGTTGAAACGGAAAACATTCTGAATGGGTCTGCTGATGTAACTGAGGATGATTACATGGATGAGCTCGACGAGCTCTGTGACGAGCAACCGTTGATGCTTTCTGGGTGATGTTGCTCAGGCTCCGCAGTCATCTTGTTAAGATATTCGTCTAACGTCTCACTTCATTGTAAAATATGTAATTTTCTTTGCGCTGAACTGACAAAACTGACGTATATGTTGTATAACTCTGATCTATTTAACTGAAATATCATATAAGATGGCTACGTATATGTAACCGCTTAGCAAACTTCCAGGCAAAAAGTCGTGTCCAATGCTAGCTGTCTACTCTCGTCTGGGAATTTTGAAATATTGGGTGCATGCCTTTCAGTGATCGGATCGGGAACTCTTAACAAAAGATTATTTTTCTTTTTGAGTTGCTATGCGTACAGAACTAATTGCTCATTACATAGACCATTTATTTAGAAGTTTGTCATTCAAAACTTACCGGACTTTTTCCAAACTTCCATTTATTTAGAAGTTTGATATACTCCCAGTGGCCCGTTATGAGTGGGATAATCTGAGACTACATGATTTTAGGTTCATAGCTAAGTACAACTCAGCTCTGTTCAACATTACGTCACGTCTAACTCAGCTCTGTTCAGATGCATCTCACACATCACCTCACGTCTGAAGTTGTGTGGTAAAGAAGTCTCAGACGAACGCGTGTTAGAAAAGACTTGCACGTCTTTTCATAAAAAGATGCAATTTTAATGCAGCAATACCGTGAACGAAAGCTGCTTGCATGTTTATTAATGGCTGAACAGAATATAGAATTTCTCCTTGTCACTCATAACATATGCCCTCTTGGCACGGTCCCTCTCCAGAAGCTCACAATACATCTTCCAAATAGAAAAAAAGAAAAGGGAAATTTCAAAAGGTGTGACCAAATAAAAAGTAAGCCAGATGACATAAGCACCAGAACAACAAAAATGCAAGAAAGAGGAAGTTCACATGGCAGAGAAATGAAAATAATAATAATAATGAAGCATCCTCACTAAAGAAGGATTGGGAAGACCAGTGCCATCGTTGTTGCATGATAAGCCACTGGTTCAGAGTGTGTAGAACTCCGTGGCAATTACAAGATTTGTACCAAGAAAGATTGAAGAAAAATGGTGAGGTAAATCTGGTGGCCAACTACTCCCAAGCTCCATCGTAGTTTAATACTGTAGATTTTGAGAATGATGACTTGTTCGCTTAAATGCATTTATATTAGTTAAATAAACATTGTCATGGTGAGCATTTTTGTTGGTTTTAATTCCATGGAATAAATTAGTTGTGCTCTAATGTAAATAGATTGCTCTCATGACTAGCTACCAAATTGTCAGGAGTATTTTTAGATTGCAATTAAATACATATACTTCTATGCACTGAAATAAATTGTATAAAACGTTTTCCTTACATGCCATATTGTGATATAAGATGGTTATGATTTGCATTGAAGTATTTTTTTTGCACTGATTATACGTGCTACAAGTTTGACTTATGGAACTTGTCAAACAAATTGTGGATAATTAAACCATCCACATGATCACTCATGACGCAGGCTTTCAAAACCTTCTCACCCTAGTGATAGTCTCGAAGTACTATTTTGAGACGTCTTATCTGAGGATCAAGCATTGCAAGTATGTAAACTTCTGAACAAAATATAAGGATGCCCAATACTCTCAAAAAATATGGAAAAAGAAAAGTGTCTATGCTATTCGTCGATATGAAATCCATAGTGAAACTAACAAAATAAATAAATACCAAATATTCGTATATAACGACTCAAGAAAATTAATGGCCTGAAGATCATACTTGAGCGTTTGAATGTATCTTCAAAAGGTAGATACAATGGAAATTCAAATAATGGAGCAAAATTAACGGAGCACACAAATGTGTCTAGACTCGTATAAGTTTATACTTTGATACGAGTGGGTTAGACACCCAGGATCGGTGGTGATGCACTCCATCATATCCCAATCCTATGAATATAATCTGAAGAACACGAAGATTCTTCTGAAGAGTGAATCTACATATCTCACTTATGGGGTAAAAACCAATTATAAAAGTAACTTCATTAAAAATAAAATAAAATAATAAATACCGAATATTCGTATATAACGACTCAAGAAAATTAATGGCCTGAAGATCATACTTGATCGTTTGAATGTATCTTCAAAAGGTACATACAATACGAAATTCAAATAATGGTGCAAAATTAACGGAGCACACAAATGTGTCCTAACTCGTATAAGTCTATACTTTGATACGAGTGGTTTAGCCACCGAGGATCGGTGATGATGCACTCCATCATATCCCAATCCCATGAATATAATCTGAAGAACACGAAAATTCTTCAGAAGAGTGAATCTACATATCTCACTTAAGGAGTAAAAACCAATTATAAAAGTAACTCCATTAAAAATAAAATAACATAATAAGCCTTCTTCCTTGAGAGTACTTGAGGGATATTTATCTACTTTCCGTGAAGAATCGATAAAGTATTTTCACCGTTCTTGTCATCCTCTAAATGGTCATAAGTAGGCCTATTATCCAACTGTAGTCCAGCTATCCTAAAGCTATTAGGACAAATTATCAAAATTGCGGTCATAATAGATAAAACTTTGACATAAATAATACTTTGCAACTGAAATAAAAGTTGAATACCCTAAAGCATGTGTTCACACCCAAAATAGGTTGGAAAAGTTGGTTATTAAAACGACTCTAATGGATTACACATACATTGATTCCAGTTGTTGGTGACTGCATAGGGACATGCAATCTTGTACGCTGCTTCATAAATAAAACACAGACCTTTCGGGAGTCAAAGTTATTCTTCGATGCAACTTGCAGACGGAATACCACCAAATATCTCTCATTCGAGGATTTTTGGGGTGTATTTTACATCCCCGCAGCATCACATAGAGTAAAATTAGGACACCGACGCCATCTGGTATCTATATTGGGATTAATTCACTTCAGAAAAATGAATACCTTGCACCCCAAATGGGGGATGCATTAAAAGCACGTCTCGAAGACTATGCATAGATATGTCCACATTCCCCAGTACCAAACTCAACTTGGTTGAAGCATGAAGCTCTATTGACCATTTAAAATAAATAAAAATCTATGATCCAAAAATTATGAAATGTGATAATGAGATCCTGAAGATCCTTCACATTCAAGAAAACTGTTTAACGGTTATCAGACATGGACTGACAATAAGAAATTTTGTCAGCTCACTATCCATGTTGCTAATACTTCAGCTAGAATTGATATCCCGAGAATGGATGCAATCCACCAGCAGCAGAAGTGGATGTTCCTCAAAGAGGCAGACCACCAGGCTCCAAGGGTAAAATTTCCAGAAAGAGGAAAACACCTGGAGGCTTTGAGTCAATACTACCACAGGACAGTGAGCTCAAGTCAATACCCTCATCCCTCCCAGAATCCTATAAAGAGGAAAATCCAGGAGAAACTGAAATGAAATCAAATGTTGTACATACTGGAGAGGTGTTGGACAAAAAGAACACAATTGTCGACAATGTATTCACGTATCACATTGCCACTTACATCGCAAAAAGTGATGATAATTATATAATATCGTTCCACACTCTGTTGCTAAAATGCAAACGTATAAATTGGCCAAATGTGGAACGATGCAATAAAAGCTGAGCTGGACTCATTTATGAAACATGAAGTGTTCGGACTTGAAGTCCAGACACCAAAAGGTGTCAAACCTGTGGGCATAATAAGTATTGCATAAATAGAAATATAAGTACAAAATCATATGCTATACAACATATAACTCAAGGATTTTTTTTGCTGAAACTGGGAATAAACAAATTAAGATGAACTTGAATCACTTATATAAATGATGCATCGGACTCCCTAGTTATAAATTGCAAATTCGTTTTAATTTGACAAATGAAATTTTGGACATGCTGCTATTGGATGTTGTGACAACATACCTCTATTGATATCTTGATAAAAATACATATCTCATTTCCTTAAATCCTTGAATAGACTTTGGGACGTCTATTCTATTGAAGAAATAATAAGACAAAATATTGTATAACCAAATGAATCCATTGACAAAGCAAGGATTCATCCTAAAGATTGTCTTTGCATCTTTATAAAGAGTAAAAAAAAAATATTTGAGATCATAGTTATAAAAAACTTAAATCTCATCGGATCTCCTGAAGAGAAAACTAAAATATCTGTTCTAGCCTAAATATCAAAGACCGAGGCAATATAAAAATACGTCATGGCACATAAACTTATTATCTAAAAAGATAAAATCATGTTACATTAAACTTCATACACTCAGAGTGTGTTGAAAAAATTACAACGAGGGCCATTGTCATCCAATAAGTACACATATGGTAGTATGTTCACTGGATGTACATAAAGACCCTTTCCATCACCTGGAAGAGGAGAGGATATTGTAGGTCCTGAAGTCCTTTATCTAAGTGCAATCAAAGCACTTCTGGCTAACTGCATATGTGTCCCGATATATCAGTTGCAGTAAATTCACTAGACATATACAGTGCAACACTCACAGAGCGCCACTGGACCGGAGCAAAGCATCTTCTGCGCTACCTCCAAAGGTCGATAAATTTGGAATTATACTATAAAGAATTATCATGTACATTTATTATACTATACAGAATATCTATAGAAAAATTTGTTCAGTATATAAATTTTTTCTCAACGCGCACAACAAGCAAAAATTTTTTGCGTCTGTTGAGAAATATTGATAAGTGTTTCAATTTTTTTCCTATGCGCGCAACTGGCAAAAAATTTGCATGTTGTACGCATTGAGAAAAATTGTTAACTGTTTCAGTTATTTCTCAACGCACATAACGTGCAAATAATTTTCACGTTGTGTGCATTGAGTAAAATTGTAACACTGAACAATTGGTGCTCAACATGCACAATAGGCAAAAATTTTGCATGTTGTGCGCGTTGAGAAAAGTTGTAAAGTGTTTTAGTTTTTACTTAACGCACACAACGTGCAAAAATTTTACCTATTGTGCGCATTGAGAAAAAATTGACACTTTACAATTTTTCTCAACGCACACAACATGCAAAAAATTTTGCATGTTGTGTGCTTTGAGAAAAAACTGAGACACTTTACATTTTTTTTCTCAACGTGCACAGCATGCAAAAATTTTCCTGTTGTGCACGTTGAGTAAACAATGATACACAACCTAAATAGTTTTCCCAAGTGCAACAACCAAAATTTTTTGCGCTTTGTCCGCCGCTAGTAAAAATTCCCTTCGCAAAACTCGTTCATGCCCTAAAAGTTTTCTTCGCTCTCTCCATATTTCTTCGCGATCTTCATAATATTGTTACAGACTTTTATCACGCTTCAGATTCTCCTTTAGTCGATAAATTTATGTCTAACCTTTTTTTATAATTGTTTTAACTGATTTTAGGGTGTTTTGGATTATGTGTTTTTTTTGGTATTCTCGGCTGTTTGCGGAGCAAATTAAAGCTTAAATAATAATATTTTATTGGTATGTGCCCCGAGTAATTACTGTAGCGGTATGTGCGCAGAGAAAACGGTAGGTGCGCAAAGAAGTTCCCAACTTTTTATCCCATAACCAAATCATTAGTATAGTCAGACACTCGTATACTACAGTAGTCTAACATTTATATGTATGACGTGTCTAGATATGTATGATCCATGATTCGTTTCATTATCCATACTTTCCTAACAACCACATTGATCCTTAAAACACGTAGAAAAATGTCATGCATGTAGATGTGCATTTCCATCGAAGGATTAGGTCGTTGATTAGTTTATAATATGACCCTAATCATGCATTTTAGGATACAAAAATAGCAATGAGGATTAGGCCATCCTACATTAATAAGCAGTGTCGGTCCCATGTTGATGATAAATAAGGATGCATCGCACAAGCTTCCAAGAAATCCTTGGGATAGAATAAACGTAGCAAACCGCTGATACCAGGCTCAAGGAGCCTGCTTGATGCCATATAAAGATTTGCGAAGGCGGCAGCCGTGAGTGGGCATGGAGGAGTCAACGAAGCTAGGGATTGGTGCATGTAGACTGTCTCAATCAAGTCACAATGTAAAAAGGCGTTCTTGACGTCCAACTGGTGGATTGGCCAAGAGCGGAAGGTGGCTAAGCATAACACGGTGCGTATAGTCGTCGGCTTACAACTGGGCTAAAGGTCTCATTACAGTCAACACCACCCTGCTGTGTTTTTCCATTGACCACTAGGCGGGCTTTACAGCGCAGCAAAGAACCGTCAGAACGAAACTTATGGCGAAAAAGCCACATACATCGGATGATAGAAGTATCTGAGGGACGGGAGACCAATTCCCAGGTATTGTTTGTAATGAGAGCACGATATTCATCATGCATGGCATCAGACCAATTCGGGTCCTGGAGAGCAGCACGAGGAGATTTGGGTAAGGGGGATATATGTTTTTGTTGGGTAGTAAGGAGGTTCAATTTTGTCATTGGTTTGACTATGTCGTGCTGAGAACGAGTGGCCATGGTGTGTGTAGGTAGGGACGGTGGGGGTGGGAGGTTTGGAGGAGGCATGTGCGGGTCCGGTGTGTTGTTGGTGAGGAGGGGTGGTGCCGGGATTTGTTGTGGCTGGGTAGAGAGGGGGGTATGGTGTTGGGCAGAGGGGTGCGTTTGAGGTGGGGTAGTTTCAGTTGGATTTGGGTGTTGAGTAGTGGGGGTGGCTGAAGGATGGGTGGTAGGCCGAGCTGGTCATATAGAAGAGGGGAGGTAGGAGAGAAGTCAGGTCGAGGAAATGATAATGGGAGGCTGGGGTTCGGTGGATGCGGCGAAGGGGAAGACATGTTCATCAAAAGTGACGTGGCGGCCGGGAGAGAATAACCTTGCCGGTAGCAAGGTCAAGACAACGATAGCCCCTATAGTTGGTGGGGTAACCCAGGAAAACACAACGAGTAGATCTCGGGTCAAGTTTGTGGTGGAGGTTGGCAGAGAGATTTGGGTAGCAAACACAACCGGAAACACGAAGGTGATCATATGCGGGATATTTAAGGAAAAGAGCGGAAGTGGGTGAGCGGAAGTTAAGGAGTACTTTTGTGGGTAGAATGCTGTGTAGGTATGTGGCGGTGTGGAGAGCTTCGACCCAGAAATTAGGTGGTAAGGATGCATGATAAAGGAGTGCCACTACCATCTCATTGAGGCGCCGAATCATTCTTTTGGCCTTGCCATTTTGGGATGATGTGTGAGGGCATGAGAAACGAATGGTAAGGCCGTGGTTTGTGGCGAGATTATGGTAAGAAGAGTTGTCGAATTCACGTCCCATATCACATTGAAAACTTTTGATATCTTTGTCGAATTGGGTGCAAATGTAAGTTCGGAATTGAATGAATTTTGGAAAAACATCCGATTTATATTTAAGAGGGTACACCCATACATATTGAGAAAAATTGTCTATGAGCACCATGTAATATTTATAGTCACTTTTGCTTAGGACATGGGATGTCCATAAATCACAATGGATAATGTCAAAGGGAGCACATGAAGTAGAATTAGAATCATAAAATGGTAAACATTTGTGTTTGCTGACTTGACATGAATGGCAAAGCTGGTAGCGACGCTCCTTATTACAACAAATAATAGAATTGCGCCTAAGATGATCAATGATATGAAGACTCGGGTGGCCGAGTCGATTGTGCCACAAGGAGGATGAGGAAGCAGTTAGAAGGGCCAAAGGAGCAGATGACGACATGGGAGAGAAAGGGCAGAGGTTGCCATTACTGTTGCTCCTCGTAATGATAGTCCCAGTCCAGATATCCTTTACAGAAAAACCAGTGGGGTCAAATTTGACAGAAACATTATTATCTTTTGTAAATTGGCGAACAGAAATAAGATTTTTTGATAATCTGAGGAGTGTATAGGTCGCGGTTTAGGCTGAGTGTACGGGTTAGGAGATCTATTTTAGTAGAACCCGTGCCGTGAACCGGAATAGACATGCCATTACCAACAAATATCGAACTAGCATTACGCGTGGTACCAAGGGACATAAGGTTACCTGAGTTGGAGGTCAATTGGGACGAGGCTCCCGTGTCCATGTACCATTGTGTATCCTCGGGTGACTGAAGTGACATTGCAGTGAAAGCTTAACCCAGGTCAGTTTGTTCGAGGTCCAAACTGTCAGCAACGAGATCATGAGTTTGAGTGCGGTCCGGTATGGATGACGAGGGCAGAGGAGCACTGTAGGAGGCCGCATATGGCCCACAGGGAGTAGGGGCCACAGTCGTGCCCAGCCCTGTTGAGTTGGATATGGGCAGGGTGGTGGGGTCCATGACACAGGCCAAGGGGGAGGTACCCAATAGTTGTAGGGCAGAGTAGGAGGCGGATGTGGAGGCGCGTTGATCGGCGAAATGCGAGCACCAGCAGACTTTGCACGGTTGTTATTGTGCCATCCACTATTGTTGCGGCAAACCATTGCTGGACCGGGTGTTGTTGTGGCGGGAGGTGATGTTACCATTGCGAGACCCATTTTTGGGTTGGGGCTGAGAGGAGCCCGATTGATCACCCCAGGTGGACGTGTCCAAAGAGAATGCAAATGGGGCGGCAAGGAATGCTCCCTGGGTAGGTTTTATGCAGGCCGATCGACGTTGAACTTCAAGTTGGAGCATACTCCGAGCAGTGTCGAAGCTAGGCAGGGTCTGATCTATATATGCCCCGATAGTGTCAAAGTCCGGGGCAACCCCGAACTAGTTGAAGAACTAGATGTTGATCATTGACCGTGCTACCAACGTCATTAAGTTGGTCGGCAGTCTAATTTAACTTTTGGCAGTAGTCATCGAGTGAAGGCACATTGGCAAGCTTCAGATTGTTGAACTCATGCTCAAGTGCCGCTGCCCGAGAACCTTGGTTGTTAAGTAAATATTGTTGAAGACGAGTCCAGGCCTCACGAGCGGTTGATTCGGTCTCTAGGATGTGAAGAAGTAGGTCGTCGGAGAGGGTGCCATAGATCCATTGAAGCACATGTGCGTCAACTTCAGCCCATGCCTCGTAGGAGGAGTTCGTCTTGGCAGGAGGGGGAGTGTCATCGATGTGCCGCAGACTTGTATCCCTTAACATGGAGAGTAAACAGTTTTACCCATGCAGAGTAATTGACCTTAACACCGTCGAGCATACGGACCTTATGAATGATGTTGGTGACCGAGAAGACAGGATGGATAGTGGGCTTGCCGCCAGTGGGTTGGTCGCCGGCTGACATGGTAGAGGAGTGGAGGGAGGGGTTATGGTTGTCGTAGCAGCAGAAAAAAATCAGGAAGAGGTTGCTATTTAAGCTCTGATACCATATTGGAAGGTAATCCCTTGAGCATTGCTCTTTCATTCATAGAATATATATAGGTACATCGGTTTAGCAGGATCATAACAAATCAACAATTTGTTTGTTTAGATCAGTATAACAATCTAGCTAACTATAACAATCTAGCTAACAAGTAAACTAACTATAAAACCGTAAAATATTCTATTTACTAATACTCTGATTATGGATTATAATGTGGGACGAATATCAGGAATGTCTCTATTCTAATGTTTACTACTTATAACAATCATTTCCCACTATCTTACAAAATTTTGGATCATAATAAAATCATTGAAATAAAAAGTTTCCATGCAAATGATGCTGTGACATAAGAAACTTCATGTGGTATCCAACAAATGGGGCAGGATTAGGCAGTGAAAAGATCACTTTTAGTTTCTTTGATAAGCACATAAACAACCCATACCTTTTTAATCAAGACTTTTGCACTTAAAAGCTAACACTAATTAATCAGCCAATTAAGCTCACGAGGGACTAGCATAATCGATGAACGGTGAGATCGGGCGTGAATTTGGGTGTTGATCAGAATTTAGCAGTCAATTTCTTGAAAGAAAAGGCATCAATTTCACCTGCTCACCAAGACAATGGGGACATGCATGAGGTTCTTGTAGCTAGGGTTTTATTACGGGAAAAAGGGTTGCCTGCATGGGATTATTATGATTGATATAAATTATTTAATAATAAAAAATAATGAGAAATGCCAGGCTATTAACTGTGTTACTTAGTTTTTGGTGTTCTTGTGTCATTGAGATTGTGTTTCTCTGTCACCCATTTTACATAACAGCCTAGCAGCCAACTCCCTAACTACTTCATTTTCTTTGTATTTAGCTATTTTTCTATTTCTAGAAGGATATAGTGAATTCTAAGCTTATTATCCCTACTTCTAGTCATAGGAAATCAACAGTTTCAGCCAGCCAACGAGCCTTTGCTCGGTTGGCAACCTCTCTCCCTCACTCGTGGGAGGCGAGGGATCGAGGCCCAAGAAAAATGATTAACTTAAATATTATCATCACAATTAGTGGGGATATTGTACCATTACTCCTGTTATTACTACCTTAGTAATGGATAATTTCTTTTATTATTTCATTTTGTAGTGTACTTCCTATATTTACCATACGCTATTACTGTAAATTATCACAGTGTTCATATGACTTCAAATTTATCTAGCTAGTTTATCAAATTAAATTCTCTCTTTAAAATATAAGCAATAAATATCCAAAATTTGGGCCGTTTATTCCGAACTGAAATAATATTAATTAGAAGAATATATAATTCCATATCATTTACTAAAAGAGAATAATAGGTATCATATGGCAATGGAGGTTTAGCCTCATATACCAAGTCACCGGTACAACAAGTACAAGCCTATATGAGGCTTGTACTTTCCCATTTTTTGTGTCTTGGTATATGATGCTAAGCCTACATTGTCATATGATACACACTATTCTCTACTAAGAATATGATAAGTTCAAACACTACATAGAAAGCTCATGGATTGATAGTAGTAATCGGAATAGATAAAACAAGAAATTTTGAATAGAAACGATTTGGGGGGAAGTGAAAAATAAAAGCCATGCACAAGCAAAGCAAGTAGAAAAAGAATTGGAGAGCATAAGAACTACACCAACCCAAACCCAATATATACATATAAATAGGTAGAGAAGAGAAAGCAACTGTGTGCATACATTGTTGGAACACCTATGGAAGACGAACAATTTCGGTGGAAGGAAAGCTTCTATTTTCTTGTTTATTCTCATAGAAAAATCCCATATTAATAGCCATACATGTTGCATAACAAAATGCTAAACTAAAGGCTACAAATCCTCTAGAGGATATTATGCCACTAACAAAGAAATCAAATCCCAAAAAATCAATCCTTGACTTATTCTCCTAATTAAGAGCCATCAATCCATCAATCCTTGACTTATTATCCTAATTAAGAGCCATCAATCCTTGACTTATTCTCCTAATTAAGAGCCATCAATCCTTGACTTATTCTCCTAGCAAACAATTAAGTATCCCAACAAACACTCCCTACTTAGTTGTTTGCCATATCTTCACATCCCGCACCCGCAGCTTCTCTCGCATCTCGACGAATTTGACTCTCCCAAGTGCCTTTGTGAGCATGTCCGCCAATTGTTCACGAGTATTGACATATTCCACCTCGAGTTTGCCCTTCTCAATGCACTCCCTAATGTAATGATATTTAGTGTCTATATGTTTGCTTCTTCCATGATACACCGGATTTTTGCAAAGAGCTATTGCCGACTTGTTGTCCACTCTAAGTAAGACCTTGCATCTTGAACGCTTCCGTATATCGTCAAGTAATTGAAGTAACCATACTCCTTGACAAGAGGCCGTTGTCGCCGCAATATATTCCGCCTCACAAGAAGATAAAGCCACCGTCGTTTGCTTGTGTGACGCCCAAGTAATGATATTTCCTCCAAGAAAGAAAACCATGCCCGTGGTACTCTTCCTATCATTTACATCACCCGCCATGTCACTATCGCTATAGCCCACCAGTCTTGCTTCACGATCGTTTCGATCATAAGTGATACCGTACCCAATCGTGCCTCGTATGTACCTCAATATTTGTTTCACCACCGCTTGATGTTGGGTGGTGGGCTTCTCCATGAACCGACTTGCTATCCCCACAGAGTAGCAAATATCCGGGCGTGTGTTGACCAAATAGCGCAAGCTTTCAACAATGCTTCGATATTCCGTTGCATCCACCAACGGACTTGGATCCTCTTTGCTTAACTTGAGACGTTCCTCCATTGGAGTTTGGCACGGATTGCAATCCGCCAAACCACACCTTTCAAGAATCTTCATGGCATATCCCGCTTGGCACAAGGTAATAGAATGAGATGTTTGACGTACCTCGATGCCCAAGTAGTAGGTGAGGAGCCCGAGATCACTCATGCTAAATAACGCCTTCATTTGGTCTTTAAACTTAGCCACCTCCATATCGCATGAACCGACAATGATCAAATCATCTACATAAACTCCCACAAGTAGATTAGAATCTCCCACGTACCTCTTGTATACGGCATGCTCTTGCGGGCACCTTTCAAAACCAAGTGAGGTGAGACTTTGATCCAGCTTGGAGTTCCATGCTCGTGGCGCTTGACGAAGGCCATAGAGGGCCTTCCTCAACTTCAACACTTTATGTTCATATCCCGCTTGCACATACCCCGACGGCTGAGACACATAAACATCTTCACTTAAGTCACCATTCAAGAACGCAGACTTCACGCCCATATGATGGATATCACATCCTTCTTGTGCCGCTAACGCAATCAAAAGGCGCACGGTCTCCATTCGAGCCACTGGAGCGAAAACTTCATCAAAGTCCACTCCCGGCTGCTGGACGTATCCCTTTGCCACTAGACGAGCTTTGTGCTTAATGATTTCACCTTGTGAGTCTTTCTTCACTTTATAGACCCATTTCAAACCAATGGTCTTGTGGCCACTTGGAAGAGTGGCAATCTCACAAGTATTGTTCTCAATGATCGAAGTCAGCGCCTCGTTCATCGCCTTTCGCCAACTTGCATGTTTTTCAGCCTTGGCAAAGCTTGATGGCTCTTCGGCTGTCCACATACATAGACCTGCATCCTCCAGCGCTAGATCCACCGGCTGTGACTCACTGTATATGTCTTGAAGTGACCAGAACTGTGTTGGTCCACTCAAGATAGAAGAAGACGGAGAGTCATCTCCAAGAGACCCACCAACAGAGGACCCTTCTCCAATAGAGCTCCCCGCCGTTGAGACCCCACCTCCAGCTGGTTGACTTGCAGCGGACCGCAGCGAGGCCCCGCTCGCCGCAGCTTCCAGCCGAAGGACCCCGTTCGCAGCAGCTCCCAGCAGAAGAGCCCAGTCATCCGTAGCTTCCGGCAGAAGAACCCCGCACGGCGAAGCCCCACCTGCGGCGACTCCTGCAGGCCGATCCGCCCCGCCTGCGGCAGCTCCTGCAGGCCGATCCGCCCCACCTGCGGCAACTCCAGTGTGATCCACCCTGCCTGCAGCAGCTTCTGTTTCCGGTACAAGAAATGTTCCGCTAACAGAGAGCCCATCTGAAGTTTCCTTCGTCCACTCCCATTTCTCCGATTCCTTGAAAATAACATCCCGACTTACATGAATCCTTTTGGTAATTGGATCATATAGTCGGTAGGCTTTAGATCCCGTCTCATACCCGAACATCACCATCCTTTCGCTTCGATCGGCCAACTTCGTGAGATGCGGCTTCACAATCTTCGCAAACGCCACACACCCAAATACCCGCAAGTGTTGTACCTTGGGTTTCTTCTTGTGGAATGCTTCGTATGGGGTTTTCCCTTCAACTCCATGAGTGGCCGCTCGGTTGAGCAAATATACCGCCGTAGTCATCGCTTCTCCCCAAAACTCATTTGGCACGTTCTTTGACTTGAGTAAGCATCGGGCCATTGAAACCACCGTTTGGTTTCGTCGCTCCACAACGCCGTTTTGTTGCGGTGAATATGGCGCCGTGAGGAACCGCTTGACACCGGCTTCTTCACAATAAGAATTGAAGGCCTTTGAATTGAATTCTCCTCCTCTATCGCTTCGAAGGCCTCTTATCTTGTAATTCATTTCCATCTCAGCACATGCTTTCAATTTGACAAAAGCATCCAAGGCCTCATCCTTGGTTTTAATTAGTGCTATCCACATATATCTACTCAAATCATCGACAAGTAGGAGAAAGTATTGTTTACCTCCTCCCGGAGTTGGTGGCGAAATCGGCCCGCAAAGATCTCCATGAACCAACCCGAGTGGCTCCTTCGCCCGGCCAATAGCTTCTTGTGGGAACGATGTGCGCCGTTGCTTTCCCACAATGCAACCATCACAAAGTTGTTGAACATGCTTGATAGAGGGCATACCCTCTACCATTTCCTTCCGCCCCATGTCATGGTGTAACGACTGCTTTTCATGTATCTGGATTTATTATAATATAATATATGTTTTGGTGGATTTTCTCCTCATGTGTGGTTTTCGTCTCCGTAGCTCTCATTTTCGATCGATTCGTCGTATTTTCTCGTTTCTTCCTTAGGATTGTCGATTTCAAAGTATGTCATTCGTGACGGACTTCATAATGGTCGTATCTTGCTATTAGATCAAGCCTAGGAGTCTTAGGAATCGATCCTGGGGCCCCGCGCTCCGTATCGGAACTTTTGGTGCTCATTAGCCGGTATAAGAAGGGGCACCGACCGACTAGATGACGATCCAGTCGGTCGGCAATCCTTCTTGGACCGACTAGTTGGCTTTCTAAATTTCTCAGGAGTTACTGTTTATCGTTAGTCGGTCTAAGAACGTTGGTTGACCGACTAGGTTGCAAACTAGTCGGTCGGCAATGCTTCTTTAACCGACTAACACATCATCTAAATTTTAGTATCAGTTACTGTTTACTCTTAGTCGGTCTAAGAACGTTCATCGACCGACTAGATGTTAAACTAGTCGGTCAGTATTTGTTCATGGACCGACTAATTCTAAATCCTATTTTCGTTCAGAAGTTACTGTTTGCACTTAGTCGGTCTGCGTTGGTCGACCGACCGACTAGTTGCCAAACTAGTCGGTCAGTGGTTGCTCTTTGACCGACTAATCTGTGTTAAAACCCTAATTTCTGGGCAGCCGCCAGCCCATCCTATTTATACCCCTCCCAAACGTTTTCTTCTTCCTCCACTCGACCCAAAACCCTAAAATCTCCCCCATTGAGCCCACATCTTCCTCCAAGCCCTATTCCTTCTTCCCAAGCCCTAGATTCATCATCTAAACCCTCCATCAACTCTATCTACCTCTCATCTTCCCCAAAATCTCATCAAATCCCCAAAATCCCCCCCAAAACCCTAACTCTCCAAACTTCTCCATTTGTTTCCAGATCTGATCCTAGGGTTCTCCGGAGTGTTTCTTCCGCCTCCTCTCGGTAAGAAATCGATCTCTTGACGTTTTTATAACCTATTTGTATTTTTATGAAACCCTAATGAAATTTCATGTTGTTTGATGATTGTTTCCCCATAACAGCGATTTCCCCCGTAGATTAGCATCCGCGAGACGAACCTTCGTGATCGTCATTCCCGGTGCTAGGCAAGTGAAACTTGCCACTTAGGGTTTAGGCCATGTTTTAGGCCATCTCGCTTGTTGTAGGCGTAAAAGAGGCTAGGCGACGAAATGATACTCGCATAGGCGCAAATTGGGGAACTAGCTTGACAACGAAGCTAGTTCCGACTTTTAGCATGTTGCACAATTACCATGTCATGTTTACTTTCCATTAACGGTACGCAAATTAATTGTCATGTCATTGCATCCTTTAAGTGTTTCCGTGAATGCGTAGCTTCGCTACAATGCTTGTGTTCCTGGCTCGTGTTCCAGAAGCGGGCCATGTGTTGGTTGATAGCCAATGCCCGAATTGCTTGTTTCCGGCTAGGTGCACCCCTACGCCAAATGTTTAAGAATGCGAGCTCATGTGCGGGGCAACCCCGGCTCACTTGCTGAGCTCATGTGCAGGGACCTTGGCTCCATTACGTGTGGGTATTGGGGGTAAGAGTTAAGCGGCCAATCAACTGGGAGTCTGCCCGATCAGCAACTGCAGTGGTAAGGCGTAAACTCTGGGTTTTGGGGTAGTGTTAAGCGGCCAATCAGCGTGAATGTGAAACCATTCAGCTGTAAGGCGTAAACATCTACAAACAACGTGAATAGTGAATTGATTGAGATTGATAGTAGCTTGGCTACTCTTGTCTTGTCCCGATGATTGTTCTCTTGTACAAATTGTCTTGCCATGTCTTGATTGTGCACTCATGTTAAAACTGCCATGTCATGCATACTATAACTGCTAGGTTGCTAGTTGCCTTACTTTCAGTTTCCTTGCCCAAGTCTTTTAGACTTGCTGACATGTGCCACTTTACTCTTTTGGGTGACACATGTTAGATCCTGAGCCTGAGTACCTTGTTGAGGACGAGGTGTTTGCTGACGCCGAGCCCGAGCTTGTGTTCGACGGGGAGTACGTGGACACTGGGGACCAGTCCTAGTGTCTTCGTTGTGTTTTACTTTTGTTTGACAGTTGTTTTGTTATCGGTGCGTAGCACCTATACTTTGTTATGTCGTTGGTTTTGTTGGCCTTGTTCTGGGCCTTTAGACTCTTTCTTTTAGCCTGGTGGCTTTTCTGGATGTTGGACTTATTTTCATGTTGGACAATTTATGAGATGTGAGATTTTATTTCAGTCTCTCTTCGTGTTATTATTGTTGTTCCGTTGTGGTTACAGGGACCTGCTTATGTTTTATTGACGTTTATCGGGTTTGGGGCTTCACAGCTCCACTCTCGTGCGGACCTTTTCACGTCTCGCCTCCATTTTAGGGAAGCGGGTCGTGACACATGGAGAGACCAGAAGTTTAGGTGACCGTATCTTGAATGCCAAAGCCATTCTTCTTCGGCGTATTTCTCTGCTAACATAGCCATCGGTCAATCCACGTTTAGACCAAGAGTGTAGAGACGATTTTTGGATATCTCTACCTTCGCCAACAAGCGTCTCTCTTGGTTAAACAAGAGCATGTAACCTCCTTCCATGACGATCTTACACCCGTTTTCTTCGAGTTGACCCAAGCTCGCTATATTCGTGCGGAGTTTGGGTATGTAGTACACATTTGTGAGCACCATAAGATCTCCCTTCAAAGCTTTGATGACAACTTCTCCACGTCCACAGATTTCTACCGCAGAACCATCACCAAATCTTACTTTCCCACTCACACTTGAGTCAAGTGCAGTGAAAAAATCTTTCGACCCCGTCATGTGGTTAGACGCTCCTGTGTCGAGGTACCACGTGTGATTTTCACAATCACTACGATGTTTTTCAGGTCGTACCTTCTCTTCGTTGAGTAGAAGCTCCGTGCACACCAATGATGGGGCAAGATCTCCCTCTCCCTTTGCCATAAGAAGGGCCAGCTCGTACACTACAAACTCCGCAAAGTTGGCTTTCTCCTCCTTCTTCCTAGAGGGGCACTCAGAGGCGTAGTGGCCGTACCTTTGACAAGTGAAGCACTGGATTTTGGACTTGTCGTAGCCCCCCCTCCTTTTGATTCGGATTGGAATATCGTCCTCCACCACGACCGCGTCCTCCACCACGACCGCGTCCCCGGACATAATTTCCGCGGCCACGTCCATGGCCTCCTTCACCGATGGCCTTCTTGCTCCTTGCAATCCACTCTTCTTGGGTCAAAAGGACTCGGCCATCTTCACTTTCAACACTCCCACGAATACGCTCTTCGTGGGTCTTCAAACGGGCAATTATTTCCTCCACGGTCATCTTCTTAAAGTCTCCAAATTGTTCAATGTTGGAAGCAATTTGGATAAACTTTGATGGCACCGCACGAAGAAATTTCTTCACTACAACCACCTCCTCGAGCTTTTCACCAAGCTCCCGTTGTTTATTGACGTTGGTCGTCAACTTCATGGCAAACTCGTCCACCGAGTCCGCATCCCTCATCTTAAGGGACTCGAACTCGCTCTTTAGCGTCTGCAACTTCGCCTCCTTGAGGCGATCTGCGCCTAGATTCATTGTCTTCAGAGTTTCCCACGCCTTCTTCGTCGACTTATCCCGCAACATCAGAAGGATCTCATCGGGGACAGATTGGTAAAGCGTCGTTAGAGCCATATGGTTCTTCCCGGCGTCAATGACCCCAGCTGGGTCGGATGGGTCGATGGCTCCCATGCCTCCTGCACAGAGATGAACACCTTCATCTTCATCGACCATACCCCGTAATTGCTCCTCGTGAGCATGGGGTATTGGATGTTTCCTCTGTATGATCCCGTCCTCGGTGGATCCTCTGAACCACCTCCGGACGTCATTTAGAGAAACTCGAAGAAAATAACTCGCCTTTTACTTTGTGGCGTCGTCTTCCTTCTACTAGGGTTCCAACGATGCTCTGATACCAATTGTTGGAACACCTATGGAAGACGAACAATTTCGGTGGAAGGAAAGCTTCTATTTTCTTGTTTTTTCTCATAGAAAAATCCCATATTAATAGCCATACAGGTTTCATAACAAAATGCTAAATTAAAGGCTACAAATCCTCTAGAGGATATTATGCCACTAACAAAGAAATCAAATCCCAAAAAATCAATCCTTGACTTATTCTCATAATTAAGAGCCATCAATCCTTGACTTATTCTCCTAATTAAGAGCCATCAATCCTTGACTTATTCTCCTAGCAAACAATTAAGTATCCCAACATACATGTGTTTTGTAACCTTCTGTATAATAGATGCAGTGATATTAGTGACAATGAGCAGCTCTTCATGGCAACACTAATACCACTGCTAACAAGAGAAAAGGGCCTAGTGAGGCTCCATAGATTTACACACCAAATTAAGGGGCAAAAAAGAAAGGAAAAATATTAAAGAAAAAACTGGAAAAAAAAGAACCTTAAGCAAACTCGGACATGAATGGGTCATCAAGTAAGAGCTCAGGCCAGAATGAAGATATCACGCTGCTCCCCCCGTAGCTGGAGGTGCTGCAAGCATCTCCGGCCGGATTGCTTGCCGATACATCGGTAAGCGGAGGGAGCCCCTCCAGCGGTGTCTCCCCTTGGCTCAACAAATTTGTGTCATTGCTCAACGGCGGCGGCTCGTAGGCGCAGTTGGGCATCATCTCAGCTCGCAATCCATCAGCATCAAGGGAACATGCGATCGGGGATTGGTTCAACAAACCGATGGAATCAAGATCATGCTGGGTTGCTACATTGTATATGACCTGACTGTTGCTGTTACGAGGGACGTTCGTGGAGCCATGAGACGTAGCAGCAGCGGACTGGAGGAGACACTGCAGGTACCGGAGTCTGGCGGCCTGGGCGGCTTCGGCGGCATGGAGGCTGGCGGCGGAACGATCATCCAACGGGGGGCGGTCGACGAGGTCTCGGAGGTTGGCGAGGGCTAGAAGGCCCGGCAGCGCCGCGAAGAAGTCGGTACGGGGCCGGTGGGTCATGGGATCGAACCCCATATGGATCAGCCTCTTCTTCAGGTGGGTGTTCCAGAAGTTCTTGATCTCGTTGTCGGTTCGGCCTGGCAGCTGTGATGCAATGGCCGACCATCTGGCCGGTTCAAATAATGAAATTTAAGTAACATGAAGTAATTGGAGGAAATCAATTCATAAAAGAGTACTGAGGGATGAGTGAACAGATGCAGGTTACTTGTTGCCGAGGAGAGAATGGAGATTGAGGATGGTTTGCTCCTCCTCTGTTGAGAACGTGCCCCTCTTGATGTCTGGCCTCAGATAGTTCGTCCATCTCAGCCTGCAGCTCTTCCCGCATCTATTGAGACCTGCAAATTAATGATCGAACACAAATTAACGCTGGAAGCACGTACGAGAGAGAATGAAAACTGAGGCAAGTACCGGCAAGCTTAGGGAGGGCTCTCCAGCTGCCATGGCCATGCATTTGGATGTGATCTACAAGTTTCCGGTCCTCTTCAGGGGTCCATGGGCCTTTCTTGAGGCCTTTCTCATCACAGCATGGGGATCTCCCCATTGAGGATGACTATGAAGGATGAGGATGGCTTAACTGCCTACTCTGTGGCTGTTAATTTATATACGCTCACTCATCTTATTTTTAGTCGATGAGAAAGCGACACACTCTACAGAGTCACTTGGCTTGTCATAAAATAATGAACCCTAGTCAAATTTTGTAGCAGATGAAATTTTGATCACTTAAAATTAATTAGTGTACCTTCTCTACTCCTCCTGCAAGGGTACGTACTATTTATAAACAGAACCTAGATGGTGATCTTGTAGGAGACCTTACCCTAGCCAAGACTAGATGCAAGGGGTGACGTCACAAAAACCCCCCATGCAGGCAATGTATATACGTAGATAAAATATTAAACCAAAGAGCTAGCGGCCGGTTTCATTTTTGCATGGGGGGCACAAAAAGGTGCCAATGCCTTCATGCCCTAATGGAATAATAATATATTTTTCCCCCTTGATTCTAATTAGTGTCCAACCTTTTCTTACTAAATGTAGAAAGTGCAAATTTAATTGTGCTACAAATCATATTCCTCTAGGATGATCCAGCCCTAGATTTCAAATTGTATTGCTTTATTTTGTTATATTGTAATTACGGCCTGCCTGGGCAAATTGCAAATTTACTCATTCCTAGCTTATAGGCGCAGGTACACGCTATAAGGTTTAGTTTCGACCTACTCAGCTTGTTATAATATTAAACAATAACCAAATGAAACTCGGATGTCACAATTATGTATGTGACAGTTTTCCCACTCTAATTACCAAACCTCGGCACAACATGTTTTTTAAAGCTACTAGTTGATCATTAGGGGGATCCTCGTTGGATTTCTCAATGCCAACCAAATACTTAATCAAATACACTGCCATGTAAATTACTCATTCTCCCTGGTCTTAGCTGATCATGGGGGGGACATCATTTGATGCGGAAACCCCAGCCTGGGTGGCTCAATGACCAACCACAGACAAAGAACTATGGTAAATGAGTCATGCACCTGTTTGCAAGTATAAAATCCTTGTGGGGCCTCCGAGATCTGATGCTAATTTCAGCAGATCTTTACCATTTCAACGAAAATAGCAGGCTAAGGTGCTAGCCAACAGTTTCCAGAATAGTTGGACCTCTGTGAACCGAGTGGTTGTGACTTGAGTTCAGAACAGTGATCTATGTATTATAGTTAACAAAAGGGTTATATATCCTGACAAGAAAATAGACAATCTTACTTCTTGACATCAGTATTTTTTATAGAATTAATGTTGAATATATTTGGTAGAAGATCGGAAGCTTGCAACGCTTAACAATACTAAACAGTCGGCAGGCATTGAAAATGTGAGAACATTGTAAATTAGAGGACAAGAGAAACCCAACAACACAGACTTCGCTGCTTGTGCTTGGTTTTCCCAACCAATATGCCCAACATCACAAGAAATGAAGCCTTGGGTTCTTCTTAATTGATAATGTGATCAGCATATCGATCGGCTGATGGCTTGCATGAAGATACTTAAAAGTGTTGCATTTGAGAACTTGGTGTTCCAAAAATGTCCATGCTGCATTAGGTATCAGCATTCTCAATTGATTGTTCCTTAATAGAAGGAATCTGTCAATTTAATTATACAGTTCCAGAGCGAAGATTACAATACCCACTTCATAATTTAAATGTTACCCACTTGTTCACTGACAAGAATCGGCATTGTAACCTGAATTAATTAACTCCACGAGTGATATAAGAGATGCCTCTAGTTATCAAGGAACAAAATCCTACTTACTCAAACAATCATCACCATGCAATTTACTAATTAAATGATATTTGATCATGTACCCTACTAAACTTTTATTGATATGTGTTGGGTTGATTTTCTCTTATTATATGTTGGCATCAGTGGCACTATATCATATGTGATGTTCAGGTTGTGGAATCAGAACTGTTTTTGAGCAGGTTGAGAGGTCACGTTGTGAGTGAGTCATGTTGTGACATTAGTCATGACATGCTGGATCTGAATGCTGGATCGAATGCATGAATTCTGTTTTGATTTGCAGATCTATTTTGCTGATTTCAGATCTGCCTTGTAGCCCAGAATCTCGGGGATCCTAAATTGATTGACAGAGTATCTGCTGGAGATTATTTTGTTCCTTTTTTACCCGAAATAGATCCTTAAATGATGGGCGGAGATAACTGATTTAATGTGTAGAATTTTCTGTTTGATTTTCAAAACTGTTTTGCTGCTCCTCTCAGATCTGATGTGCTCTCCCAGAAGGTGTAATCCCGATGATTGCTATATTTATTGAGGGAGTATCCGCTCGAAATTTGGTAAAACTATTTACCCGAAATAATTATATGGTTTCTTGATATGTGGGATTACTTGTCCGAATTAGTTCCTAAATATATAGACGGAAAATCTGCTTGAGATCTTATACTGTTTTCCCAGAACAGTTTTTAAATTGATGGAGGCCGGTTTATTATATGATCATGGGGATTTAACTAGGATTTATCTCTTTCGTGAAGATTGTTGATCGATATCCAGGGACGGAGGCCGACGGCTACACAGGTAGTGATCAAAGGGAGTTTGATTTAGTCAGTTTATGCAAGGGGATCATGCAGTTTCTACATCCTGGGAAGGAGGCTGACGACTACGGGAGTATGGATCAAAGAGAGTCTGGTCTCATCAGTTGTTGCAAGGGGATCTTACGGAGATTACTACATGGAGTTGATTGGGATCACCCATTGCGGTTTGTATTAAGGGGGAGTGTGTTCCTCCTAATGAGATTGCAATATTAGTGATTGTAATCATTTTGATATAGTGGAGTAATCTTGTTAAATTTAGAGAATAACACATCACCTTTCGGATTGTGGATTGCATCGGATGAAAGAAGAGCGCGCCTTGGATCGTATTGGAAGTTACCGAAGAAAATCCAATTTGTTTTACAGCCAAGATTACCGTTTCTTCTGTTGGGAGAGAGGAGAACGCAAATCAATTGCTTTTGATGGAATGATTTTTCTCTCTGCCTATAGGAGATATTTATAGGAATTAAGAAGAGCTGTTTCCTCCCATTGAAAAGTTAACGTTAACAAAATAACGTAAAAGTTAGTTACAAAACAAATTTGTATTGGGAACCCCGAACTTCTGTAAATTGCAATTATCCATCAAGTCTAATTCAATTTACATAAAACCCCTTAATTAACATTATAACTGCGATTTGCCCCCGGGGTTAAAACCCGTCATGGGCGTACCCAATTTCCAACAAATCTGATTTTTCTGGGCGTGGCCCCGCAAATGTAGGTGTGCACACCGAACTGTGTTATCAAGGTTTGTATGTTCTTGTATTTTTTTGTATATGCATTCATATTTACATGATTGATGCCTAAGTACTGAATTTCAATAGGTATAACTTTCTTTTGATTAATATGGGTAACTAGCACATAATTTATTTGTTTACCCTTCAATATCTGCAGGTCTTCTCACATTACATGGATCCTTGATTCCCTTTAATGAAACCATGGACATAATTTCAGGGAAACCATGTATTGCAATCATCGCGATGAATGATTAAGCCTAAAGAAATTGTAGTTTTAAAAAAGGTACAGAACTTCAACAATTATCTGCTTTATTCCTTTGTGTCCTTGTTTAGTTTGATGATTCTTTTTGGTGTTTCTATCGGAAAAGGTTGTTAGGGTGCGAACGAATAGTCCCACCATCAGCTAGGCATAGGGGATTCTTGGGGCTTAAAGATGGATCCGTATCTCCATTGTTAGGAGGCCTTTGGGGAGACCCGAGAGCAAAACCAATTCGGTCCGTAGGTCCAAGTGGACAATATCATATCAATCAGTGGACCATATTAAAAAAACAACAACATGGTATTAGAGCCAGACCAGAACTCAATTCGGCTCCGATAAGGATTCCTCACAGGATACGTGTGTTGGCCGTCCACACGGTGAGGCGGAGCTTCGAGCAAAGATTCAGGACTCCACGTAAGGCATGGGGCCGCAAGAATGCAATGTAGAATGAATGGTTTGACTCATTTGGACAGAATAAATGAATAATCATTCAAGGGAAGGCTCATCTTAGTCGTGTGTTCGAGGAGAGGCTTAGTCATGTGTGTTCGAGGGCTTAGTCGTGTGTTCAAGGGGAGGCTTGTTAGGGTGCAAACAAATAATCCCACGTGGGCTAAGCATAAGGGATTCTTGGGACATAAGCATAAGGGATTCTTGGGACAAAACATAAATATGGATTAATATATGTTGCCTTTAGAGAGACCTAACAGCAAAACCATTGCTCAAACCAATTGAGCAAGTGAACCCAAATGGACAACATGGAGATCTAGCGGGCCATATTTAATGAAAAACAACAAACAAAGCTAGCCATAAAGCAGGTCCCCCGAGTTTAATTAAAATGAAATTAAAGTCTACGTAGATACATAAAGTCTGCTTATTGACAAAATTTTATGTTTTCTGTTTGATGAGCAAGGCTAGTGTTTTGTTCTGTACCGACAGGGAAGTCACATGCTTTGCATAAGAGAGTAGAGCAGCTTTGCACAAGGTATGCTCTCCAGTTTTCAAAGCAGGGCTGCTTAATTGTGATTACATATTGATCAGCAGATGAGTTTGGCTAGAGAATTAAATAAACAAAGCTGCATGATTATGTTACTGAAGCAATTAATTATAATGATCTGCAACTGTAGACGGAGAAGCAGGTTGCCATCACTGTCTTCAGCTTCCCACCAGACAAGTGCAATGTCGGTATAGCAGCCTGCCTCAATGTCTTCAGCCTTTGACAAACAGTGTTCCAAGACTTTAGCTTCAAACTTAGCTTCACTGGACTACAAGCATAAACCAATACAAACTCCTCAGCCCACAACATTTCTCCCAAGGAAATTTCCGGTGTCATAACGAAAAACTGAACATCACCGCGTCTAAATACGAAATTACAATAGATACAAACACCACAAGAGAAGATGATCTGCGAAAATGTGATTTTCGATTTGCATACACGGTTATTACCTACCGAAAGTAAGAAAAGAAAGTGAGATAATGAGATGATAACCCTTCAAAGTACCAAAAACATCACGTAGATTTTCCCTTCGCGTAGATTTTATACTCTTTTGACATTGAAGACCAGCTAGCAGAATTCATCGCGGGCAGGCATCCACATGCACTGAGATTGCAAATCACTCAGTATGGTATTCTAAGCACAATGCCTTTGCCGGGACAAAAGGAATGGAACAACATTGTCAATGGCTTAGCTGCCCAAATCCAATGACAAATAGAATATTACCTTTCATTAACCCGAGTAAAAACCAACTGGGGGATCATTCAATTTATCGGGTGGTACTGATCTGAAACTCGCTTAGGAGGCAGCTTTCGGAGGATGAAAAGCACCAGAGCTGACGGAAGTATCTCTACCAACTGAACAGATAAAGAAGGTGCTAAGATAATGAGGAGAAGAAACCTTTGATTGCATATAAGGGTTAAGTTTTCAGTCAAGGTGATCACCATATAGTAAATGAAATTTAGAACAGGATGGTTGAGAACATCAACGTCGGCATCTTCATCAAATGCAGAAAGAGCAACCTGACCACATCAGAATAAAGAGCAACAAATGATTTATGTAAAAATTTTATCCAAACTGATCCAATGTTGTTTCCTTCCTTCTCTATTCTTTTTCTTTTTTCTTTATAAACCCCACCTTAGAATAAATATGTCAGCTTGTTTCATGGCACGGAGATGACTGCGACTCCCACTATCAAGCTTTATCATCTTCCTTTTTGCCTCGTTTATCTTTTTCTTTCAGGAGAATTTGGGCAGCCGCTTCTGGCTTGCTTTAGCTTAAAGGTGCATGACCAAAAGGTCTACATACCTTTAAGGTGACATGATGCATCATAATCACCTTAGCAAGAAATTTGGCACCAATATGATTGACATTAGGTCTAATAATCAATATCTTGGTGGATTCTTATGACAATATTCCTCGGCATTAATTGTGCTAACTAGCCATCCCCATTTTGGTAAGGAAAAAGGCTTGGATGATGCTGATTACAAGTTAAGGATATAACGACAAGCTGGCGACAATAACCAAAAAAAAACTAACTGCAAGTCCATGATAACTTGACATCGGTCATTTTACTGATCAAATGTTCTCTTTTTAAAAAGGAAGAAAAGAAAGAAGAAGCAACCCTTGTGCTGGTAAGGCATGAACAACTTCTCATGAATTATCAATTCTTCAATGAAACATATTTAGAAGAGCATTGAAGCGGATATCTTACCACAAGGCACCTTACTAAGAAGCACGTACAGCATATTCCAGTTACAAAACCAACCTGCAAGAAAGCAAACCGAAGCACTGACTGTACAGAACAACCATATTGACCAGTACAGAATTTAATTCATTTGGATAGAATGCTTTATTATAATAACCCAGCTAATTTTTTGCTTTAAGTCCACCATAAGAACCATCAGTATATTCCATACAAACTTTTTGAGCTCTAAGTATGTAAACATGACATCCCTGCAATTGGCCAATCCCTGGGTACATCATAAAGTTGATCGAATAGCAGAAGATGTGGACCAGCCTGCTACAATGAATTAAGGGACATAAGCCTAACAAGCCTAAAAACGAACTGTCAATCTGATTATCTATACTATCAAATGAATCAGTTCTCTGGATACTCAGCAAGAGCCAAACCCATAGTGGTTTTCCTATTCAGCAGAATATGAAAACAGATGGATAAGGATCTCAATGGTGGACAATGCCGTAACAAGGACAGATCAAAATAGTATAGCTCATGCAAAAAAATTCTCATTGGTTATGGTTCCTATTCTGCAATATATTAAAACAGCGTAGCATGCAAAAATCTAATAGTAGAAAATGTTATTTCTTATGGTTTTGAAAATTTTGTTTATAAGTTTTGGGATGATCAAGACACAGTGATGCGATATTTAAAGAAAATGTGACGTGTAAGGACATGTTTGGAGCAGAATCTAATTGTGGTTGTTGGATCGATGGGGCTGCTGGAAATTTCCA
Source organism: Scilla litardierei (assembly GCA_030789695.1). Classification (NCBI taxonomy): domain Eukaryota; kingdom Viridiplantae; phylum Streptophyta; class Magnoliopsida; order Asparagales; family Asparagaceae; genus Scilla; species Scilla litardierei. The sequence goes on along the minus strand of CM061140.1, from coordinate 182,595,390 downwards.
GCAGCCCCATGTGGGCTGCTCTTGAATTTGTCAAAAAAGGACCAAAGAAAGGGGGGTTGATGCACCAACCCTCTCCCCATCATCCCTATAAAAAGAAAACAAATGTATGAGTTATTAGAATCGAAAATTGAGAAACCAATTGAGCCTCTACTGAAGAATTGAGAAAACTTGTATGCGGTCCTATTGAAAGTTCCATAGAATCATTGTGAGCCATCTTTGAGAGAGCCAATTGTGAGGATTTCTTAAGAGTAGTTGAGTGCCTTGTGTATCTCCTAATTGAAATCAAGAGAAGTGTTCCCTTGGTCGTTAAGACGACCTAAATCTTTTGTTTGTGTTCTCTCTATTTGTTCTTTGTGCTAGATACGTCGGCAATCTGATTGCTTCCGTTCGGCACACAACAGTTGGTATCAGAGCTTTGGCGACGAAGACCTAGACGAAGAAGATGAGCAAAAATGGCGGACGACAATCCTTCTACTCCAATAGCACAATCTTCAACAATACGAACTATCGTATCCAGTACGAAGTTCGAAATTGAGAAGTTCGATGGGCGTATCAACTTCAGTATGCGGAGATGCGAAGTACTTGACATCTTGAACCAACTTGGCAAGATCAAGTATTAGATGAGAGACCGACTACGACGTCGGATGCGGTGTGGAAGATGATGAACCGGACCGCTTGCGACACGATCCGGCTCTACTTGACAAAGAAGAAGAAGTACCCTTTTAGAGAGGAGACGAATGCAAAAGTGTTATAGGATGCGCTTAGTGAGAAGTACATGATGAAGAAGAACATTCAGAATCGCCTACACCCAAAGAAGAAGCTTTTTGGCCTCAAGATGGAGGAAGGAGTTTCAGTTGAAAAACACATCGACTCCTACTACAAACTCCTCACAGATTTGAGGAACATCGACGTCAAGGTGGAAGATGAGGACAATGCAATGATTCTTCTCAACTCCCTGTATAAGGACTATGAACACATTGTTTTGATCTTAACCTATGGTAAAGAATCTATGACCTTCAATGACGTTTCTAACGCTCTTACTAGCAATTAATTTAGAGAGAATGATGATGAAAAGATGAGGGGCCAAGAGTCCGAAGCGCTTATCGTGGTTAGAGGTCGGAGAAATGAAAGAGGTGGAGGCCGCAAAGGGAACCATATATCTGAGACGAGTGACAATAGTAGAGCTCCGCACACAGACATCGAGATGGATCAATGTGCCTTTTGCAAGGAAAAAGGACATTAGGTGAGGGAGTGTCCAAAGGCCAATAAGAAGAAGGATGCTACCGTCAACATCGTTAAAAGCGAGGAGGTGGATGCGTGGGTCCTAGTTGGTGCTACGGAGGGGGTGATGAAGGGGGGATGTGTGCTTGACTCGGGTTGTTCGTTCCATAGACAACCCACAGAGAGTACTTTACTACTTTCCATGAAGGTAGTAAGCGTAAAGTCCTTCTTGGAGACGATAGAGCATGCACGACGGTGGATATTGACACGGTCTGCATAAAGATGAATGATGGTGTCACACGGGACATAGGCTATGTTCATTATGTGCCCGACCTGAAGTACAACTTGATATCGCTTGGTTCATTAGAAGCACAATGGTGCAAAGTGACTATAGAGGACGGTGCTTTGAAGGTGACACGAGGAACACTGATCCTGATGAAGGGAAAGCGTGAAGGTAACCTCTATTACTTGGATAATAAGGTGATGATGAAAACGACGAGAGTTCCAGATGAGCGAGCTACCGACTCAAGCTCGCATGCACCAACAACGACGTCATTGAATGATCTCTGGAGAGGTGGTGCTAATTGAGGTGATGGTTCAAGTCAGTATGGTGAAGATACTGTGTCCCCACAACTTGCTCATCGGATGGATTCTATCAAAATTTGGAGACCAATGTATGAGAGATGCCAACTTGTAAGAAGGGTCTCGTTTGCTTTCTTTGTCAGGTGTGATGAGTCTTCGACCTTATTCGGTGAGGTGGAGCACAATGACGACCTATGTAGACGAAGGAAAGACTGGTGTGATGAAATGGAATCGACGATGATTGATGAAGCCAAGGATCGGGTTGGAGCTACTTGATACTAGTGATTGTTTGACGGATATGCTTATAAAATCGATATTGGAGTCAAGTTCAAGAATGGCTCGGATTTGTATGTTGATGATATGAGGTGACTTTGGTGGTCCCTTCTAGGGCAATGAGGCTCTGCGGAGCCATATGAGCATTTCGAGGCAAGTTGACGGGAACACGAGATGATTCTTACCGAGGAAGAGTTGACGGTCGACTGTGTGACATAGACCCAAGATCTCGCTAAGGTGTAGATTTGTAGTTGTTGGCTCGATGGGACTGCTGGAAATTTCCAACAGCCCCATGTGGGTTGCTCTTGAATTTGTCAAAAAAGGACCAAAGAAAGGGGGTTCATGCACCAACCTCCTCCCCATCATCCCTATAAAAGGATAACAAATGTACAAGTTATTAGCATCAAAAATTGAGAAACCAATTGCGTTTCTACTGAAGCATTGAGAAAACTTGTATGAGGTCCTATTGGAAGTTTCATAAGATCATTGTGAGTCATCTTTGAGAGAGCCAATTGTGAAGATTTCTTAGGAGTAGTTGAGCGCCTTTTGTATCTCCTAATTGAAATCAAGAGAAGTGTTCTCTTGGTCGTTAAGGCGACCCAAATCTTTTGTTTGCTTTCTCTCTATTTGTTCTTCGTGATAGATACTTCGGCGATCTGATTGCTTCCGCTCGGCGCACAACACTAACAATACATGAAACTATGCTGAGAGGATGTAAGGAGGCTGTGTAGGAAGAGATTTCAGAAAGTGATGTGGCTGGAAAGGTTGAAGAGAATCTTAAAAACAGAGATGTAGAAACGGAACCAGTTACTCCTTAGTCTTAAATAAGAAGATCTAGCAATGTTTAGACCTACACAACAGTACTCTATTGTATTATTTTCTTTTGATTGATGCCAAAGAACCAGTGCATTTTGGTGAAGTAATGCATAACGATTCTGTCAAGTGAATTAGCCATGTAGGTTGAAATGAATTTTCTCAAGAAGAATGAAACATGTATACTAAGTTGCTAGAAGGAAAAAGAGTATCAAAACCGGGTCAAAGAAGTGCATGATGGTAACTGAAGATACAAGGTAAGGTTAGTAGTGGAAAGTTTTCAGCAAAAAAAGAAAATCTATTATACTGATATATTTTTCTTTTATAGTTAAGTTAGCTTCCATTTTGACTATAGAGAATTTGCGTATAGTGCAATTAGATTTGAAAATTACATTTTTTTTCATGGTGTTCTTGAGAATGACATCTACATAATACAACCATAGTACAAGCAGAAGATTTTTAAGTTCTTAATAAAGAAAATCTTGTGTGCAAGTTGAAAATTTCTGTATGGTTTAAAATAGGCTTCCAAATAATGGTACAAGAAATTTCATGGATACATAAGTAACAATGGTTTCATAAGATGCCAGATGGATCATATCTATTATTCTCAGGCAACTAAACATGCATGTTGGGTAAAAGCTATGCAAGAAGAACTTCAGGCTCTTCAAGAGAATCATACTTGGGATATTGTTCCATGTCCTACTGGTGTTCAGCCCATTGGTTGTAAATGGGTATATTCCATTAAGCTACAGTCGGATGGCTCCATTGACAGATATAAAAGCAAGATTGGTGGCACTCGGTGAGCGACAGGATTATGGGATGGACTATGAGGAGACATTTGCCCCTTTAGCAAAGATGACAACTGTGTGACTTGTTCTAGATATTGCTGCTTCTAAGGGTTGGTCATTAGGACAGGTGGATGTTAAAAGGCAATCTTAAAGAAGAGATTTATATGACTCCACCACAATGGTTATTTTCTACACCATCTTCTGATGTTTGTAAGCTCAACAGACCATTATATGGCTAGAAACAAGCACCGCATGCTTGGTTTCATAAGTTTCGTGCTATATTTTTTAGCTTCTCTTTTGTCCAAAGTCAGTATGGTTACTCTTTGTTTCTTTGCAAGACTACCAAGGGAATCGTTTTACTTCTAGCATATGTCAATGACATAGTTATTACTGGGACTGACCCTAAATTGATTTCCAAACTTCAAGAACATCTTCATCGTTTTTTTCATCTGAATGACTTGGATCCTTTACAGTATTTTTAGGTCTTCAGGTGCATTCTACCTCGACGGGTACTTTCTTACATCATCATAAATACATCCAAGAATAAATTGTTTTGGTTGGTCTTCAAGATGGCTGTTCTGTTGATACCCACATGGAAGTAAACGTCAAATATCGTCGTCATGAGGGTGATTTTCTTTCTTATCACTCTTTATATGAACAACTAGTGGGGAGTTTGAACTATCTGACTATTACTCGGCCTGATATTTCCTTTGATGTTCAACAAGTTAGCCAATTTATATAGGCACCTACACATGTCCACTTGTCTGATGTTCGTCACATTATTTGATATTTGCAAGGCACTGCTGCTCGAGGTCTTTTCTTCCCTGTGAACTCTCGTAATATCATGCTATGTTCTCTGCTTGCTCTGAAATTGTTTGGCTTCGAGGACTATTGGGTGAGCTTGGGCTTCATCAAATTGATCCTACTCCGCTTAATACAAATAATACTAGTGCCATTCAAATTGCTTGCTAATCCAGTATTTCATGTGCATACCAAGCACATTGAAGTGGATTGTCATTCCATTCGTGAAGCATATGATGCTCATGTTATCTCTCTTCCACACATCACAACTACTCTCCAAACTACAGACGTGTTTACGAAGGCTCTCTCTCGGCATCGACATCTTTATTGTTGACAAACTGATGCTTTTTTATCACCGAGCATTACTTTGAGGGGGATATCAATGGCAAATATTATGGTTGAATTATGAGATATCAATACCTGATATTGTGAGATATCAATGGCTGGCAGATATTATGGTTGATATTATGAGATTTTTTTACCATAACTAGTCTAGATGTGCACATATATTTTTACCTATAGAATATCAATAGTTAATGTATTAATTGTATATATATTCTTATTAAAAATAGATTGTACCACAATTCCTATTTAATGGAAAGGATATGGAGGAGGCATGTACCCATTTACACAAAAATTGTTAAATGCACATTATATACATCTTCTAGTCTAACTAGTAGAGGAATACCATATTTTCAACAGTTGTTGCAATGAGAGTCACAGAGCTGTGCATTGGAAACTTATTAAACAAAATATTCCCTCTCCACTCAAAGATTGATTGTCCTACTATGAATATGAATATGTCATTGTCCTACTATGAATATGAATATGACAGGAAAGGGCAGTGTATTAAGTCATCGACTTTAGCTCAGATTGAGTGTCACTTCCCATGTTAGAAACTAAACACAACTACCCCAAAGGGGCATAGCAAATTCCCTATCGATGTGACCCATCAGACTTGTGCATGATATACCTCTTCTATTCTAATTAGTAGATGAATATCAGATATTCTACACTGGATGCAATGAGAGTCATGGGCTGTATTATCGTTCTTATCCTATATACCCTCCTTCAGATGATTCTTGGGAAGCAATAAAGAACATGTGCCCAGTTATCCTTCCTCTTAATTCACTATCCTTAAAATGTCCATCAACATCCTACATTTTTATTCAAACTTAAAGTTCCAGACCCCACAACCACATCTGGTATGTAAACAATTTTTATTCTTGATAATACAACCCAAGTTGATAAAGTGACTTCTACAAGTACCTCGTTCAGCTTTTTCCGACGGCCCTTAGACTCAATTGGGAAGCGCCTCAACATAAAGAACAACCTAAAAGAAAGAAATAGCATCTTGATGACAGCAGATGAAAACGTCTTATAATGCTAGATTTATGACAACAATGGCATACCTTCCTCCATATATCAGGAACCCCAGAGCAGCAATAAATGAGACCACTGGAAAAATTGGTTAAACATCAATTAAAGCTCCCCAGTATGCATAGCATTAACATTCTGATGTGAAGTAAAATAATCAATTTTAACTGTTTCTATCAGATGTATCCAACCTGCCAAGAAGAGCTTTGCAATTTCCATGGCAACTGGTTTAGGACTGATATGTGCATATATCCAGATACCAATCTGCATAAAGTAGAAGTGAGTTATTACAAGATTGTAATGATATATATATATATATATATATATATATATATATATAGGAAAATTTTCAAATGAGAACATTTCGCACCGTGCGAAAATGTTTTTAGTTTTTTTTTGAAATTTTTTTTTTTCAAAAATTCTTTTTCCCACCCTCATTATATGTTGTTATACCCCCCTCAAAAAATAAACGTTGAGAAATAATGTCATTTGGCCTTCGATCAAGGCATTTCATCAAATTCGCACGTTTTGAGACCGTTAAATTTGTAACGGGTGGATGGGTGCTCTAATCCCCAACGGGTTCACCCATTATTTTCCCTGGGGTATATAATTGTATGGATTAAACATCAAAAAAAGAATTTTTGAAAAAAAAATTTCAAAAAAAAGATAAAAATCTTTTCGCACGGTGCGAAAAGCCTCTTTTTCGCATTTGAAGATCACTATATATATATATATATATATATATATATATATATATATATATATATATAGAGCAAAAAATGTACCTAAGAATGACCTCGGGTAGAGATACCTGAGCACACCCCCTCTGTTCGGGGTTTGTGAGTATTTTTTTTGAAATTTTTTTTGCAGTAGGTAGATATACTTGTTATGTAGCTCCCCACAAAATTTCAGGTCAATCCAACACCGTTTGAGCATCCGTTCATCGATTTCAAAAACGTTGCGCAAAACTGTCCAGAATTTGGACAGTTTTGCGCAACGTTTTTGAAATCGATGAACGGATGCTCAAACGGTGTTGGATTGACCTGAAATTTTGTGGGGAGCTACATAACAAGTATATCTACCTACTGCAAAAAAAAATTTCAAAAAAAATACTCACAAACCCCGAACAGCGGGGGTGTGCTCAGGTATCTCTACCCGAGGTCATTCTTAGGCACATTTCCCTCATATATATATATATATATATCCTTACACACACACACACATATGGGTAAACTGTGCCTGTGCATTGCGCGTTTCCCCCATTTTTCAGTTTTTTTTTTGAAATTTTTTTTCATGGCATTGTTGTTCACCTCATGGATGATTAACATACCAAAAATCAAGTATTTCCAATACTTTTTTAGCCCACACATACCCCTTGCAACTTCAACGGTTCTTCAGCAAGTTTTCAGACCGTTGAAGTTGCAAGAGATAAATGGGGGCCCAAGAGGTACGGGAATCACTTGATTTTATTTTTTGTATGATGACCATGCATGAGGTCAACAACAAGCACATGAAGAAAAAAATTCAAAAAAAAACTGAAAAGGGGGGGAATGGGCATGTGTGCAGGTAATTTTCATGCACACATGCACAGGCACATTGATCATCGGAAATGTTGATTCACTTGATTCACTTGATTTTTGAAATGTTGATCATCCATGATGTGAAGATCAGGCATGGATCATCATAAAAAAGTGGAAAGTGAAGTTTTTAGGTCACTCATATACTTTATGCCTACACACAGGGAGAGTCTCGATTTTACCTGTATGGCATATACAGCCCCGTTGATTATTAAATATGAAGGCCTAAGCTTATCGATTGGAAGGCTTCTTGCCTGAATACATAAATGAACATAAAGATCTTCATTCTTCAGCTATGTAATAATGATGGAATTTGGGATATTGTAATGCAAACAATAATAGCACCTGATGATATATCTCAGCCCAGAACAGAACAAGTAACGTGTATGTAGAGAAAAATAACAAACCAGGAAAATCCAGAAGTGCCATTTCGAGAACCTGAAACAACAAAGTATCTCGAAGTTCAGTGACTTGTAAGAAAACCTGAATAAAGATTTTTAAAAGTTGAAGAGAACATTGATAAAGGAATAAATCAAATACAAAAATAAAATTGCATTAGTTCATAAACAGCTTCAGATGCCTGCCATAATATACAATTGAGAAGCCACACATTATCTGACCACATTAGATCAAACGAAATAATTAATGGATTACATGATTAACCCCATTTCAGTTATATCCAATTACACATATTTACCTCTTTACATGTTATGTTTCCATAGTACTCCCATCTAATCCCCTTGTCACCTTTTTTTGTTTCACCGGAAGTTGTTCCATTGATCAATTACATTATTTGCTTCATAGTACTACCAGAAGAAAGTAAAAGAACACCTCTGTGGAAATGAATAGTATTTACATGGTATCTTTGCCAATAGGAGAAAGAGAAAAGCCTTGTTTTTAGTATGCTTTAACTTTATAGTACCTTTCCTGACATCCAAATAAGGGCGACAGGGTTATACTCCCAGTCTTAACTACCATGCACAGACCCAAGCTTTAGCTCAACTTGAATTAAATTTAATTTCTCAAAAAATAAATTTGGAAATTTGGAATCATATGGCAGAGATGATTCGCTTCATTCATTGCTGAAAAGCACGTGTAAACAATTATTTTAACTGCTTACCAGTTAAAGGTAATACACTAAATCAGATCAATAAGAAATTTAGGCAGGCCTGCTTACCAGTTCATTCATTATGTCTGAAATTGGGGTTTACGTCAGAAATTTGAGATATCATAAACACTAAAAATATTAACCACACACTCGTGGAGAAGCCATCCTATAGATTAGACGACCTTCAAACAATTAACTGATGAGAGTTTATGATCTAAAGCCGCTTATCTACCATCTGTTGAGACTGTTCTAAGTGCAAGTAGTGATTCAGGTCCCTGACTCCCTAGGATGCAATGAAGTGTGGGGAAGGAGTTTCTTAAGAATGTTATGTTAGCAAACATGTTCAAGTTTGTGCAAACAACTGGAGTGATTTACCTGTAGAGCAAACATAAACTAATTTACTACACTCACTGTATATGCAATGTCAAGTCGTGTCATAATGAGATAGTTCATTATCTTAAAAATTCTTCTATACTTACATTATCTTAAAAATTCTTCTATACTAATCTGGATCATCTAAAAGCTTCTCCTGATCTAGTAGCAATTTAGAGTTTAAATGCATTGAAGATGTAGCATGCCAACAACATACCAATCCTATCTTTGAAAGTATGTCCAACATATACTTTTGTTGGTAAAGAACAATCTGTTTCATGGACCACTCTACCTTTATCCCTAAAAAATATTGAAAATGTCCAAAATCCTTCATCTGAAAATGCTTCTGCAGATACATCTTCAGCTCAGTAACATCATGTATATCATTTCTAATGGTCAATATAGCATCAATGCAGACCATTAACCAGATACTCTTGCCCTTATGTATGCATGAAAATATTGAATAATCCTTTTATGCCTGATGAAAGCTAAATCGTTGAAAAACAAAAAACTTCCCAATCCAAACCAAGCTCATAGAAACTACTTCAAACTATATAATGAGTTTTTCAAATGCACACCTTTCCTGACTCCTCCGAAGCAACAAACCGAGGTAGTTGCTTTATATAAATTTCCTAGTAGTTGCTGTATATAAATTTCCTAACAACAATACCATAAAGAAAAATATTCTTGATGTCAAGCTAGTTCAAGTGTTAACAATTTATTATAGCCAAGGATATAAGCCTTTTTTGATATGGGATCATCACAATATATATTTTGATGATGATCAAACAATATACTTACATTAACTTGATTTGTACATCTATGCAAAGTATTTGATGAATGCTAAATGCTCAATGCTCAATGCTCAATGCTCAAGAATAGACTCAACATCTATGACGATGATATGTGATGGGGACATCAGGGTCTATACGCGCAGGTGACGACGTGATCCCCATCCTAATTCGCTATGGATGGGCCCGAGCCCACTTAAGACATGAGTAGATTTGAATTTTGTACTTTTATTTGGTTCTTTTGTTTAGTCCCACATCGGGTAAAACTTGAAGGTTGATGGATCGTAAGGCTATTTAAAGCCATGTACTAGGATGTTTTGAGGCGATGAAAACTTTGAGATTAAAATTCCCCCAAACCTGTGAAAGGTCCCCCTTGATGTGAAGCCTTGGAATCCTTAGTGCGAAGCCAATGAACTCTAATTATCTTGATCTTTTCCCCCAAATTTCCCAAAATCTCTAAAATCGTTCGTGTTCTACATCAAATTGGTACCAGGGCCGAACGGTTCTATTCTTCCTTTTTTCCCAAACCCTATCCCTACTCCACAGCTATCATTTTCCACCACAAAAAGCCCTAAATTCTAACTCGCAAGGAGGCGTGATGTCCTCTCGCGGTGAAGCACGTGCAGCCTCCATTCGCTGCGAAGTCCATTCGCTGTGAAGCCCCTTCCCTGTGAAACCCACACGCCACCTCCCGACGAAGCCGCACGCCGCCTCCATCGATCACTCAGATCGTTGCCTCCATCGCTCACTCAGATCGCTCTCGCCGCATCCTAAACCTTTCAGATTGCTCGCCACGACCAAACGAGCCCGTGGCTTCGATCCGACAATGAGCAACCACCATCTCTGCTTGTGCGACAACTTTCCGATGCCATCTTCCAGATCCGACCAAGGAGTTCACAAGTCCGCCACTTTCTCTTCCTGATTCTCTCAGATCTCCTCGGATCTCAAGTCCAGCCATGGAGATCTCAAGCCGATACCCCTAACAACGTCGACGGTCACACCCGACAGTCCCTAACACCTCTATCAACTTCGGAGACAGCTTCAGCAGTAACAGCTCCTCGCTCCGGTGTCAGTTGGGGCCCTCGACTCTCCCAGCCGATCTGCCTCCCTCAAGCGACCTTACAACATAGATCGGGCGGTGAAACCTGCACCGTTGACTTCGCAGCTGCTACAGTACTACTACTCAGTAACCCATCCCATTTTATGTCGATTTTTGCCTATTTTTGGAGGATTTTGCGCAAGTTCAGAACTTTGGCAATTCCAGAGTCAATTGGAGTTCAAATTCAGAACGGTTCGCGTCAGTGCTTAGAGGACTCAGCCGCGGACGCATCACCACCTACTTGGCCCTATTCATCTTCCTTGCAGGAATATCTGCTGTGAGTTTTCCTTAGCCACTTATTGTCAAACTGCTGCTAGCCTTCCTTTGCAAACAAACAACCATAGGCCACATTTTTTTTGCCTAGAGCTATAAAGATTTGATATTAATAGGAGAGCTTCAATTTGCTATCACAGTGGTACAAGAGTTATTTTCATTAAGAAAATTGAATAGTCAAATTACAGCTCACTAATCATCATTACATTCTCCAAATTAAAATATTTGAAATTGATGTGAGAACTGCATATGACTTCAATTTGTCTTGCTCCTTGACTTCTGCTAGTTGATCTCCTCATCATTTACATGTATCATATAGAAAGTTGCATTAGTTGTTAACATCTTATCTATATTCCTCAAAAAAAGAAAAGAATAAAGAAAAGAGAATTAGCTAAGTGACCATCATTTAGGACTAGTACATTGTATGACCATAATTAGTGGCAGAGGTTATCAGATTTCAGATACAATGGACGCTGACACACTCACATTGAGAGATGTCCTTAACCGGTTAGCTGCTTTAGAAACCCAAGTCCGTGAAGGTAGGTCTGAGTCTTGCGAGTGTGCAACGCCTAGAGAACACCAGGCAGAGGGCATTAGATGAGGGTTCACATGCATATAGTACGCCTAACCCACCTGGGAGAATTAGAGAGGGACCTCGTCATGAGAGACGGACGTCTAGTCCACCCAGTCGATCTAGAGAAAGACCCGCCATGACAGACACATGCCTAACCCACCTGGCAATCTATATAGAGAGGCCCCGTCACGACCAACGTGACAGAGACGAGAGTGTGATCAAAGGCATTAAGGTAGATACACACACTTTTGATGGCTGCCTAAATCCCCAGACTTTTATTGATTGGATGGCAGATATGGACCATTAATTTAGATGGTATGATATGTCTGAGGAGCGAAAAGGGAAGTTTGTGAGGATGAAGCTTATTGGACCTGCCAAGTTGTATTGGCAGAATATTGAGCGCGTGTTAGCCCAAGGTATGCAAGAGCCCATAGGCATGTGGATGAAAACCCTAGACTTGGTGTTGTACATTGTGCCTTGGCTCAGGCCAAAAAGAGCGATGACAGGCATAGGCCTGCGATTTTTCACACCTTTGAGATGCATAGTGACAAGCATAGTAAGGTGATCATTGATAGCGGGAGTTGCATAAATATTGTATCATCTAAGCTTGTTACCCGCATAGGTCTACAGCCAATCCCCAATCCTAGCCCTTATAAGGCATAATGGGTGGATGCTTCATCCATTGGCATCAAGGAGAGATGTATTGTCCCTATTCAGTCTGGGTCATATAAGGACACGATTTGGTGTGATGTATGTCGGTCATATCATCTTGGAAAGACATTGGATTTTTGATATGGATGTCACGATTTTCGGTCACTCAAACTCGTGTACATTTACTCATGAGGGCAAGCAAATCAAGTCGAATCCCATACAACCCAAGGTGATCGCTCTTGAAAAGAGGGATGCAACTAAGGGCAAGAGCTTACATATTATTAGTCCTAAGGAGCTGAAGAGAGAAGAAAAAAAGGACTCAGTCATGTATGCCCTAGTTGCGAAGAAGATTTGCGAGATTAGTCAGGAGGAGATCCCAGAAGAGATAACGCCGATAATGAAAGAATTCCGTGAAATTTTCCCTGAAAACCTCCCAGACTGTCTTTCACCCATTCGTGATATTCAGCACGTCATAAACTTAGTCCCGGGAGCTACACTTTCCAACTTGCCTCATTACCGGATGAACACTACTAAACATGCTGAGTTGAAGAGGAAAGTTGACGAATTGTTAGCCAAATGTTTTATCAGGGAAAGTTTGAGCCCATGTACAGTGTCGGCTCTCCTCACACCCAAAAAGAATGGATCATGGAGAATGTGTGTGGATAGCCGTGCCATTAACAAGATAACGGTCAAGTATCGTCTTCACATCCCTAAGCTAGATGACATGCTTGATATCATGATTGGTGCCACAATATTTTCAAAGATTGAACTTAAGAGTGGCTACCATCAGATTAGAGTCCGCACAGTGGACGAATGGAAAACGGCCTTCAAAACGAAGGATGGTTTATATGAGTGGATGATCATGCCCTTTGGCCTATCCAATGCCCCTAGCACATTCATGAGAGTGATGACTCAAGTACTAAGACCGTTCATGGGAAAAAATTTAGTCGTATACTTTGATGACATCCTTATATACATTGAATCTAGGGAGCAATGCATTGACCATCTGAGGCAGGTATGCATTACCATGAGGAGAGAGCCTTTATGCAAACCTCAAGAAGTGTTCTTTCATGACTGATAGTGTCATCTTCTTAGGTTTTGTTGTTTCCTCAGAGGGAGTGCGTGTGTATCCCCAAAAGATCCAAGCGATAGTAGATTAGCCCGAACCCTGCAACCTACACGATGTTAGGAGTTTTCATGGGTTAGCCACATTCTACTGTCGATTCATAGCGGGGTTCATCACTATCATGTCCACAATCACTGACTGTATGAAAAGGGGAACTTTATATGGACTAAATTTGCTGCCAATGTGTTTGAGGATATAAAGAGAAGTATGACTAATGCGACTGTTATGTGCCTCCCGGATTTCATGAAAGGATTTGAGGTCGCATGTGATGCTTTGGGTATAGGCATAGTGGGAGTTTTAAGTCAAGAATGGCATCTTGTGGATACTTTAGTGAGAAGCTTAGTGATGTCAAACTCCGCTACTCCACCTACGATAAAGAATTCTATGTGGTAGTACAGGTCTTACGCTATTTGAGACATTATCTTCTACCGCAAGAGTTCGTATTCTACTCGAATCATGAGGCCTTGAAATATCTCAACTACAAGAAGACACTTAACTCTAGACACGCTCGTTGGGTTGGATTTCTTCAGGAGTATACATTTGTCCTCAATCATAAGTCGGGGGTTGAGAATTACATGTCGTGCCAAGACTTTAGTGAGGTTTTTGATGTCCTTCAGGATGGTTTAGTACGAGAGTGAGATAATTATTTCCTGCATGATGGGTATCTTTTTAGGGCCACCCAGCTATGTTCCACGTACTTCTGTGTGAGATTTTATTATCTGGGAAATACATGCGATTAGATTATTAGGACACTTCGAGCGAGATAAGACGATTGAGTCTGTCGAGAGTTAGTTCTATTGGCCGAGCCTAAAGAGAGATGTTATCACAATGGTGGGGCAATGTCGAGTCTGTCAGATGGTTAAACATAGAAAGCAAAATACCGGTATCTACACACCATTACATGTGTCAGATTGTCACTGGCAAGACACTAGTATGGATTTCATGCTAGGACTTCCACGCACACCTAAGAGCATGTTTCCGTTTTTGTCATTGTGGACCGATTCTCTAAGATGGCACACTTCATCCTTTGTTCCACAACCTCAGATGCTTCACACATTGGCAAGCTCTATTTTGATGGGGTTGTTCATCTCCATGGTATGCCTAAGAGTATAGTGTCTGATATGGATGTAAAATCCATGAGCTATTTCTGGAAAAATCATATGACATATGATGGGCACTAAGCTCAAATTCTCTACTGCTTACCATCCCCAGACTGATGGCCAAACTTAGTGAGTGAACCGTAGTTAAGGAAATCTTTTCAAATGCTTAGTTGGTGAAAATCCTAGGAATTAGGATATGATGGTGTGTCTACTGCCAAGTTTGCATATAATGGGTCAATAAATATGTCCATCGGCATGAGTCCATTTCAGGTAGTTCATGGTTACAAACCTAGAAAGCCTATAAACCTCGTTCCCATGTCGCATCATCATAGAGTGTCTGAATCAGCCGAGTCATTTGCACAACACATTCATGGTTTGCATAAGGAGATCAACAAGAGAATTCACTCTTGCAATGAAAAATAAAATCTATGGCATATGCTCACAAGCGTTTCAAAGAGTTTAATGAGTGTGATTATGTTATGGTGTGACTCAGATCTGAGAGGTTTCCTCTTGAAACCTTAAAGAAACTGCATGCTCGCAGTGTTGGCCCATTCAAAATCTCAAAGAAAATTGGTTCTAATGCATATGTGGTAGATCTCCCTGCAGATTATGGGATTAGCTCTACTTTTAATATTGAAGATCTAGTGGCTTATAAGGGTCCAACAGTAATACCCACAGACCCATTCTTCGAGACTTCCCAGGATGAATTAAGTGTCCCTGCTATTCCATCTCATATCCCTTTACCACCCATACATCCACATAGAGAGCAGATTGATCGCATGTTAGATGAGCAGGTTATATCAACCAGGCAGGATGGTTATCAGCGTTACTTGGTGAGTTGAAAACGCTGGCCAGAATCAAACTGTACTTGGATTACCCGAACAGAACTCCAAAGGTTAGATCTAGATTTGCTCGAGTACTATGACAGTCAACAGACCCTACACTCGTTGGAGCCGAGTTCTTCCCACTCAGGGAGAGTTGATAGGAACATCAGGGTCTATACACGCAGGCGACGACGTGATCCCCAGCCTAGTTCGTTATGGATGGGCTCAAGCCCACTTGAGACTTGAGGATGGATTGTAAGGCTATTTAAAGCCATGTACTCGGATGTTTTGAGGCGATGAAAACTTAGAGATAAAAATTCCCACAAACCTGTGAAAGGTCCCCCCTTGGTGTGAGTCCTTGGAATCCTTGGTGTGAAGCCAAGGAACATCAAGTATCTTATTCTTTTCCCCAAATTCCCAAACATCCCTAAAATCGTTCGTGTTCTACATCAATATGGATGTTATCGGCACATCATTTAAAGCTTATAGTATTGTATTTTATATAAATGATGTATCTTTCATTTTTTATATTTGATGTTAAAACCTTAAAAACAAACTTACACACACAACCTCTAATTGTTGTGATTCACTGATCACAGTATAAAATTTAAAATTAGAAAGTAAAAAATTTACTATTTCTCTTAAGGAAATAAATACACCGTAAGGTAAAGACCACTATATAAAAACAACTCTCACTACAATTTTTCCTCTCTGTGTATCTTTTCCTCTTCAGTGTAACTATCTCTCACAGGAAAAAACACTCACAATTCTCTCTGTAATTGGATAAGAGTTCTTCTCTCACAGAAGAAACTCCCTCCCTCTTTTCTCTTCTCCGTTTGCTGGTGCGTTTTTCTGCATTGCCTCATGTCCCCTTTTATAGGAGTGGAAGCTCTTCAAAAATGTCATTAGTGACGTTAATGAAAGTATTAGGTGGAAGATTTTTTCCTCCATAGCATGATGTCGTTTCTCCATCGTCTGATATCATTCCTCCATCGTTCTCTTGAGCACCTCGATTTCTCTCTAAAGCTTCTCCTCTAAAGCTTCAACCTTTCTTGTCGCCATCAGGATCGATTGCTCTAATACCAATTTGTTAGAATTTGCAAGGGGTTTGGAAAATAAATTTATGGTTTTATTGATGAATGTGAAATTGACAAGATAAGTGAACTTAATTCGAGAGGAGGACTAACTTTCCCAACTATTCTAGAGTTCTACTCTCTAATCTCTAATATTCTCTTGAAATTCAACATAAGATCCTACTTATCCTAGCATCCATACATATAACTGATTTCTTAGAAATTACAGATTTTCCCCTTGGTGTCCAGTTTAGTTTTGTCACTGGATCCACCTCCCCTTGCTTGCAATGCTGTTTTGCCGCCCCTGCCCTCGCCTTTCGCCGCCGCACCCGATCAATTGCAAGTTTATCAGAATAATGCAATGGCTTCTTAGTCAACTTAACTACCACTGTATTTCACACCATGCTCAAAACAAAGCAAATCAACATAACAAACAATGGTATTACCATAAGGTGTATTTAATATTATCCTACTTTTGATGGGGTAGTTGCACACTTAAAATGAGGTACTCACTCCACTGCAGAATTGCTTTTTTGTAGAAGTAGGTAACCGACAGTAAACATCACAAAATTTGCAGACTACCATAGAAAACGAGATTCTGAACCATCCATCACACTATCGAAAATGGAGATTCTTAATCAACGCATTGTTTTACTTCTATTGCTCAACTCAAACTGATGCATTAGCAAGCTTTAGGATATAGACAATGCAGGATATGTTCCTTGTACATTATTTGATCTTAAAAACAGGTGGTGTACATAGACACTAAGAAGTCAAAGCATTAAAGCAATTTATCTAATATTAATAGTAAGAAGCAACCCAAGCAACAAAGATTGAGAGTCCATGAATCAACATTAGAAAACCAAGAAGCTTGAACATAAGGATGAACTTAGCTGGTACAAATGATCTCATACTAACAGTAAGAAGCAACCCAAGCAACAAAGATTGAGACTCCATGCATCAACCATTAGAAAAGGAAGATGCCTGAACATAAGGGTGTACTTGACTGCTACCAATAAGAAGCAAAGATGTCAGCACAACAACCATACAAGTTACAAGCTCCTACAAACTTGTAACAAGATGTATCACATGGCCATTGATGCATTGACATAATATGATCGTATATATACAAAGCATCTATGATCACACATAAGATCGAGAAGCATTAATACTGAGATGAGCCCCTACCAGAAGGAGAAACTTACTTTAGGTTTCAGAAGGAACACATTATGATAAAATCCAAACAGGACTGCTCGCACTGTCAATAGAAAATCAAATAAACCAAGTTAGTATCATCATGAAAGCTGGTGCCTGAGAAACATAGTGAGAAGCATGACAATCAAAACTTGATCCTACACCCATTCACAAGAAAATTCATCAAGTGGAAAAGCTTCTGTGTTGTCCAGCCATACTCCGGGACCCGTAACTGAATTCGGATAAGTTGTACCTGATAAAGAGGATTTCAATAAATCACTTAATGCTCGTGCAATAGAGTGATAGAAATAATGACACATATAAAGTAGTAAATATTTAAAAGGATTATTACAAGAATATACATTCAACATTAGTTTTTACTCTTTGATTTGGGTTTGGTCTTGGGATTGTTAGCTTTTCATTCAACCAATCATGCAAACTAGTGATACCTTTGAAGCAATTCCAGTGGACCATTCGAGATGTGGAGGAATGCATAAGGGTATTTTTATATTCAAATCCAAAGCAGCTGTACCTTTCAACCACTTAAATTAAGGTGATAATCCTCCACATATTTCTCTTTTTTTGCTTTAGGTAGGTGGTTACCTTAAAAGAAAATATCAATTTATAAAAATAAACTCAAGTATAAGTTTTATAGCCATCCAAAGATCATTACAAACCGGAAGCAAAATCTCAAAGTCAATATATTAATTTTAGAACATTAAGAAACATCAATCAGGACTTCCCTCAAACTTCAGCGGCTCACTAGCCCGAACTCTTTTAACTTCCAACTATTCATTTTGTATGGGAAGATCAAATATGCTTCTCGTGATTAATATTTTGAGAAATCTATGCTCTAGATCTATGAATACTAATAGAAAGAAAACAAACACGGGGGAGGGGGGGAGCATTTGGCATTTGGACCAAAATTAAACATTCTCAACGCACCAAAAAAAACACCACACTCCGCCACAGCTACATGCTTGTTTAAGCTCACCAGTGTTAAAACTTCCAGATTGCTCTGTTCAAAATCAAGTCTAAAGACTTGAGCATGGCGATATTTTCACAAATCTAATCTGTCTTCATGAAGTAAGACAATGTGGTTATCATATAAAAGACTGCTGGTAACATTAATGAATGCACAGTAAAAATGCACGTGTTCTCTACCTAAGTGCCCTCATGTAGATGATAGCACAAAAAGGGTTAACAATATCTTTTGTTCTTTTTACCTTCGTTTTACAATGTGTGCTTATTAATGCAGGGTAGGAGTGACCTAGAAATTAACCCTTGTGCTTACTAAACTAACACAATGTAACTATTTAATAATATCTCTACTACATTTCTCCAAACGTGAAATAAATTTGAAAGTTCACACAAAATTAAAAATTTTGATGCATTCGATGTGGTTGTTGGCCCGACATGGTGCTGGAAATTTCCAGTAGTCCCATGGGCTGATGGAAATTCCAGCAGCCCCATTTGGGATTGGTGCCCATGTGTTTGTCAAAAGGTGGTTGTTTGGTGCACCAACCCCCTCCCATTTATCCCTATAAAAAGAGGGCAAGTGGTTTGGTTATTTGCATCGAAAACAATTGAAGCAATGTATGATCTCTTAGAAGTTCTAAGAGTATTTTGAGAGCCATTCATTTGAGAGCTATTTGAGATTTCTCTCGTAACTTTATTAGAAATCAATATGAAGTGTTTCCTTGATCGATCTTCGATCTAAATTGCTTGTGCTCTTTCTCTTTCTTCTTTGTTCTAGTTACTTCGACGGTCTCGATTGCTTCCGCGGCGCAATAAATTGGTATCAGAGCCATTAAACGACGAAGATCTAGACGAAGAAGATGAGCAAAGGTGGCGACGACGCTTCTACTTCAATGGCGCAATCTTCTACAACGCGAACTATCGTATCCAATACGTAGTTTGAAATTGAGAAGTTTGATGGGCGGATCAACTTCGGCCTGTGGAGATGCGAGATACTTGACATTTTGAACCAACTTGGTCAAGATCAAGTACTAGATGAGAGGCCGACTACAACGTCGGACTCGGAGTGGAAGATGAACCGGAACGCTTGCGGCACAATCCGGCTCTACTTGACGAAGGAAAAGAAATATCCTTTCATGGATGAGATGAACGCATAAGCATTATGAAATGCTCTTGGCCAGAAGTACATGAAGAACATCCAGAATTGCCTACACCTAAAGAAGAAGCTTTTTGGCCTCAAGATAGAGAAAGGAGTTTCAATTGAAGCACACCTCGACTACTACAACAAACTCCTCACAGATATGAAGAATATCGACATCAAGGTAGAAGATGAGGACAAGGCGATGATTCTTCTCAACTCCCTGCATAAAGACAACGAGCACATCGTTTCAATCTTAACTTACGGTAAAGAATCTATTACCTTCATTGAAGTTTCTAACGCTCTCACAAGCAATGAATTTAGAAAGAATGATGATGAGAAGATGATGGGCCAAGGGTCAGAAGCGCTTACCGTGGTGAGAGGTCGAAGCAATGGAAGGAGTGGATGTCGCAAAGGGAACCAAAGATCCAAGACGAGGGACAAGAGTAGAGTTTCGCGCACCGACATCGAGAAGGATCAATGTGTCTTCTGCAAAGAAAGAGAACATTGGGCGAGGGAGTGCCCAAAGGCCAAGAAGAAGAAAAAGGTTACCGCCAACATCGTCAAAGGTGTGGAGGTTGATGAGTGGGTCTTTGTCGGCACTGCGAAGGGGTGATGAAGGAGTGATGGGTTCTCGACTCGGGATTCTCATTTCATATGACACCCCCACAGAGAGTACTTTACTACTTTCCATGAAGGTAGTAGAAGTACAGTCCTTCTTGGAGACGACAAAGCTTGCACGACGGCGGGCATTGGCACGGTCCGCATCAGGATGGGAGATAGAGTCACAAGGGAATTAGATGAGGTCCGCTACGTTTCCGACCTAAAGCGAAACCTCATATCGCTTGGGTCACTTGAAGCTAAGGGTTGCAAGGTGACCATGGATGATGGAGCTTTGAGGGCGACTCATGGTGCCTTGATTGTAATGAAGGGGAAGCGCACAGGCAACCTTTACTACTTGGATGACGAGGTGGTAACTGGCACAGTGGATCTTACCCGAGAGGATGAGAGAGACGACTCTCTACTTTGGCTTATGCACCTTGGGCATGTTGGTGAGAAGGCTCTTCAGAAGCTGATTGACGGTGACCATCTACGAGGAGCGAAGAGCGAAAAGATCGACTTTTATGAGCATTATGTCTTTGGAAAGAAGACACGTGCATCTTTTGGGATTGCCATCCACAACACGAAGGGAGTGCTTGACTATGTCCACACTGATGTATGGGGACCATCGAGGTCGGCTTTATTGGGAGATAATCACTATTTCGTGACATTTATTGATGATTTCTCACGGATGGTGTGTGTTCTCCTTGAAGTCCAAAGACCATGTGCTGAGCAAGTTCAAGGAGTGGAAATTCTTGATCGAGACTCAGACCGGTAAGAAGATCAAGTGACTCCGTAGCAACAACGGTGGAGAGTATAGGTTGGACCCCTTCTTTGACTACTGCAGAAAGGAGGGGATACTGTAGTGCCCTGGGAAGCCACTGCACATGTACTAGAGGGGGGTGAATAGTACTTTTAAAATAACGAGGAGAGTTATTCCTAATTATCGTGCAATTAACAAACAACGATGCGGAATAACTACAACCAAGAAATAATGCAAACGCAAACACAATGGTTTAATGGGTTCGGATCCACCCAAGTCTCCCCGACTTGTTCCCGGTGATCCTATGTCCCAACCACCCGGATCCCTTCCGGATACTTGAGTTAGAAAACCTCTAACCCAAGATTTCCAATATGAACACTTGCGAAAACCTCACAAGTGCAATCGACCTACAATCGATGACCGTGACTCCCACAACCCGGGATCACGCAAAACCTCTCACAACCGAGAGTATACAATTCAAATATAACTGAAATGAAATGCTTACCAACAAAATACCTATGCCTTGAGATTTCTTACCAAATTAGGGCAAAGAGGATTTTGATGGAGGAAGAGTCACCAAACCCTAGCTTCAAGAAGATGACCAGCAATGGAAGCCTAGGGATGAGATGGATGACCTAGAAACAAGCCCTTTGGCTTGGAAGGCTCACAACCAATGAATCTCTCTTGAGGAATGAGAGTGAGGGAGAGATTCTTGAGAATGGGAGAGCTTGAAGATGAGAGTTGAAAGCTTCTCTTTGAATCAATAGAACTCTGGAAATAGCAGCCTTGGATCCTATGAAATAACCCCTCCAGGTATTTAAAGGATCAAGGGAAAAGAGAGAGAAACGTCACTTTCAAATCTCCAACGGCTCTAATCTGAAGCAGACTAGTCGGTCGAAGAAGGATCACTGACCGACTAGTTCATCAACTAGTCGGTCGGTGATTCAACATGGACCGACTAACAGCTCGACAGCCAAAAGAGTGATTTCCAGGCAACCTGAACTAGTCGGTCTAAGAAGACTTGCCAACCGACTAGTTTGCCAACTAGTCGGTCGGTGAGTGTTCTTTGACCGACTAAGAGTGAAATGCACGAAGCTGAATACAAGTTACACTAGTCGATCTAAGAACAAATGCTGACCGACTAGTTTTACAACTAGTCGGTCGATGAATGTTCTTGGACCGACTAACTGTAAACAGTAACTCAGGCAGTACAGAGGCAAGCTCAACTAGTCGGTCTGAGAAGGATTCCTAACCGACTAGATCGTCATCTAGTCGGTCGGTGAACCTTCTTTGACCGACTAATTGATCGACATGACAGAGCTGAAATGAGTTAGGACATCTAGTCGGTTCATGAAGAGTTGCCGACCGACTAGATCGTCATCTAGTCGGTTGGTGACTCTACTTGAACCAACTAAGATGCACTAGAAGCCGAGGGAAGAAGCGATAGGCTTCGGGAAAGTTTCTAATGGCTTCTAAGATAATCCTAGCTCTAAGATATGAGCGATATGAAGATAGACATGTAAGAATTACTCAAGGCTTAACATTCTATAAATCGAAGCTAAAAGACTATGAATAAAACCTTAAGGAACGGTCTTCGAAAGCTTCGATCAAATCTTCATGACTTCCAAAAAGGTCCAAAAGCTTCAACGAAGCTTTAGGCATTGAATACGAGCTTTGAGAAGTCTTAAGATGTCGCTTTGAGTGTTCTCGTGAATTTGGCGACGATCTCCATAACTGCACTCACAAAATGTTAGTTCATGATATATTTATGTTTGCTCATCATCCAAAACCAAATCCGGGGAGTCCAATACTCAACATTCTCCCCCTTTTTGGTGATGACAAACCAACATAAATAATAATCAAAAATAATGAACTAAATGGAATATACTTACTCCCCCTGCATTGATGACACATTAGTTCCATATGAAATAATAAGCACATACATCAAGCAGACAAGGAAAGTAAAATTTCAAATCCAATAATTGAAATTTAGGATTTGAAATCCATTTTTATATCTTAACTCCCCATCAAATTAGATTCATGGTAAATTATCATTTAGCATATGCCATTATTATATCTCTCCCCCTTTGGCATAATCCAAAAAGAGCGGGAGGAAGCCAATGACAATAAATCATGGCCAAATAATTCATTAAGCATGGGAGTCTAAGAATACGACCACGTTTCATATGACACCAAAATAAACTTCGAATAAAATTAAAGCGTGTCAATGAGACCATAGTCGAAAATCGAAAACTTAAATCATCAAAATATCAAATGTAAATTCACTTATTGATGAAATGAATTTACTCTCCAATATCAACATTTATAGCTATTTTAGTGCATGGAAAACAATTCTATGTTTTCATACAACTAAAGCTATTGAATCAAAATTAATCGTCGAGCGACGAAATCAATATCAGAGACATACATAAACTGTGCACAAAGGAATGAACCATCAGAAGAGTGGTGCACATCATAGAATATCAAATGTCACAATATCGATCGAAAATGAACATAAAGTAAAAGCACATCAAAACTAAGTGAAGTGTGCGATGAGAAGTGACAAGGTGATAAAAGTAATACGAAAATCATCATAATAACTTTTAAAACATGTCATGCCAAAAATAGATATGAATTTCAAGGCATTTATGGCATTCACAATTCTATCATGCTAGGAGAAACAAAATGATACCAATGTAAAGAAATAGATTTTAACCAAGCATGCATTCAACCCTCATGGATACCAAATGTAATATCATACTTACAACATTAAGCTCCCCCTACATTGGTGCATTACCTAAGCACCATCAACTCCGTTTGAATGAAAGTCTTCGCAAATCGAGGAGTTGGTAGGGTTGGTATCCCACGGTGGATTGTACCTAGAAAACTTCATTTTGGTATCCAAAAACCCTTTTGGATCCAATGGGTTAGACAACAAATTTGAAATACGAAATTAAAATAATTGTAACCCATGAGTTAATGTAGTCAAAATCAATTTTATAATCAAATGCCTTGGTACCCATAACATGATCATAAACTCATGGTACCAAACATTGAAGAGTTAAAGGAACTAACCCTTCGGAAACCAAGTCCAAGAGGAACTTGACTTTCCAACATAATCATCATTCAAAATAACATCATTAATATAGGATTGCACATAAACATTCATATCATGATTGCTAGTGTTATTGGGACCCCAAATAGTGTAAATTTTGGGAATCCTCTTCCTAGTGGTTGCATGCACAAAAGGTTGATTTCTATGTGGTGCATGTGGCCTAGGAGCATGAGATCTAGCAATAGCATTATGATGAGCATGAGATCCATGATGTGGTGTAGCATACATACGTGGATAAGCATGAGGTGTGTATGCATGAGGATGATTATAAGAGAAGGCATTCACATGTGGATTAGATGTGTGAACATAAGCATTAGGATGTGCATGAGCATGATTACGTGCATGTGGGTGTCTCATATGAGTGTTTGCACGTGCTCGTGGGTGCGGAGCATAAAAATCATTATTTGCATGCACCGGTGGAGTAGGATGTGTGTTCCTACGTGGCATAGCATGTGAGTACAAAAATGCATGACCCCTCTTTGGAGGTCTACCCAAAGTGGGTTTCTTTCCAATCGGGGGGTGTGTACGAAGTTGAAGCACTATTGGTAGGAGAACTACCAATGGGGTGTTTGCTCCCACTCGTCGAGGCATCGGATGTCGGCCTAACAAAGGTGGTAGGCGATTTGGATGAGTCTCACATCTTATACCCCAAGCCAATGTGGTGTTTGGCCGGAAGTAAGTCATTTAGGATATTATCCAAATGGCCCTTACCTTTATTGAAATCATTGATACGGCCTAACGTGCACTCGTACTTCTCTTTGAGAGAATGCAAAGAAGCATCCAAAGTGGATACTTGCGATGTGAGTGCATAAACACGTGATTTGAGATTCTTATTCTCAATACTCAAAGTTGAGTTTTGAGACGTCAAATCCGCTATCACATGTTCATCCGAATTCTCAACAAGAACATGTTCAAGTTGAGATTTGAGGGACTTCACCTCATTTCTCAACAAGCCATTATGAGTAAGCAAACTTGCTTTCTCATTGGCTAGTGTCTCAACAATGGTGTCATTGTTGGTGATGGTAGACTTAGGAGAGGTTTGGAGGCTAACAAGTTCATCTTTGGTCTTATTATATCTATCTACTAATTTAGTAAATTTAGACCAAATTTCTTGGTTTGCTAACCTCATTTCATCAATAGTAGGTTCTCCGCTTTCATCCTTGCTACCATCCTCGCTTTCATCCTCGCTTTCATCGAATGAGGACTTTTGATCTTTTGCCTCATTAGCCATGAAGCAAAGTTTTGCTTTCTCCACATGTCCAACATCCGACTCTCCACTTGAGGAATCCTCCTCGGAGTCAGTGAATGTGCCAACAAGTCCTTTCTTGTACTTTCTCGACTTGTCGTACTTCGATGCTTTCCCTTTCTCCTTGTGTTGGTAGAGAGGACAATCCGGTTTGATGTGTCCTGGCTTGTTGCATTTATAACACATGGGAGTAGAAGCATTAGTCGAACTAACTTTAGATTTATTCAAAGATATACCTTCTCGGAGGAATCGATCGAACTTCCTTGCCATACGGGCAATGGATTCCATGTCCAATTCGTCTTCCGATTCTTCATCATCGGTAGATGGAGCGGCCTTGAAGGCAATCGCCTTTTTCTTTGGCTCATCTTGCTTCAAGTACGCTTTCATCTTTTCCTTCATTCGGATCTTACTATCCTTGCGTACCTCGTAAGACAACAAGGTACCCATTAGTTGTATGACGGTATATTTATTCATGTCGTTACCTTCCTCGATGGCGAAGGTACGCTTTTCCCAATATGATGGAAGACCGTCGATAATCTTCGCGACTTTCTCCTTTTGGGTATAGACCTTCCCAAGAGCTTCCAAGTCGTTTGATATATCCACGAAGCGAGCGTAATATTCCTTCATGGTTTCGCCCTGCTCCATATGAAACAACTCAAATTCTTTATTAGCAACGACGAGTTTAGAATCTTTTACCGTACTCGATCCTTCGTGCAATATGAGGAGTTGGTTCCATATTTGATATGCACTCTTACATGTGCATATCTTGTTGAAGTCCTCGGGCTCCAACGCACAATTCAAGGCATTCATTGCCTTGGCATTGGCTACTTCCGCGGCGACCTCCGCGGGAGTCCACTTCGCGAAATCTTCTTCGGAAGGCTCGACATACTCCGTCATGGTGGCTCTCCATAGTGAAGCGCTCCGGAGGAAAATTTACATCCGGCATTTCCAGTACCCATAGTTGGTACCGTTGAAGTGTGGAGGCCTGACTGAGGATAGTCCTTCCATAACTGAAGAAGCTCCATCGCGGTTCTTGAAGACGTTGTAGTCGTTGTTCGTCATAGCTTTGAACTTTGGCTATGTGTAGCTTTGAACCTTGGCTCTGATACCAATTGTAGTGCCCTGGGAAGCCACTGCACATGTACTAGAGGGGGGGTGAATAGTATTTTTAAAATAACGAGGAGAGTTATTCCTAATTATCGTGCAATTAACAAACAACGATGCGGAATAACTACAACCAAGAAATAATGCAAACGCAAACACAATGGTTTAATGGGTTCGGATCCACCCAAGTCTCCCCGACTTGTTCCCGGTGATCCTACGTCCCAACCACCCGGATCCCTTCCGGATACTTGAGTTAGAAAACCTCTAACCCAAGATTTCCAATATGAACACTTGCGAAAACCTCACAAGTGCAATCGACCTACAATCGATGACCGTGACTCCCACAACCCGGGATCACGCAAAACCTCTCACAACCGAGAGTATACAATTCAAATATAACTGAAATGAAATGCTTACCAACAAAATACATATGCCTTGAGATTTCTTACCAAATTAGGGCAAAGAGGATTTTGATGGAGGAAGAGTCACCAAACTCTAGCTTCAAGAAGATGACCAGCAATGGAAGCTTAGGGATGAGATGGATGACCTAGAAACAAGCCCTTGGCTTGGAAGGCTCACAACCAATGAATCTCTCTTGAGGAATGAGAGTGAGTGAGAGATTTTTGAGAATGAGAGAGCTTGAAGATGAGAGTTGAAAGCTTCTCTTTGAATCAATAGAACTCTGGAAATAGCAGCCTTGGATCCTATGAAATAACCCCTCCAGGTATTTAAAGGATCAAGGGAAAAGAGAGAGAGAAACGTCACTTTCAAATCTCCAACGGCTCTAATCTGAAGCAGACTAGTCGGTCTAAGAAGGATCACTGACCGACTAGTTCATCAACTAGTCGGTCGGTGATTCAACATGGACCGACTAACAGCTCGACAGCCAAAAGAGTGATTTCCAGGCAACCTGAACTAGTCGGTCTAAGAAGACTTGCCAACCGACTAGTTTGCCAACTAGTCGGTCGGTGAGTGTTCTTTGACCGACTAAGAGTGAAATGCACGAAGCTGAATACAAGTTACACTAGTCGGTCTAAGAACAAATGCTGACCGACTAGTTTCACAACTAGTCGGTCGATGAATGTTCTTGGACCGACTAACTGTAAACAGTAACTCAGGCAGTACAGAGGCAAGCTCAACTAGTCGGTCTGAGAAGGATTCCTAACCGACTAGATCGTCATCTAGTCGGTCGGTGAACCTTCTTTGACCGACTAATTGATCGACATGGCAGAGCTGAAATGAGTTAGGACATCTAGTCGGTTCATGAAGAGTTGCCGACCGACTAGATCGTCATCTAGTCGGTTGGTGACTCTACTTGAACCAACTAAGATGCGCTAGAAGCCGAGGGAAGAAGCGATAGGCTTCGGGAAAGTTTCTAATGGCTTCTAAGATAATCCTAGCTCTAAGATATGAGCGATATGAAGATAGACATGTAAGAATTACTCAAGGCTTAACATTCTATAAATCGAAGCTAAAAGACTATGAATAAAACCTTAAGGAACGGTCTTCGAAAGCTTCGATCAAATCTTCATGACTTCCAAAAAGGTCCAAAAGCTTCAACGAAGCTTTAGGCATTGAATACGAGCTTTAAGAAGTCTTAAGATGTCGCTTTGAGTGTTCTCGTGAATTTGGCGACGATCTCCATAACTGCACTCACAAAATGTTAGTTCATGATATATTTATGTTTGCACATCATCCAAAACCAAATCCGGGGAGTCCAATACTCAACAGATACATCCGAAATGCCGCAGCAAAATGGTGTAGCCAAAAGGATAAACCGAACTTTGCTGGAGAAAGTTTGGTGTATGTTATCGACATCCGGCCTTAGAAAAGAGTTTTGGACAGAGGCATTGGCGTACACGACATACTTGATCAACAGGCTACCTTCTGCAGCACTTGATGCAAGACCTCCTTTGGAGGTATGGTCGGGAAAATCAGTTCCCAACTACGAGTCTTTGCATATTTGGGGGTGTCCTTACTTCGCAGTAAAGGAGGACAAGCTAGATCCTAGAGACAAGAAAGTCATCTTCTTGGGCTTTAGCGATGGAGTGAAAGGGTACAAGCTGTGGCGTCCTACACAACGGAAGGTGATTCTCAACAGAGACGTAACGTTCGACGAGTCAGCTATGTTGAAGAAAGGAAGCGAACCGGAGGTGGAGCCTTTAGAGACACATCTGGGGCATGTTCAGATTAATGTGTCAAAGATTCCAGAGGAGAGGACTATTGACTCTAGTTCTACACCACATGTTCCAGACGGTCTACTCCAAACAGATGGTGGTGATGGAGGTTCGGCTTCAGGTGGTGGAGATGCTTACTCTCCACAAGATGTACAACAAATGGATTCCATTGCATCCTCAAGACCACGAAGAGAAGACACGCGAGGTATACTGATTTGGTCTCATATGCTTTCCTTGCAGTTAGTATTGATACTCCCACCTCCTTCCAAGAGGTGGAGCTTTCCGAAGACC
The DNA here is from genome assembly GCA_030789695.1 of Scilla litardierei. NCBI lineage: Eukaryota > Viridiplantae > Streptophyta > Magnoliopsida > Asparagales > Asparagaceae > Scilla > Scilla litardierei. Next base: position 182,566,361 of record CM061140.1, on the reverse strand, counting down.
CACAGAGATGAAAGAAAACAATGAACGAAGAGATAGAATTGCTTTGGAAGAACAAGGCATGGAAACTGGTGGAGCTTCCTCGTGGCAAGAAGGTGAATGGGTGTAAGTGAGTTTACACTAAGAAGGAAGGAGCCAAAGATGGAGATATCCGCTTCAAAGCAAGGCTTGGGGCGAAGTGATATGCTCAAAAAGAGGGGATCGACTACAACGAGGTATTCTCCCCAGTTGTGAAGCACTGCACGATTCGAAATCTATTGGCGTTAGTTGTACAACTCGATCTTGAGTTGGTACAACTAGATGTCAAGACGGCTTTCTTGCATGACGAGCTTAAGAAGGAGATCTACATGGCTCAACCTGATGGCTACGGGGATGGAGATGGACTTGCATGTAAGTTAAAGAAATCTCTTTATGGGTTGAAGCAATCTCATATACCGTGGTATAAGCGCTTTGAGTGCTTCATGACACAAGATCAAAGGTATGTCCGGAGTCCCTTTGATCATTGTGTGTTCTTTTGGAGGCTTGGAGATGGTTCCTTCATCTACCTCTTGCTTTATGTTGATGACATGCTCATAGCGTCATCAAATAAAGAAGAGATCCAGATGTTGAAAGACCAGTTGAGTTGCGCGTTTGAGATGAATGACCTTGGCGATGCACGAAGGATTCTTGGCATGGAGATATACCGAGATCAAGGTGGAGGTACATTACATCTTTCTCAGAATCGCTACTTGGAATCTATTGTTCACAGATTTGGATGTGAAAAGATAAAGACCGTGCTTACTCCGCTTGCACCTTACTTCAAGCTTTGTGCAATACATTCTCCGAAGGATGATGAGGAAAAGGAGTCTATGAAGAAGGTACCGTATGCTAATGCGGTAGGTGCAATGATGTATGCGATGGTGTGCACGAGACCTGACCTTTCACACGCGGTGAGCATGGTGAGCCGTTACATGCACAATCCACAGAAGGCACATTGGCAGGCGGTACAGTGGATTCTGAGATACATCAATGGCACCATTGATATGGGATTGACATACAAGCGAGATGATGATGGTCCGCAAATTGTTGGGTATGTTGATTCTGATTTTGCAGGCGACTTGAATGGGAGGAGATCCATGACAGGCTATGTCTTCAGCTTGTCAGGAAATCCTATTTGTTGGCGAAGTATACTTCAGTCTACAGTAGCCTTGTCTACCACAGAGGCAGAGTACATGGCATTAACTAAAGCTGTGAAGGAGACCATATGGCTAATGGGCTTGATGGACGACTTGGGTGTTTGGCAAGACAGGTATGACTTGCATTATGATAGCCAAAGTGCAGTACATTTAGCGAAGAATCAAGTCTTTCATACAAGGACCAAGCATATCGATGTCAGGTATCACTTTGTTCATGACTTTGTTGGAGAAAATGAAGATGACATCACCTTGGTGAAGATAGAGACGGAGGACAACCCCGCGGGCATGCTTACGAAGGTTGTTACTGGGGTCATGTTCAAAAATTGTTTGGACTTGATCAACATTATTCCAAGATAACGATGGTGGCCCCCCTTCTGGGGTAATGAGGCTCTGCAGAGCCATATGAGCCTTTCGAGACAAGATGACGGGAACACGAGATGATTTTTCACCGAGGAGCGTTAACGGTCGATTGTGTGACATAGACCCAATATCGCCAAGGTGGAGATTTGTGTTTGTTGGCTCAGCAGGTTGCTGGAAATTTTCAGCAGCCACATTTGGAGTTGGTGCAAATGTGTTTGTCAAAAGGGGGGTACACCAACCCCTCCCCTTTATCCCTATAAAAAGAGGGCAAATGCTTTAGTTATTTGCATCGAAAATAATTGAAGCATTATATGATCTCTTAGAAGTTCTAAGAGTATTTTGAGAGTCATTCCTTTGAGAACTATTTGAGATTTCTTTTGTAACTTCATTAGAAATCAATATGAAGTGTTTCATTGGTCGATCTTCGATCTAAATTGCGTGTGCTCTCTCTCTTTCTTCTTTGTTCTAGTTACTTCGGCGGTCTCCATTGCTTCCACGGCGCAACATTCTAACTAATAAAACAATCCAATCTTAGAAAATACAATAAAAAATACTATCTGTCAACAATTTAATGAAGACAAGCGATTGAAATTGTAGACGGTCAGGTGTAGATCGATATAGTGAGGACATGAATTTAATTGAATTGAATTTTTGATCCCTTTTTTTTTAAGAATGCTTGGGCAACAACCCAAATTATATCCCCAATTACAATAGCAGTGATAATGGAAAAAAACTGAATCAGCCAACTACTTAAAGAGACTCCAAATCAATAGCTTAAATCCCACGATTTCCTCATACTTACAAAAGCAGTGATAACTTCCAGTGTTTATACTGGCACAAATTGCTACAATTACTGAAAAAATCCTACGCAGGAATAAATGGATATTAAAAGTCCAAAACTTTTTAATAAATAGCCAATATTAACCTATCTAACACTTGATAAAATCAACCAAATCTAATTTTGTCCCGTGAATCACCAAATTTAGAATTTCAATGGATTAACAATGATATTATCTATAATTGTGATCATAATTACCAGAGCGACGAGGGAGACGAGGGAATAAGCAGCGCAGAGAGCGAAGAAGATCCCCCGCTGCCACTCGGCGGAGCTGTCGATCTCCTCCCACCACGCGATCCCGTTCCACGACTTATCCTGCTCCGCGGCGTACCGTACCATCCTCAAAGCCACCATTTCTTTGCCCTTTTTTGTGTCTTTTCCCTCGCTTAACGTTTTCTATCAGCGACTTGCTCTCTTCAGTCGAGAGATCCGAAGCGGAGGAGAAAAAGGAAGAGCGAGGGAAACGTGGAGCCAACGGAGAGCGACAGCGAACGAGACATACTGCCACGTGGCTTTTTTTGGCCAGGAGCTCGCATTTTCCTTTTTAAAGGGCTAATATGTACAAGGGAATTACCTTGCGAACAAACCATTTTACTCCGTGCACAGGGCGCTTAACACGATTTTCAAAGGGCTAATACGTACAAGAGATTTACCAAAACGCCCCCACAGCTTTGCTGAGCGGGCTGCGGAACATCCCTCGCTTCATATATATCTCTCACTTTAAGTCTCACTTAATTTTTGCTCGGATATCCCGGACTAATTATCTTTGAAAATACTTGTTATTTGCTCATAGTGTATTAGTTAATCAGTTAATTAGTTCTGATATGGGGGCTGGCCGCTGCGGTGGAGGCGAAGGGGGTGGAGGGCAGTGGGGAGGTGGCTATGGAGGGGAAAGGGGGTGTTGTTTGACTGGGGAAATTGGAGGTGGAGGGGGGCTAGGGAGGAGGTGCGTAGATGGCGGGGGCTGGAGAGGAGCGGGCGGAGGGGAGATAATGGCAAGCGTGTAAATAAAATTTAAGTTGGAATTAATTAGGTGTAATTGGTCTCTTTAATAAATTTGTTTAATTAAATTTCTTTACGATTGGTATGTGTACTGAGTAGAAAAACTAGAGAGAAAGATACAAAGAAGACGACGAAGAGAGAAGAAAAGCAAAATATGTTTAAAAAGAGGACGAAGAAGAAGTGGATGTGTGTTGTAAGTAACTTGGTATGTACGCCGAGTAAATTTTGTTAGGCGATGTGCGCACAGAATAATTTGTCATGTGCGCGGAGTAATTTTTTGGGACGCGTAATTTGGTATGCGCACCGAATAATTTTGTGAGAGTATTTTTTGGGATTTTTAAAAGGACAATTTTGCTAGTTTCGAAAAGATGTAAAGCAGTATGTGCACTGAGCAAAATGACACGTTGGCCAAGTAAGCGCACTATGTATAATTTATATCAGGAATACTTGGTTAATATCTAGATAGTATTCTTAAAGCATAGCCCAACAGTAGGCTATCTCCTTGTATATTTTCGTTGAAAAGTGATGAGCTTGTGTTGGCAAAATGGGACAAACATTCCCATGTGATTGTGTGAGTTGGCATTCTTGCAAGAGGATATGATGGCGGCCTAATCAACACTATATCATTTCTCTGTTTTAGGTGATAAGAATTGCTATTTACACCTCAAAAAGAAAGGCCTATGCTGAATGCAACGCAGACATACAGTGCGTGTACTTTCTATTACTTTTTTTTTTGAAACAAAATTCAAATCACATTTAGAGATGTGACATTTGTCTTGATTTTTTCCAAAAAAAAAAGCTAAGGAAAGATAATGCACCGCACACAGTTGCAATGCATTTAACAATTCTCAAAAGAAATTGTGAAAAAACAAAAGAGGTGTGATATATGATATGATTTTTCTTTTCATTTTTTTGCAAAGGTACAGGTACACCTCACTTAATGTGTATATTATACATCTCTTTGGTCATTTTTTAATAAAGAAAATATTAAACAAAAAATAAGATAGAAAGCACGTGATGCACGGTCACGTGAACGCGGTCTCGCTGACGGAATCTAAAATGAAAGCACGTGATACACGCGCGAGGCCTCCATATAAAAAGGTGCCTAAAGCCATTGCTAAATAGAAATTAAGAGAAGAGAAAAACCAAGAGCCTTGCCTCAGAGACACAATAATGTGCTGTGCAACCGATCGGAGCCAAAACAATTCTGCGTCGAAGGGATCGAAGATGCTTCTGGTCCCCGGAGCAGGGAGAGGCGTTCCGATCGACCCGTCGGTTTTCGGGGACGAAGAGAGGATGAAGAGGGAGCTGATGGCCTGGGCCAAGGCCGTCTCCGTCTCCGTCGCAGCGCCGATTTCACGGCCGAGTTCACGACGGTGCGTTTGCCAGGAGTAGAACAAGTGAAGATGGATGTTTTGAGGCCAGCAGCTAGCAAAGCCTAGCTCCCTTACGAATTCGTTTCCCTGTCAGTTGAGAGTTTTTGAGGGGGCATTTAGATTTTTTTTTATTTTTTATTTTTTATTTTTGAGGAAGATGCATTTTATCTGCTTCTCTCCTTTTGAGCGAATACTTTTTGGGAGTATTTCAATCTCTAGAAATTATGTACAATTCAATCTTTCTACATAAACAAAGATGTGCCATTCAATCTATTGGCCATGCAAGAAGCCTAAATTGTACAGCATATGCTTCAGATATCAGTTGTCGGTTAATCTGTATTACAGGGTCGAGGTTAAAATATGACCGGAACAAAGGTGTGGGCCCCACTACTCACATCAGCCAAAAACTCACCCTGCCACTTATTTGCATGTTTGACATCTCCTCAAAAAAAACCCACCCAAACTCACGTATTCACATATTTGGCACTCACCCCAAAAAAAACAAAAAAAAACCACTTATTTACAAGTTTGCCACCACAATTTTTTTGCATTTTAATCCCGGACTTTGCACTTTTTGCCCTCCGACGATACCGACACGCACACCCACATTTTTCACTTCTTTTCGGTTGTGCGTGTTCACAGCATCCTCTTCGTGTGGTTTTTTTTACGATGTGCACTGTGTGCACGTGTTATTTCATATTAAATTTATGTATAATTAAAATTTTCTTTTTTAAGTCTAGTCGTCCCTAAGGGTGCGTTTGGTTTGGGGTAAAATAAAAGAAAGAAAAAGCAAAAAGAAAGTGAAAGAAAAACAATTTTGATGTTTGATTGTTGGGAAAGTTAAATAGAAAATTGCATTGAAAAAATAATAATTTTGAGTTAGTTTGGTGGCTTGCAAACTTTTTCTCTTCAAATAAGTCCCCAATTTAAATTTTTATGTCTTTCTCTCATTTTCCATATGGGTTGGAAGGGAAAATTAGAAAGAAAATTGTAATGTATAATTTTCTCGCATTTTCTTTCCTTTTCCTTTTCATTTTCCTTTTCTTTCTAACCAAACAATGGAAAATAGTTTTCCTTCTAATTAACTTTCTTTTCTTTTCCTTCCTTTTCCTTCAAACCAAACACACCCTAACAAAATTTGTAATAGATCAAATGGAGTTCTACGTCGAAAGATAAGAAGCAAATATTACAGGTTGTGCTTTGGCTGATTTAAATTAAAACAGTGGAATCACTGGCGGATCCACCTTAGGGCTAAGGTGGGCTATAGCCCGGGTAATTTTTTTCATCAAATATTTTTTATACAGGTTTTGTCTAAGCCCAAGTACACTAGTTCAGATAATTTGTATAATTAGCCCCGTTGTAAACATTGGCCCAAACCTAAGTTGGGCTCGCTTTCTCTTAAAAAAAATCCAAAGCGGGACATCACTTAAATAATTGGTTTAAACCGGAAAGGCAACAAAAACCAATCAAAATCCTTCTTTTCTGTCTCTCTCTCAAGCCACAACCATTACCCTCTTTGTTTCATCACAAAGATTATTTTTGTCGAGATGTAAACAAATTATTTTTTTCATCCCAAAGATCCTCATTTGATATCTTTTTATGTTTCATTGTCATGCTAATGTATTTTAATTTTAAACAAATATAGCAAGATGCATGTTTCAATTTAAGCAAAAATAAAAGAATATAGAGAGGAGGAGATGAATATGAAGGAAGACATTTTTTGGATTTTAATTAATGACATCAAAGTTCAAACATTTCTTTTTTTATGTATACGAAAACTATCTTAGTGCTCTTAAATTTTGTTGGGATATGGTTACATTTGAGCATTCCCTTTGTGGGTTCTTAAATTTATTAGAACAAATTACGTAATAGAACGAGGATTCTAGGCTTTTTTTTTTTTTCATTTTAACGTATTACATCATATTAATCGATCCGAACAAATTTCTTTCACTTTATATAATTGATCCGATGAACATTTTGTGGGCTCTATACACGGGTGTTATCTAAAGTCTTAATGACTAGAATATTTAGGATAGCACAGAGAAGGAAAAAATCCTGGCTCCGCCCTTGAGTGAGTGAGGATGATCATGTGTGAAGCCACAGGAACAAGACTAATATGCTTTCAACAAGAGGGTTTCTTGACTGTTAATTATGCGTCTCCATGGAATGCAAAATCTGAGTCCAAGTAGGATATATCCCTCCCCCATTGTGCGTCATCAATCCGACGACACTGCTGACGTTTGTACAATCAAAGATAGAATGCCAAATTCTCACTTTTCATTTGCTATCGTCCATCTAATTGGTCCATGAATGCATGTCAACTACTTGTCTCTGGTGATCGAATCACAGGTTTCATGAAACTTAATTAGTATACAAGTATTTGCCGAATTCAGGTCTTAATATAAAATATTCCAAGTTCCATGACACACCCGTGAGTTTGAGGAAACTAGGCCTTCCTCTGGTGTCGATGCATATGCTAATAAAGCAAATGCATGCTAATAAGACGTCGGACGTTGAATATGACCATCACAATAGTCAAGGATAATACCGGAGCCTTCATAAGTAAAACTTGGGATGAGAATGGGCATGGCCAAAAGCCCGGTTGGACTCCTAATTGGGCACGCGTCATTCACATCTCTACAAATCATTCATTAAAGAGTACGAAAGAAAGACGGTTTCAATGTTTTAGGACTCAGTTTCGATAGTCCGAAAATTTGGGTTTCGGTTTCGGTATCGTCCGTTTCAGTGGTTTCGGAAGTAGGTTTCGTTTTGTCCGTATCGGTAGCTTCAAATACTTAAATACCTATCAAATGCTTTCAAATACTTACAATCGTGTATTTAATACTATAAAAAAGTAGTGGTACACCTAAAGAACGAATGGCAAACTTGTGAATAAATTGGTGTGTGTACCGAGCAAAGAGGTCTGTTCGCACAGCAAGTCCAAAAACATCGTGATGCTGCTACGTACATTACACATTTTTCTAATATACTTCATTTATTTACAAGTTTTCTATTTCAATAGGAACTTGTAAATAAATGAAGTAGGTTTATCAAAATGTGTAATGGGAGTAGCAGCACACTTATTAGTGCGTTGTGCCCCTCTTCTTCTCTCTTTCCCCTCCCCTTCTCTCTTGCAAGCGACGGCACTTCTTCCTATTTGCATTAGGTAGTGGAAAAGAAAGCGGTGACGAGCTGCGACGGGCTGCGACGACGGCGGTGAGTAAGGTAAGTCTTCTTCACTTTTTCTAAAAAAAATTATTTTCCTATTTGTTTTTCCCTTCACTTTTCTTGTGTCTGCTGCGTTTCTTGCGATTTTCTTTATTTTTCCCTTTCGTTTTGACCGAAACTATGCCTTTGCCGCTAAAATGAGATGCAATCCTCCGTTTCGCCTTGGTCAGCACCGAAACCGAGACGAAACGCCCGATACCGAAGGGTATCCGGTGAAACCTTAAACCGTGGATGGTTCATTAATCCTTAATGAATGATTTGTATAGATAGGAATGTGGCATGCCTAATTGGAAACCCAATTGGGCTTTAGGCATACTCGTTCTCATCCCTAAAACCGGTACTTCCACATATGGATATTTTCATGAGCGAAAGTCCAATATACTTCTCCAGTCCCTGAAGTTAGTGGGAGTGATGTGTTTAATAGAGAAGTCATTCAAAATTCTCAACTTGATGAGTCAATTGGGAGAAGCAAAAGGGTTAAGGTTCCTTGACCTAGATTTGAAATTGAAGGGAAATCCCTAATTGATGCAACTCAAAATGATGAGAAACCTCGGAGTGTAGAAGAAGCTTTATCTCGGCATGACCGAATTTATGGGAAGAAAGATATGGAGGAAAAAATGGATTCCATAAAAGTTAACCAAGTTTTGGAACTGGTTGACTTGCCACCTAATTGAAAAGCAATTGGAAACAAGTGGATTCACAAGATAAAGAGAAATGCAGATGGATCCATTAAAGCTCGTCTGGTGGCAAGAGGATATACCCAAAATGAAAGTATAGAGTACAAAGAAACTTTTTCACTAGTTATGAAATTTGCCTATATTCAGCTTATACTAGCTTTAGTTGGTCATATGGACTTAGAACTTCACCAAATGGATGTTAAGACAGCAGTCCTAAATGGTGAACAAGATGAGAAAATATACATGGATCAGCCGAAAGGTTTCGTTGTTAAAGGCCAAGAGAACAAAGTCTGCAGATTACAAAAATTGATACATTGCCTTAAACAAGCATCTACACAATGGAACTAGAGGCTTCATAGTGTTGTTGCCTCATTTGGTTTCGAGATGGTCGAAGAAGACCATTGTGTTTATGTGAAGCAATATAAGAACAAATTTGTCATCGTGACATATTTTTGGAGAATTATATTGTGAGAGCAACTCTAACTCGACTAGGATTCTGCATCATCCTGTAGTCGTCGCCCCCGAGCTGTCGAACTCCATGCTGGAGCCGAGCTTCCGACTTGCCGAGCTTCTGAGCCATCGAAAAAACCGTGCCATCGAGTCGTAGAACTTCCGAGCAATCGAGTTGCTAAGCTTCTGAGCTGTCGATCCTCCGAACCAAGGAATTAGCCCTAGCTACAAAAATTAGCCTGGCCCTGCGTCTCCGTATCTGGTCATACAGATCTAGACACAATGGAACCAAGATACAGGCGAGCCAGCCCAGCATAACTAGTTGCATGCAATTCTCCAGTTCCTTTAGCGCCTCGAATCGAGCCAACTTTCACAGCTCCTACCAAAGCCATGGCTGAGTGGGTTGGGAGTCCGTTCTGGTTTTTTCTTCTTTATTCTCAGATCTGAATAAAACCCAAAGCAAACAGTTCGCTTTATCCTTTATTCTCAGACACAAGTGTACTTGTTGCATTTTTTTTTATATTAAAAAATGCAATTGAAAATTGAAGGGAAACCAAAACCCCAATCATCTTTGTTTATGTATGATGATTGAATGGTACATAAAGGAGAGAAGCATACAATCGGTGGTAGATAAAATGCATCCTCCTCAAAAAGAAATACAAAATGCCCCACAAAAACCCCAATCATCTTTGCTAGCTGCTGGCTTCAAAACATCTACCTTCACTTGCTCTACTCCTGGCAAACGCGCCGTCGTGAACTCGGCCGTGAGCTCGGCGCTGCGACGGAGGAGGCGACGGCCTTGGCCCAGGCCATCAGCTCCCTCTTCATCCTCTCTTCGTCCCCGAAGACCGACGGGTCGATCGGAACGCCTCTCCCTGCTCCGGGGACCAGAAGCATCGTCGATCCCTTCGACGGCGACTTGTTTTGGCTCCGACCGGTTGCACAGCACATTGTTTTCTCTGAGGCCAGCTCTTTTGTTCTCTCTCTCTCTCTGTCTCTCTCGATTTCTAATTTGCACAGCGTTTTGCTATTTTCGACTCCATTATATAGAGATGGCTCGCGCGTGTATCACGTGCTTTGGGTTTTAGTTTCTTTCGCTTTAATAATCAGAGTTCGGGCGATTCGGTCGTAGAGACCGCGTTCACAAAGTTGACATTTTTACACCTATTTCATTTCAGTTTATTGTCTTTACAAAAAAAAAAAAAATCAAACTCCATGTTGTTTTAGTTTATTATCTATTATAAATTTGAGGGAGTAATCTCACCAAAAGGTTGATAAAAGTGTGGTCTGGATTTGTCCCGGCATGGACGACTAGGATTGTTTTCAGCAGGTCCATCGGACCGTGGGTCTGGCTCTGGTTGTGGGCTAGAGTTTATTAGGAAATATTGATGGGATAGAGTTGATGAGAGTGGGCTGATGGAAGAGTTGATGATGGTGAATTGATGGGAGGGTGGAGGATGTTGACGGGTGACATAGAGATCTGATGGATGAAATGGATGAAAGTGTTGATAAAAACCGCTGGAACCCTGCGGAACAACAAGCCTTAACAACTAGCTAGGAAGCCAAAGCTTGAAAAATTGGGTCACACAACAAACCAAACAAACAATCCCTCTTCGGATCTTGCGTAAGCAAATTAGTAAACGAAATGCGACAAACTCAATTTGCAGAAAATAAATGAGGCGAAGGATTTTACCCGGGTTCGGTTGCGAACAACCTACTCCAGCATTCCGAGACGATCCACTACTAATCAAGGAGAGCGCACGAGCTTACACCAACACCTTCTTCTTCACACTCTTCTCAGTAACAACTTGGCAATTTCAAGCCCCCACAAATCTCACAAAGGAAGAAGAAAAGAAAGAGAAACACTAGAAGATCTACACTCTTCTATACTCTCTAAAGCTCTAACACTTTCTCACCTCTGAAAATGGATGTCAGCAACATGCTCTGAAGAACTTAACGCAGCTCTTCTCTACACTCTGAAAACCAAGACAGCAAGCCCTCTCTGCTCTTTGGAAAAATGAAGACATCAACTCACTGATTGCTTCACACCTTCACTGTTTTTTCCTAGCTGCATCTACACTCTTTACTCACTGTCGGTAGGCCAAAAAGAAACCCCAACAGTGCCTTTAAGTCCAACAACCACAATCAAAGCTCATGGGCCATGCAAACTATTTGGTGGAGACTTTGTAGCACTAAAAAACAACAGAAAGAGACATTGATGCGAGAGATTTGATGGGTTGTTGACCGATAGGAGAAGAGGGAGGATTCTACCGACTGTGACAAAGGAATAGATAGAAGAGTGGACAAGCTTTGGTCATGTCAGCGTGCAAAACACATCTCTCTCTCTCTCTCTCTCTCTTCTCACAAAAACACATGCACCCAAGGCTACATCCACACATAGACACATCCTTCTCACAAAAACCCATGGACCTAGGCCGCACCCACATAAAGATACATGGCAGGGTGGGACCCGCGACATGGAGATGGGTAGACCCGACCACGGTTCGGTTCGTACCGTGGAACCAAACCGGTTTGGAACGGAACCAAACCGGAACCAGCCGCGGGCCAAGCCAGTTCGGTTCCGGTTTGGCCTTATGCAGAACTGAACCGTTACCATCAGTTCTGGTTCACTGGTTCCCCGGTTCAGTTTCTCTGTTTCGAAACCGGAGCACCGAACCAGAGAACCGGTTTGGTTTCCTTTGCTACAGGCTGCAGCCTACCTTGTAGCAGGCAACAATGCCCAACATTGGAGGGCCTAGAGCTGGTGCAACATTGGGTCCGGTTTAATTAATAATGAAACTGATATTAAACTTGTGGTATATTGAAGACTTGGGTACTTAATTAATAAAGATAACATATTAAATTTGTAGAATATTTGATCCTGTTGAGAAATAGATTGGAAGAAGTGTGTAAACTAATCTCTAAAATCAAGAGTAGCCATGGCATAAGCCATGGCTCTCTATATATTCATTCACCTTTGAAGTCCAAGTGACTCCCCACTAAGTTAGTGGGGAGTAAATGGTGAGATGATGAGGGGAGGGAGGCCAAAAGCCTCTCTCAACTCACAACATTCCCCCTCATATCTCCATTACCTTGGTTTAAGCATATGAATACTTCAGGATTCAGTATGCTAATGGGGTGGATACTTCTGGATCCAGAGCCACTGTGGTTGCCTCGTTAAAACCTTAGCTGTGGAAAACCCAGTGGGAAAAACCAGCAGCTTAAGGGAAAAGAGTACAACTATTGAGGGACTCCCCCTGATCTGTACAAGCTTCAAGCTTGCAGATTTCCTATGTATCTATACAATCATCTCTTATTTGTCTATACATCCATCATGTTCTGAAAGCAAATACAGTCATCACTTATCTATACAAGTTTATTCATCTAGCGGCTATTGGAAAGTAGTGGCGCTCTGGAGTGGAATACTCTTCGAAGTTGGTAGACGACTCCACTAAAGTATTCTTTGAATCAGTCTTCTGTGTGCCTGCAAGGTACTGCTGGACCTGGCTGAGCGTTTAAAATACTTGCTTCTTTGATGATGAGCTTCTCAGAAGATGTAGACATTGGAGGATGATGTGTAGATATTTGGGAGGTGGACGGCCTTTTGTGTTTTAGTCATCGCGATGATATTTAAACCTGCATATGCGATATATATTCCATGACCCTTGGAAGTTGCGCAGAAGCAGCTTGTCCTTGGTCTAGTGGTGCTCATCAGGGCAACACTATATCTGGTTAATAACTTTGCTACAGACGTTCTATCAAAGACACGTGCAGTTGGCCGGATAAAGAAGTGTAACAAGTACACTAGAGCTAGGCTCTTCAGGAGAGCTAGGCTCTTCGGGACCTAGGATGTCCTCCCCCTCTTCCAGTTACTGGAAGGTGTCATAAATAAGCATCCATTTTTAATAGGATGCAAGTGGACATCATTCTTCATAAACTCCAGGTGTATGAAGGATATTAAAGGGTTCCACCACTAAGGTGTTAAATATATAAGCCGAGATAATACCTTGTTATACATATGTTTTTCATTTTCAAGGTATGCTTAAAGTTATCTGATGTCTAAATGGTCTCTGCAGGAGATCCTATCAGCTTTAAGTCGACCACATATACAGGGAATATCACAAATTCTGTCAACGATCTTTCGAAAAAGATACCCAGGCAGAATTTTGCTTTAGATCAACTAATGATCTTTGTAGCCTTTATGGAGAAGACGTTTTTACGTCTCTCTTTCATCTCTGGGGGTAGAGTATACCTTTCTGGAAGTTTTATATAGATCTCTATATCTATATTGCCGTATTTATATGCAGTCACAACGTCCATGAGCTGCATGTATTGGTTTTTTCAGAGAAGTGTAGGCGTAGTAGGAAAATGATCACAGTTCCTTCATTTCAATGTCTTTGTGAAATCCGAATTATATTCCACAGGTATTTACACATTCAGGTGTATGGACTACTGGTCCAAAGACTTTGCTTTTCAAGAGTGAGTCCAGCTCTACTCTTATTGCCTCGTCCCACTTTGGCCATTCTATGCGTTTACGCTATAGAAAAGTGGGTAGACGTCATCGTCGTATTCAGCGACGTGAACGACAATAGCGAAAACAAAACCGTCGTCGACGACTGTGCTATATCTATCCAGTACCTCTCCAGTACGTACGTAAAATAATGATGTTTCTCCTGTTGTTTCCTCTGCAGGGGAAATTAGGAGGGGAGAGGTTGCTGGTCTGAGCTCAGCATCCTGTGGTTGGATCATTTTGATATATCCATGAATCTTCCTCTTTTGAGGAATTTTATATTGTGAACCTGGCAGGCGGCCTCTTTTCAATTGAGGTAAAGCCAATTCTGCTGCCGGTGGATTGCATCCATCTTTGAGAATGTCAATCCTAGCTGGCGTGTTGGCAACAGAGACGTGTGAACGAACAATCTTCTGGTTGTCCGCAAATTTATCCGTCAATTGATTTACTTTAGTCTGAATGTGAAGGATCTTCTGGATCTCAACTTCACACAGAAAAAGTATGCGGATCATAACGAGATGAGTACTTTTATGTCCCATGATATGGTCTCAGAAGCTTCAGGCTTCCTTAGACTGCGTGCATATTTCAATGAGATTTTGCTCATTAAATTCACATTTATCAAGACTTGGTGGTAAACCATAAGCAAGCAGCATCAGCAATAAGATATGGCAACAAGCGGGCCGTATCGTGATAAGCGATGCAGAATGCAGTGTGATGGTCCCTAAACATCAATAGGCAACTATGATTTTACAATGGACGTGAAATCCATTGGAGTATCTTTACCAGAGACTCTGCTAACCCATTATGAGTTTGAACATGCTGCAGGATATTTAATTTCAATGTCAGTTGCCTGGCAGAAGTCTTGAATGATTTGTGTAGGAAATTCACCCACAATATAAGCTTTTTAAAAAGTTAGGTTGCGAGTGAATATAAAGGCACACAAAAGACCATCTAGTAGATGCATATATCAGTACAGTAATAAAGTACCGAAAATGGGCCACTTGCGGGGTGAATAGGCCCGTAAAGGTCACCATGTATTCTCTCAATGAAGCCAGGAGACTCTAATCCCACTTTCAGGAGGGAAGGTCTCTCTATTAATTTTCCTTTATGACAAATGGTGACAAGGAAACTCAACCTTTTGAAGAATCTTCAGGTTCTCCAATGGATTCATTTGATGATGCGTCCATCATCGCTGATCCAGGATGACCAAGTCCATTTTGCCAGAGTTAAAAACTATGGCAATGAAAGGCACTTCTGGTGCTCAGTCAAGTTGGCTTTCTATAGGATGAATATCTGTAATTATAGGGGCTCGACGGGGGTCAATGAAATCGTAAGTAGATGGGCTTCTGGCCATCCTCTTGACGATTTATATATTGATATTCATTATTTATTATCCACAGTGTTCAAGTTATGTTCGTTTAAACGAAATATACTTGAAAATTGGAAATTTCCTATATGTTTAAGGGGAGAAGTTTGCATCTTATAGTCTCGTTGTGTGTGGGAGCAATATCAATGCTACACCAGTGCAACGAGGCACTGTCCACAATATTCCATACTTCATCTATAATTAAAACGGAATTTTATTTAAGTCAATGAAAAAAGACATTCAAAATAAAAGTTCGTACTTAAGCAAATTAAAGACGAAGCAATATTGAATTTTAAATGCATAGATAAAAGATGAAGCTTAATCGAGCAGGTCGTCGTTCTCGAAGTCTTTTGCAGTAAACATCTTCGGCGGCTGAACAGCCACCAAGTTTGTTTCGGGCAGAGACTTCTGGCTCGCCTGATACAGTTCCTGGGGGTGGCGAGGAGTGCGGCAGTTTCTGGACCAATGTCCAGTCATGCCACATCGATGGCATTTATCCTCCCAATTCTTCTTAGGAAGTGACACTTGGTCAGTGTTCTTTTGCTTCCATGTGAAGTTTCTCTTTCCCTTATTGTTGTTGTTAGAAAAGGGTGATGTTCCTCGTCCATTCTTCATCACAGCTTTTCCTTTGTTATTTTTAGCCGTCCGTTTGTTTTTCCACTTCTGGGGAGAAACGTGGTGGGCTTCAGGGATAGGTGAAGTGTCAGCTCGACGTAAATTATGAGTGGCGAGCAGTAAATCTCGATTCTCCTCTGCCCTAAGTAGGCATGATATCAGCTCAGAGAATTTCGTGTAGTTGCGTTCACGATACTACTGCATGAGGATTGCATCTTTCTCGTGAAACGAGGTAAATGTCTTTTCCAACATGTGTTGCTCTGTCACTTCTTCACCGCACAACTTCAGGCGTGAGGTGATGTTATGAAGTGCAGAATTATACTCAGCGACGGACTTATAGTCCTGAAGCCTGAGGTTTTCCCACTCATAACTGGCACGCGGTAATATAACATCAATTTGATGTTTATACCGTGCCTCCAGCGCTGTCTACAGTTCCTTTGGGTCCTCTACCGTTAAGTATTCGGCCTTTAAGGTCCGATTTATGTTTCCTAATGTAGATTATGGCTTTCGCCTTATCTACATCGGAGACAGTGGTAGGAGTGCTGCTGCTAGATGTAGTAGAAGCATCAGCCGCTGCTGGGGCCGATGAAGGAGCAAAAATGGAGCCAAGGAGGGCCATCGAACGCAAGTGGAACTTCAGGTCCACTCGCCAACTCAGGCAATTTTTCCCTGCAGAATCAAGGACCTCGAAATCGACGCTAGCCAATTTTGCCATTTATTTATGCAATTTAAAACAAGCATGAATTAATTAAAATTGAAATTCATGCATAAAAAATAAAATAAGTAAAATGTGGGGATCGGCCAGATACCCAAGGAAATACAAAGTCCAAAGTCCGAATATACAATCCATAAAGAAAAGAAAAATACAATTTGGAAACCCAGAATGGGTCCCTATATTTTCCAATTTTCGTCTTCGTCTTCATTTGTCGGTACACCGGTCTTTGGCATTAAAACATTTAATCCTCACTTACAAATTCTCTCAAAAAGAAAATAAAATTGCAAGGAATTTAAAGGGTATCAAACTGGCCGATCCCAAAAATCACATTTTAGCTTATATAAACATCCACGCAGTTTATAATATGCTACAGGCACAAAAGAAATAACCACGCATGTATATAACGCAGGCATATATAATATGGAAAAATAGACTATAAAATATAATAATCTCTCGGACCACGGGGAGACGTCATACACCGTTAGGTTAGTTTACTAACGGCAGAGCGGTCTCAGGATCCTTAAGATGATTATATTTTGAAAAGTTCTAATATTCCATAAATTAATAATAATGCAAGAGTGATATTTAACATAATTTTAGCAATTTGACAAACTGGGCGTCATGCCCAAAACTAGAAATTAAAATAAATTAATATTTTGATTGGGGCTGCAGGCCCATAAGTAAAATATTAATCATTTTAATAAGCAATTTTATTAACTAGGCTTCTGGCCCCAAAGGAAAAAAATAACAAAATTAATATATTATTAATATTTGGGCTGCAGGCCCATTTGCAAAAATTTAATTAACATATTAATTTTGCAATTGGGTTAACTGGGCTTCTGGCCCAATTTAGAAGTCAAAATTAATTATTAATATGAATGGGGCTGGTGGCCCATGAAACTAATTATCATTGTTATAAACTGGGCTTCAGGCCCAAATTAGAACACAAAATTAATTATTATTCTAAAATGGGATGTAGGCCCATAAGCAAAATGAAAATCATTTTAATTAGCAATTTAAATTATCTGGGCTTCTGGCCCAAATAACCAGACAAAAATAGTTAATTTTATGTAGTAGGCTTCAGGCCTAAATTAGAAGATAAAATGAATTATTGATCTGAATGGGGCTGCGGGCCCATAAAACTTATTATCATTTTTATAAACTAGGCTTCTGGCCCAATAAACAACCCAATTAATTTGTTTAGTAAGAATTGGGCTGCATGCCCAAATGTTTAAAAAAAAATTAATTGAAAAGAAGCCTTCAAACAAAATTTTAAGGGAATTTGAAAGGTCCCTCAGACCCTGAATAACAGAATGTGTCTCCTCATCTCCTTTTTATCTACGAAAATCTAAACCCCCCTACGATTTGAGCAACGGACGGCCCCCAAGGGGGGGCGACGGCTCAGGCCCCCAACGCCGACAGGGCAAGGGGCATTGGGAGGAGCCCCCCAGACAAGGGGGTTAGCGGAGATGAGCCCCCCCCCGGGGGGGGGGGGGGGGGGGGGGGGGGGGGGGGGGTCCGGAGCCCCCGACAGAGGGGGCGACGCTATGGTTGCAAAAGTGCGTTAATATAAGGCTCCCCCCATGTCCAACATAAATTGATGTTCAACGCCGCGTCCAGATAACCACATTTACAGCCAACATAAACTGTTCATCACTATTACTTATTTCTCATAATTTGAAACCACGTATAAATAAGTAAACTGATAATAAGTAATGATCAGTATAACATAAAGTGCTGATAAGAAAGGTGATCTTGGTGGTTGTAAACAATATAAATAAGTAATCATCAGTTTACAACCACGTTACGCGGGGGGGGGGGGCTTCGATTTCCCGCGGCCAGACAACCATCAAGATAAGGCTCCCCTTCCGTGGGGTTGCGACAATTAGGAGGAGGGGGGAAAATGGAATTGTGCGTGGATCCCCTTCAGGGGGAAAAAATGGGAGATATTAATTTGTTCTAATTTGATATGTTGATTTGAGTAATACAATCAACATATATATGTAATAATCAATATCTACAGGATTAGAATTTTACCTCTAGATCAATGATCTAGGGAAGAACAAATAAAATCCGTAGATAGAAAAATATAATCCCCGCTCCCGCT
This sequence comes from Scilla litardierei, assembly GCA_030789695.1. Classification (NCBI taxonomy): domain Eukaryota; kingdom Viridiplantae; phylum Streptophyta; class Magnoliopsida; order Asparagales; family Asparagaceae; genus Scilla; species Scilla litardierei. The sequence goes on along the minus strand of CM061140.1, from coordinate 182,547,945 downwards.
ATACCGCGAAGGTAATCAACCGATCGTCGTCGCACCAATAGTTGCAATAGCTTTGCCGCAACTACGAGATTCCTTCGCAAGAAAGAGAAATTTGTGGGGAAGAAATTTTATGGCTCAACTTTTTTTTAGAGCGACGTGCTAATAACGTGTTGAGAAATAGATTGGAAGAAGTGTGTAAACTAATCTCTAAAATCAAGAGTAGTCATGGCTCTCTATCCCCAATTCTTTTTCACATTCTCAAATATTTTTTATTGCCTGTAAATTTGAACCGACTCCGAACTGGAACAGAACCGGAACCGGGCCGGAAGGGTGTGGTTCCGGTTCCAGCTTCGGCATGAACCAGAACCGCCGGTTTAGAACCGAACTGAACCACGGTCGGGTCTATAGATGGAGGGTTTGGACCGGTGCCCTACAGGTGCGGGTATTTTCTAGTTTTTTTAATATAAAAGAATGATCAAATCGTATAAATTTTTGTTCTTTTCTGAATATGTCGCTTTACATTAGGTCTTCTTTCATAAATATGCCGAACGCGTGCTTTTTTGTTTTGCTTGTGGCGGACTCGTCAGTTGTGATCAGGACGCAAATAACAAGGATACAATATCATATTATCAATATAGAGATAGCCGAGGTATTCTTATGTGCACGTGGAACATGTGCTAAATATGATAGCTAGCCATGGCTTTCTAAAGTTTGAAAGGATAATTGTTTTCAGTCAAATGTCACGAAAGAGTTGGAGTTGATGCCCTCTGACTTTTTTTTTTAAAGTTGGGGAAGAAATCTTCACAGCTGGAGTTCACATTCCCCGCATTATACATGCTTAGAATTTCCCATTTTGGTTTGTTGTTAAAAGGCTCTGATATTTCACATTATACATGCTTAGAAAGATGAAGGCAATAACAATAACAGTTACAACAACCTACAATAGTATACGAAACACGCATCGCTGCTAGATGCAGGTTGCACTCAGGCATCATGCATAACAAGCGTACTGAAGGAATCAATCCAATACTCACAGTCCAATCACCAAGAAACTAGTTCGATAACCAAATTGTAAGTACAACAGTAGTAACACAAGCCTGCAATAAAACCATAGGTGAGCTACAAAGGTTCTTACTCCCATGCCGACGAAAGAAACTAAACCAAAAATGTTGGCTTTTTCCTCTCAAAATTATCGCCTATAAACGAACACGTTACCTTAAAAAAAATACGATGCGCAAAATTCTCAAATACGCTGTATTCTCACTGGATGTATTCCGCTTTTCGTCGCCAATGGTCTAAATTCTGACACCCCTGCTAAGACTGACCATACGGCCAGAAGAATCAATCTGCGCAGCCCTAGCCGCTGAACCACTCTGATAAGGAGTCCTCCCAGAACCGGCGTACGCGTCTTGATACCTGGTGCTTGGATACCCACCAGTGTAGCCTCCCCCTCGTGTCCCTTGGCCTGCCCGGTTCCCAGCATAGCCCCCAGCTCCTCCGGTCCTCGTACCACCACCATACCGGCCGCCAGTCTGCCTACCTTGCGAAGATGCAACAAAGTTCTCCTGCCACTTACCAGCTGCTGCCGAGCCCGTGTAATCCTGGCCATCCCCTCTTCTCCTTGGGGGCACCCCGTCAAGCCCTCCGCCAGTCCTCGCCTCCGCAGCCCTCTCGTTGCTCTCGGAAAGGATGTTAAGCTTGTCTGCCATCTGGAACAAGAGGCCTTGAAGCCTGGTGTGCTCCACGTTATGAAACACAATGCACCTCGTCGGCTGGTCCCAGCTAGCATGCAGCTCTTCAGTGATCATCATCTTGCTTACCACACTGTGGACCTGGGCATCCGAGAGGTCGAACATGGCAGTGAGCTGGTCCACACTGAGGGACTCGTAGCAAGAGGAGTAAGTGAAGAGATAGGTCCGGAGCGCTTCCTCCTTGATCTTGGCCTCCAGCATTGACAGGACAGCATCTTTATTACGGAGCAGTTTCCACGTATCAAGTGACTTGAGGACGGAAAAGGCCTTCTGGTTATCGCCCTTGGCGAGAGCGCGGGTTGCTGACATCACATGGTCACGAACATTCTCTGGAGGTCCAACAAAGGTCTGGCGTTCACTCACTTCAAGCAGGCGACGAAAGGTCTTGCTAATGACCCTGCGCTTAGCGTCATGGGCATTGGATGCCATGTTCGGGACCTCCAAAAGCATGGCACAGATGAGATGGGTGGCTTCCAGGAGCTCAAGGTTTATGTGCATATGGTATGGCATTTGTCTTCTCCTCTCTAGCCTTTCCTGGTTTGGTCAGAAGAAAACAAATTGAGATTAACAACCAAATGAATACCAGATAAGCTCACAGTAACGACGTTAAAGATGACATGAGTGCACCATACATAGTCCGCAACAAGGTGAAAACCGAAGTACACTGCACAAATTGTTAACATTAGGGTATCAATAATATCAATTAGAAATTAGAAACAGAAATATCATGTCTGATGCTTCAAAAGAAATAGATGGTTGCAGGTAAGAATGTCACAGGGAGCACCCAGGGGAAAAAAATAAGGGAAGAAACCATTGTAGTGATTGCCTTGCATTTTCTTCAGTAGTCTGACATTTGCATGTAATTTAGCCAATTTCAGACGGTTTCAGCTAGTTTCAGTCGAACCATCTTAAGACTACAAAAAAAAATCAAAGATAAAGGAAGAAAAAGGGAAAATCTAGTGTTCTTGGTAATTAATAATAGCACCCTTCCAATTCTATTGCAATATCAAATCCGTTAATCTATCATAATTTGATATATTTTTTACATAACTTTGATTGTTTTATAAATTTAACTTAAATTTGACAGCCTGGATAGTAGTCTGCATTGGTACTTTTACTATTACAACTGCATCTCCCCCCTTCAAATTGAATTGGAATGTCAACATCTAACAAAACTTTTTATAATTTTAAAAAACACTTCTAAAATATAAATCAAATGAATTTAATGACATGGTTCTTCTCAATACATTCTCATTTTATAATACACAATTTCCAATGACATCCTTTTGTAAATAGCTAAAAACTAAATATCATACCTTTTTCATATTAAATGATTCCAGTGTGGCTCCATTTTTGTGTAAATTATCAAAAAAATGCACATGTGCATGTGTGTAAAAAATCTAGTTTGGATTAACTAGTTGGGTACGTTAAGTTGAGTTCTATTAGATAACCTCCACTATAGCGTAAATACTTATAGCATGTACTTCTTAGTTTGTAAGGTTGCATCTCATTGCCTCCTACACTTACAATAGCAGTGAAATGTATATATATGATGTAATAAAAAAGTGACGTGTCTATTAACCATATTATTTATTCAGATGTATGAATAGCTGAAAGCTTCCTTTTTGTTAAAATATCACATTAAGCAGAACATCATCTGAACTATAATGCCGTTAATGAGTTTTGCATAGGCAGTTTCACAAGGCTCAAATAAGCAGGTAAAAGAAATCCAAGACAACAAAACTGAAAAAGTAGACAAGAAACACAAATATGTGTTTACCAAATAGTACACACAATCTGCAATTCACTAAATACGTCTTGCACATAAATACTTCAACTGTAATAACCTTGTAATGACAAAAGTTTAATCAATATTTGCAATCTCGATTTCACTTTCGGTCTCGGTAACGGCCGATGGTTTGTAGTATCAATATCGGCTATTGGGCTTCGAATATAGGTCGTATTAAATTTCAGGCACTGAATGCCTTAGCTCAAAAAGGATAATAGTTTCAAGTAAATTTTAAAGAAGCACTTCATCTATTCACTGAAAAAAAAATTCCCAAATCAGTGCAGCGGAAGGTAAAAGCCCGGCCCCCCATAAAATTAAAAGGATGGGTAAAAGCACGGCTCCCCTAAAATTAAAACAATGCACCCCCCCCCCCCCCCCCCAAAAAAAAAAAAAAAAAACCCAAAAAAAACCAACAAAAACAAATCAGATGAAAGAAAGAGGTAGGACTCAATCAGAAGGGTAAAAGCCAACAACCCACACACACACACACACACACACACACACACACCCCCCCCCCCCCCCCCCCCCCCTCCCTCCCTCTGGCGGGCGGAAGAAAACTCAAACACAACCAATTCTTCTGTGATTAAAAAAAGTAAGAGAGATCGGTAAGCAATTATTTCTCTTAAAGTCATCTATTGATCTCAGTTTTCGCATTAGAAAACAACATTACCTAAATTTAGATTTTTTGGAGTTTGCTCTTGTACCCATTGATTTTTGTTCAGCACACCTAAACTCTCATCCACATCTTTTTGGCTTTCTGTTCAATTTGATCAAGTGGTGTTTTCTGATCTCCTCCTCCTTATCTCTGATTGTTGCAAAAAAAAATAGGTACCAAATTTAAAGTTTTGATGAAAAGACGAGATTCTGCAATCTGGGTCATGGACGCCTTCTGCTATTAGTTTGGTACTACTTGAATCTCCCTGAATCTCCCTGTTCATCACTGTCTCTCAGAAAGTGATGAAAGAAAATACGGAAAAAGGACATTTAATCAATGCCCATCTGATTTTTGATAAAATGTTTCCCCTTTATCTTTTTCCTGCATTTTCATCAAATTTTAGGCCCACACTTCACTCATTCTAGTGGGAAAATTGTATTTTTGAAGTTTTTTTTGTAATCTGCAATGATGCTTGTGGACCTTGATGGGAACTACTGCAGCTGTTTCTCTATTTTTATACATTAAAAGTATTATGATTCATCAACCGGTAGTTATTTCAGATATTATGCATGGCCCAAGGCAGTGGAATTTGGAAGGGAATGGCGATCTATCATCTTTGGATTTTAAGTAAGTTCTCCAACTTTTATTTCCTCGGTTAGTTCAATATTAGATTTTAATTCAATCTCAAAAACCCCATCAATAAACTCATTTCCAAAATCCAATGAGACCCTCGGAACCGCCTCCAATTTCTTGTAGTTTTTGCTCACATAATCCCATTAATTGTGTTTCAATAAATTATTGAGAAAAAACTAAAGACCAATATTAAAGTTTCATCCAATACTCAAGATTTATTGTGGTAATAATTACAATACTCAAGATTTATTGTGTTAATAATTATTGAGAAATCTAAAAACAGCAATGGATGCAAAAATGGGCGCTATGATGGTGAACACCTCCTCTACAATTTTTTTCTTCTAATTTAGCAAAGTAGTTAAATAGTTTGCCCTTAAGTTTAATTTTTGATTAGGGGTTACTTTGTTAGGAGTTGTAGGAACTTACAAATGATCCACGTCCTCACCATCGCGACGTTGTCGTTGTCTCCGAAGAAGCAATCAGGGGAGTGGGTCCCAACTTCTGAGGCGTGCTGATTCGTTCTGGAAGCTTGATAAGGTAAGCACCTTTTCTTCTTCTGAATTGTTATCTGAATTGTTATGAATTGGTTATTTAATTTGAATTGGTTATTTAAGTGTACTTTTTGTGATTGTGCATATCAACTAAGGGTAACTGAGTTCCAGTAATGCCAATTATTTTTGCTTACTATCTATAGAATATTATCTATTAAACTATTTTATATTTCACAAATTACACAAGTTTCTCAACTATAAGAATTTCTTTGTTGATATAAGAGCTCAAGCTTATCCATATTATATTCTCCATATTATATTCTATTTTTAAATGAAAAAGTCAACAATCGATTCATTCTTTAAAAGGAAAAGTGTTGAAATTCCAGCGATAGATGGGCATATGTGCATTCGGAGCAAGATCATGCTCCAAAATTTCCGAGTTGACATCGATGAAGAGTTTGATATTAACACATTAGAACGTGATCCGGGATTACGACCGCAAATATGAAAGTATCCAATTGAGAAGTGCGACGAAGTTCGAATAGCTTATATTAAAGCTGATACTTATCAGCGTACACTTTATAAGTATCCAACATCAGGTGAAAAACATTCACGAAGTTTTCAGGCATCATGGTTTAAACTTTTTCCATCTTGGTTAGAATACTTTTCTACTGCAGATGCTATATTTTGTCTATCATGCTTTCTATTTCATAAACAAAATGGACATTCTGAATCCGATGCATCACTGTTAATAGATTTCAATCATGGAAAAGGGTGAAGGACGGAAAATAATAGTGCAAGTTTGACCCATATTAGAAAAGATCTCAATTCGCCTCATAGAAATGCTGAGAAAGCATGTGCAGACCTTATAAACCAATCATCTCATATTACGAGAAGTTTTGAGAAATTCATATCACATGAAATCATGGAAAATAGACTTTGTGTGAAAGCTTCAATATAGACATGTGGCTTGCATTTCAATGTTGCTCTTTTAGGGGCCACGAAGTCATCAAGTAATAGTGAAAACTTTTTAAAATTGTTGAGTTTCATCGACTCTTATAATAATAAAGTAGTAGCAGTTTTGATAAAGCTCCATAAAATCCATCTTATACATGACCAAAAACACAAAAAATAAATTTTGCATCTCTTGGCAACAAAATGGAGGACGGACATTCGTAAAGAAATTGGCGATTTAAAGTATTGTTTAATAGTTGATGAAGCTCGGGATGAATCTAAAAAGATCAAATGTCAATTGTCTTGAGATTTCTCAACAAAGATGGTTATATACAAGAGCGCTTTTTTGGGCTTATTCATGTCAAAGACACTACGGCATTAACTTTGAAAGAATAGATTTTTTCGATGCTCTCTCGTTATAATCTTGATGTTCAATCTATCTGATGGCAAGGTTATGATGGTGCAAGTAACATGCGTGAAGAATGAAATGGTTTGCAAGCTTTAGTTTCAAATGAATGTCCACGTGCTTATTATGTTCATTGTTTTGCTCATCGTTTCTGATTGGCATTAGTTACTGCAGCCAGGAAAATTGTTCATGTCCATCAGTTTTTGCCAAGTTAAATTCCATTATCAATATTGTTGGTGCATCATGTAAGTGCAATGACCAACTAAAACATGTTCATTCTTCAAATATTGCTCATTTAATTGAGATTAATGAGCTTCAAAATGGAAAAGGACTTGATCAAATATGTCTCTACAAAGGGCAGGTGATACTCGTTGGAGTTCTCCCTTGAAATCTATTTCTATTTTACTGAAGATATTTAGTGTAGCATGTGAAATTTTATTGGCTGGATTGTGAAAATTTTTGGTGTTACTAAGGATTGGGCTTCTTCTCAGCGAAGTAATGCAGATTCAGCTTATGAGGCAATGACTACTTTTGACTTTGTTTTCATTTTGCATCTTATAAAAGAAGTTTTAGAGATTTCTAATATACTCGTCAAGCTTTGCAACTCCAATTTCACGACATCTTAAATGCAATGCATCTTGTTTCATCTACTAAGATGCTCATTCAAAAGTTGAGATGATGGCTGGAACAATTTGGTTACAACTGTGAGATCTTTTTGTGAAGCAGTCAATAAACATGTAACAGATTTTAGCGCTCATTATATTGTAAGAAGAGAAAGATGTTGTCATCAATAAAATGAAATTACAGTAGAACATTATTACAAAGTTGATGTTTTCAATGCAGTGATAAACTCTCAGTTGCAGAAATTGAACAACAAATTCAATGATAACACAATGGAATTGATCATTCTCAGTTCAGCTTTAGATCCAAGAAAGACACATGTATCATTCAGAATTGATGCTATTTAGAATTGATGATATCTGCAAATTGGTACAGAAATTTTAGTAACAATACTTTACAAAATATGAGATGACACATTTGTGAATACAATTTCAACATTTTGATCATGTCCGACAACTTTCAGATTTTAAAGCATTGACAACAATTTCTAATCTATGTCAATAATAGGTAAAAACTAAGAAAGCAGACGTATAACCTCTTGTGTATAGACTGATAACTCTTATTCTCACACTTCCAGTTTCTACAACGTTTTTTCAGCCATGAATATAGTCAAAACTACACTTTGTAACAAGATAGGAGATGATTTCTTGTCAGATTGTTTGCTTGTGTACATTAAGAAAGAAATTGCTGAAAATTTTAGTGTGAATTCAATTATAGATTATTTTCGTGACATGGAAGAAAGGCGTTCTATATGTTAACACGGTGAGAATATAATGACATATTTTGATATATTTAAATGAGAGTTTAAATGTTATTTGATGTAATATACTACATATGAATTTATTTAATATGTTTATCTGATGCTTAATATTTTTTGCCCCCCCCCCCCCCCCCCCCCCCCCCCCCCCCCCGCGCGGACGTCATCTCATCCCAGTTAAGCCCATGTATACCAACAAGTCATCTTCATGAAATACAGCTCAAATTTTGTCTATTTCCGTTTCAAAATTTGATGTCTTAACCTTTCATTATAGTCAAAACAGCCCAATACTATGCATCTAGCTGATCACCTAGTGCCAATAAAGGGTCTGCTTTTATCCATTTTATAAATCCGATCCGAAATGGCTAATATGTATCATTATCACCCATTTTTCCAAACCTTGAATTTTATGATCAAATGATATCTTTCATCCAGAACATGAAATAAAACATGATTGCAAATTAGGACAATTCGAACTACAAATCTACTCTTATATTTGTTGTATTAATTAGGATCGGCAGTATCAACTAGTTTCGAATGGATTGTATTGGCTTGAATTTCGATACAATAAAAGTGATACATATTGATGCACTCGCCATTCTAAAATATCAGGACTACTGCAGTTTAACATGCATGCCTTGTTAATTAATATGCATATCGATAACATAAAGCACTCCACTGTAACAATTATTTCTTCCAGACTATAATCTCACAACAGGTAAATATGCTACGACAATAACAATAACAAAGCATGTGCATTTCATAGACTGTAGGAAAATAATAATGTATGCATGAACAATAAAGATATTGCATAATAGCAGACACCATATTCACCAATATATGCAAGGTCTTGATAAAAACTTTGCCTTATGTACTAGCCATATACTCTGGAAAAAGAAATAGAGACTCATTCCAACATGGTAAACACAAAATGATGGACAAAATCATCGTGCCTATCTGAGAGTGCCTAGCTGAGAGATGCACGTTAAATTATGTGAAAAATACCTGTTCAGGAGTCTTTTCATGGTATCGATTTTGGGATACGCCTTGAGCAAGTAATTCCTTCACCCTCCCACCTGTATAAAGTTCAGATAGGCACCCATGTGCTTCTGAAATAAGCCCAGTCCTGAAGGCACATAATCCAAGTTGTGCCATAGCCCTATTGAATAGAATCTGAGAAGATATGTCCATGAGCTGTATACCTTCTTGCAAATGACTCATCAACAAAAGGTCACGACCAATAGAAAACTCATCAGAGATAGCATGATGGTATATGTCGCAAAGCATTGCTCTTGCCTTAGTTCTCTCATCCCCATACCTATAAATTAGAGACACTAGCATGTCCATTAGAATTCTGCTGTACTCAGGAAATGTAGGCTTTCTAGGGACAAGCTCAGGAATCTCAACAAATGCGGGAGGACCTCTATTCTCCTCAACCCACTGAACATCATCTCCACCCTCCCCATTCATATCCTCTCCCGCTGCTGCCCCATCTGCCCTCTGTTCAGCCAATTTCCTCATTGCATCATAAACCTCCTGTGGCTTATAATAAACGAGCTCAACTCTTCTCAAAGCCACCCTGGCAGCTGCTTTGAAATCCCCAACCCTTTCAAGATAGTCCTGAACATTTTGAGCAACAACCAAGAACAAAGGTTCATCCCTAAGCCTCTCAACATAGTCCCTAGTGTGTGGATCGATACATTGCAAACTCTTGAAAAATTCAGAATCCAACCGATCAAGGAAGGCAACCAAGTTCCCCCAGACCCGAATCGGCCCCTTATAGTCTGAACCCTTCTGGGTCTCATTCTCCTCAGGCTCAACAGTGTCATCGACAACAATGTTAGGATATTGTTCCAGAATGTCAAGAACAAGAAGCATGTTTCCAACACACTTTTTCCATACATTGATTGGCATATGCCCTAGCAAGCTAGGGTTCACATCAAATTGTGCAGCGATTACACTAAACAGGACCTCAAGCTTCTGTGCCGGTGTCTTAGCAACCCGAGTAAGGAATGTGAGCTGCTCTACCTGCTCAACTCTGCCTGTCCCCTTCCTACCTCTTGCTGCCACAATCTCCTTCAGTTTCTTATCAACAATATCCCATGTGATCTCACTAGGATCCTTCATGAATTGTTTGACAAAAGGCTTTTCCTTCTTTTGCCATCCAGGACGAAGCGGATCATCTTGCTTATCAGCCTCAGCATCGTTGTCTTTGTCATCATCAGAACTTAACTCATCAGGATCCGAATGGACAGATCCCGAATCCAAATCCGATTGCTCATCCTCTTCCTCCTCAGCTTCTTCCTCGCTCTCGGGCTTCTCCCGAAACTTTGTAATAAGATCCTCATACTGCTTATTATTCTTCTTCAACTTCTGTTTCATCGAGTTGAGTGCTTTGGCATTGCTACTGCTCATCTTCTTCTTCGCCTCCTTATTAGACAATGCTTGGGCCAAGAAGTCTTCAAGCATAACCAGAGCCTTGATGTACAAATTAGGGGGCTTTTCCGACTCGGTGACCCTCGCCACCTTCTCCAGCTGCTTATTTATCTTCTCAAAGCTCTCTTGCAAGCTGACCCAGTCATTGATCTTCATCGCGTTCTTCATCTGCTCAACGGTGGCCTCCATCTCCTCATTCCGCTTGTCACGGGCCGACTTGACCACGCGGTGGGCATCGTCCGAGCCATCGCTGTCGCTGTTATCATCATGGAGGTACCTGCTGGAAGCATTGGCCGCGTTCGCAGTGGGCTCGGGCCCAGCTTCGCTGCCGCTGTCACCGTAGTCACTCGCAGGTTCATCCTCATCGGAGTCACTGTCTCCGCCCTGAGAATCAAAGAAAAAAGAGGAATTTTTATGATGATAAAATTGACGAATCAAGGATAGTGTTAGGGGTTGGATCTTGATATTCAAAAAGTATATGTTATTATCACGAAGCAATTGATGGATTAAGGATTATGCTAGTGTAAGTTGGATAAAAAGATACCTGGCCCCAAAATTTAGATTTAGATGCCATGATCGCTTTTGTTTTATGTGATGCTGCTAAAAACGAAGAATCAATAGAAATCAATAGAAATCGGAATGAGGAAAGATAAGCAACACCACAAACAGCATAAAAATTTATTTAAAAAAAAAAATTCGGCTGCGCCCTAAGAATCAGATTGAAAAACAATAGATACAGATTGATCCATCATGCCTTAAGAATTCAACCGATCGAGAGGGAGATTGGCGGAGATTCGCTATGGTTAGGGTTGCGAAGCAGAAATACGATGGAGAGGTACCAGGGGGTTTAGGAACGGTAATGGAGTAAATGGGCCCAATTGTTTTTATAGGCGGCGGTTTGCTGCAAAGCGGAATCGTTTATTATAAGCCCATCCCGAAATATTTTTATAGGGGAAACAGCCGGCCCGGCCCGGGCCTAGGTTTTACCCATCCGGCCCGGCCCGGCCCGGCCCGGGTTTTGAATGGGCCCGGCCGGGTCCGGGCCGGGTAGGCCCGGCCGGGCCGGTTTGACACCATGAACTGGGCCTAGACAAAGTCGGTTCGAGAATGGGCCCGGTATGGGATTTAACTTAACATGAACAAAATTAATAATCTGGTGTACCAATAGTTTGCCATTTTTATCCCCTACGGAATCTAACTCTTCTTCATCATTTGCAATGACTATGAATAAAAATTTCTTTTCTTAAACCAATTTTCAAGCTAACCTAATGTATTTTGCTTCGTTCATCTACTCATCTTAAACTACCAATTAATCATATATTTCATTTTAGCTAGCGGCATTAGAATAACATTTAATCAAAATGATTTAAAGATATTTTCTGATTTTCTTAACGGAGAATATACGTATCTTTCCGGCAACCGTGTAATGCACGGGCGTTTTCTAAAAATTTCGGATCCGCAGCAGCGAATCGGGTAACTTGTGACCTGGACCCGTTATCAGCCTTGGGCGGATTATTATCAGTTCATCGCTGACGGCTGTGTTGATTCTTAATCACAACCCCGAACGAACTCGCTTACAGCCATGGCGATGGCTTCTCGCGTCCTCTCGCGATCCAAGCAGGTAATGGATCCTCCTCGATCTCCGTTACAGTATCCATCGTGATCGGTAGATCTCAAACAATGCGACCCGAATTTTTCCCAATTTTAGGTTTCCGATCAAAAAGTCTTTGCTTGATTGCTACTGACTGTGATTTGTTTAATGGCCTTTTTCCTGTTCGCTTGATGTTGAATTGCGAGGTGGGGTCGAATCCTTAGAGTTTTCGTTTTCGTTTCGTTTGTTTCTAATAACCCAAGGCCCTAATTTTCGTTCTCTTTAACCTTTGTGCGGCAAATTTTTTGGTTTTTTAAATTTGATCTGAAGTATGGGTAATAGTGTATATAATTTGTGTTCTTTCCCGCTGTCTCAAATTTTGATTCAAATATATAATTTTATTGACATCGCATTAAAGCCGTAGATAAAATATGATTTTAGTACAGTGGTAGTGGAGGGAGTTGATGAAATATTGATATATGATATTTTTTATTCTTATTTGCTAATTATCATGGTCAAAAGGCATGTATTATTCTGCTTGAGTTAAGATGAGGGATTGTTGCCTCTAAAATGGCTGTCTGCTGTGTTATTTGTAGAGAGCTATATTAAGGACTTGCAAGCATGTGATCCCTGATGATATCGTTGCGACTAGTTTTTTCTTGCAACAAAATGATGTAAACATTTTAGTTAAGCCAAAACCTGCTTTTTGCTTACTTCACTTCATGCATCAGTGCACTCAGATATGTTGCTTCACAGCAACGATAGTTGTTTGCTAATGTGATCCACGGTGAAACCGTAGTTTTTTAAGGTTTTGTTTGACATGTATTGTTACCCATTTGACTTGCGAGCTATGTAAAAGTAGCAATAAAGTATATGGTCGTGACTGCTTAAATTTGGAACCTATGATTTGTAGACACAGACATGGGTGTCGGACATGGCAATTCTCCAAATCGTAGACACGAGGACATAGTGATATATGCATGTTTTTACTGTAATAACATGCATTTAGCTCATCTAAAGATATGGATATGGTTATTTACAAAAGCACCAAATCATAGGCATGATGACATGGTGATATTTGCATGCTTTTACTACACTAACATGAATTTAAGTCATTCAAAGATATGAATATGGTTATTTACAAATGGACCGAATTATAAAATGATCTATAAACCATTTGTTTTGGTGTAATGCTTGCAAAATGGTTTCATCCTAGCATATTGTTGATGCAAATAAAAGGCTTTGCCCTTTTCAAAGTGTCCAATACAAATAAACATGCATGTCATGTTCAAAAATGCTAGACATGATGAATTTTAGTTGGGAGAAGTGTCCTGCATATCATAGCTCAAAATAGTTGATAGTACACATAATGACACCATTGCCAGATTGTTGACCTCATAAGCCAATAATGATTGTGTAAGCTTTCCTATCAATCAAACAATTGGGGTTCCCAGATCCCAAGCCCTCATAACATGATCTGCTGCCCACATTAATTTAAAATCCAACATGAGCTTTACATTCGGCAGGTCCTTATGTTAGGTATTAACCATCTTGCTTCACGTGTAGCTAATGAGATAGATAAAGTAATGATGGTCTACCAACTACCTACCATTGCAAGAGTTATGTCTAAACCATTAAGGGCTAAGGAACGAATTAAATATTAAAAGCAATAACTCATACCTCTAATCGCCTGGTTGATGGCTTCAACATCTTATGTGATCATTGTGTTCAAGACACAACCATACACACAATTCAATACACCAAAGAAGTACGCACGAAATATGTACGACGGAACGTGGCCGTTACATTCTACCCACCTTAAGAAAAATTCCGTCCTTGAAATTTCTTAAGCTAGATAAGAATCAAGAAAACACCTGATAGAGAGAAGCATGAAGTGATATCGCAACATCAAGAAAGTAAGAGATCAGCCATTTCTCCACATCTTAGGAGCCCATGAATATATGGTCTGTTTATATTTTTGGTCTTCTTACTGTGGTTAGGAACATATTGTGACTAGCACCATATATTGATGTCCAGCTGAAAATGTTTAGAAAGTTTAGCATGTATTTTTATTGGTATCTTACATCTTTTATTTGTGTTCCCATTTGTTGGTGGATATATACTATATATAACTTCTTGGATATGAATCTTATGATTGGCTTTAGTCCTGACTTTTCAACACTTAAAACCCATACAATATTATAGTTTTAAAGTTTAAACTATGGTACTGGTTTATTTGATCTAGTCTAAGAATCCACCATTGTACATCGTACTATTATTTGCTCTATGTGTTGGTTTAGAAATGAGCTGATTTGATGGAAAGACTTTAAGAAGTTGTGCATGCACATCATATATTGTTGCATAGAGACCTACCCTGCGTAGATTGGCACATAGGCATTCCAACCATTTTAGTGGATGTTATGCCTATCTGTATAGTTTAGAATTTTGGCTTACCATTCCAGCTAACGTAATTTGACTATTTATGCCACACACCTAGCTAAAACAAAACATGAGAGTATATATATTTTATTAGTAAATTTTTTACTTTTACTTGACGTGCTTTTATACAACTGAACTATTTTTAGAGGAGTACGTTCTCTTCACTTTGGCTCCATATTATGCTAATGCATTGAGTTAGAACTAATTCTATTAGCTCCAAAATTTTGTTTGGTTGGTTCGAATTTGGTTCATTCTGGGTCTTTTGGCTGGCCTCAGTGATTTTAGAGATGTTGATTTTGCTCTGGGTTGTAAGTTTATTGGACTAAAAAGTTTGATTGGTTGAAATTACAAACCAGACCTGGGTTGTAACCCTTGTTTCACTCATGAATAACTGAATTTTACTAATTTTATCTGTACCATGTTATTTCTCATTTATGTATGTAACTTTTATTGTTTATCATTTGCTTTGTTGTTCAAGCGTGATGTCCATTGGCATTGGTTCTCAAGCATTGTTTCATCTTTGTTGCACAAGTCCAATTGCCACATGATTTCTAATATTAACCAAGACAGATACTTATTGGACATTCTATATCAGGTTTTGGGGACCGACCTGTGTAAAACTTTGAAATGGATTTAGCAGAAAACAACTAAATCATTATTGTAACATACTTTTGACTTTTAATAAAGGAGGTGGCAGGCTGCAAGAAACGGAGAGCGACAAAGATGTTTAATTCTCATGCTCAACTTGTTGGAAATATTGGTGCTGCCTCATGACTCATCATGCATGACTCCATGGCATGGCTGATTGTAGGAAACAAATGAAGCCCAAATATAAAAACAACACATCAATTCATTGAACATAAAGTACCTTTTAACCAGATATCATTGCAAAATGATTGGAATGGCCCAAAATCAAACTTTATGGGGGAATGAGTTGGACCGAAACCTGGTATATGCCTGAATAGACATTCTTTTTTGAGATCTCAGTAGAACAAAATCTAGTGGAGGTATGACACTGCTGGAATCCATCGGATTATAGCATCTTGATGTGAACCATAAAGTGTGGCTACGGGCTACAACGCATGTTGCATAGCTTTGAATCTCTTGGCCAACTAGTGGCCAAAAAAGAAAGGACATCTCTTTACATGAGGAGAAAGGGTAACGCCGACGAGGATAGCAAACTAAAGCCAGTGAACCTGGATGTGGTTATCTGTTGAAGTGCACTAGCGTGTGTTCTGTTTGTTAGTATTAGAATCTATTGATGAGGGAGTTCACAATGGTGATGTAATTTGTGAGGTGTTTGATTCATATTTGGACAAATCACAATATGTCAGGCATGTGTCGTATTATTGGCATGAGAATATTTGAAAAACTTGATCATTGTGCTTATTTTTTGGGGTAAAATTCTGTTATATGTCATCTCCTTATGCATAAGGATGTAATGCATGTAATTTCTCAGTCAACCATCATGTTTCCCAAAATGGCTTTGTTCTAAATTATTTTTAGTACTATTGACATGCATTCACGAGCTTGCAAAATAACTTGGACAACATTGTGGGCAAACTTTGTTTTGATAACTCAGCCTCCGTTGTGCATAGGATATGCCAGTTGTTTTGTGATGACAATTTATTGCTTAATTTGGTGGACCTTGTGGTGTAGAAGAGATCAGTTGTCTATTGGTTTTATTTCAAGATTGTTGTGTTTTTTTCCTCAAGAAATCTGTTTCAAGCTTCTTTTTGGTGTACCTAGGCTGCTATTAATTTGAATGTCATTGTTGGCTGGTACTTTGTATTATAATTATTTATTAGTTAGTTTTATTCTATATTTGTTGTAGACTGCTTGAATTGTGAGATAGTTAGTTTGTTAGTTATTTTACTTTATTTTGACAGCATTTCAAGCCAGTTTGGTTTGTTTCTTATTGGCTCAAGTCGCTTATTGTTCATAGTTGTGGCTTGGCAGTTATATGCTAGTCAAATCATTCTACAACATGAGCGGCTTGTTCCAGTTTGTTCCTATGCAAAAGAAGCTGCTCCAGCGGGCTTTCCTCCACTTAAGGGAGATGGTAAGTAGATCAAAGCATCATGTATGTTGAAAGTTTCACTACTACTAGTTCCAATTTTAGATTTTTAGATCACTTTCATAGAACAAACTCAAAAAAATATTGAAATATATATATATATGTATCATGTAAGTGTGTATATTTTACCGTTAAAAGCATTTGTAGTCGATTGCATGCAAATGAGTATCAGGAAACATGTTTTATTTGAGTTGAAGGGTTGCTTATTTAATTGGGATATAGTCAATGATTGTTATGACTACAGTGGTCATATGTGATATAGACATATTGTGATAATGTTTTACCAAGATGGATGTTATGAATTCAATATCTACATATTCCTTTTTTTATTAAACCATATGCTAGATATTGGCAGCTTTACTTCATGATACTAGTTTCATCTGCAACTATTTTCTGTGGCGAAGGTGTTCGTGATCAACTATGTTGGTCTGCAAATTGGTTTCTTTTGTATGTTGATGCAATAGTTTCTATATCTAGTGATATGGATCAGTTTTCGACATATTGGTACAAACTTATCATAGTGTTCTCAGACTTTGCTTAGTGATGGTAATTTGTTACAATATTTTACATTTTCCTAGTTAAATAGCGCATCTGCTCGATGAAGGATTGTGTCTAAAGCGTTGAAAATTTATTTTGCAAAACTATTCCATACATTATCAAAAAATGTTTTTGTTTTAGGTTGAATGGGGAGCAGGTAGGGGACAACTTGGCCTGTCCTGCTAACCCGACCTGAACTCAACCCCAAAATGAGTGGTTACGGAATTGACCATGGTTGGGTTCATGTGCTGAGCCAAGGGGACTGGTGGGCCAATGCCCGGCCACCACTCCCCCAAAGCAACAACACACAAAAACCTTAACCATTGAACAAAACTTTAGAAAAGTCCACACATTTTACATATGGTTCTCAACATTATGACTGCAAGTCATTTTGGCTTCTTGAGACTAGGAGAATTTGAACATCTTTCTTTGATACGTATTCTTTATCATCAATTTGAAATATATTCTAATTTTGTAATAAAGTATTAAGCTTACCCTATTTGGAGCATACTTCTCGTTTTCTTTTAAATTTAAAAAAAATAAAAATTTTATGTAGCTGCAGTATTTCTCAAAATTCTCAAGTGCATTCCCCAATTTTTTTACACTTGTAAAATTACAAGAAAGATTGATAATTATTGAATATATAATTCAAATAATTGTAGTATCTATATATATGTGAATATGTTATGATTTTTAATTTTGTTAAACAATTTTTATTTATCCAATTCCAAAAAGGAAGAAACTCGAGTGTACAAATTGTTTTTCCCCATTAGACTGCAGATTACAATTGCCCATCCTCCCACCCTTAGTTGACCTTACTAACACAATTTAAATAACACATTCAAGTCATAAATGGATTTGACCTTACTAACACATTTAAGAAACGGGGGGGGGGGGGGGGGGGGGGGGGGTTGCTCTTGCACAAATTGAACCGAATGAATCAATACGTGGAGTATTTGGAGGTTTTTTTTTGGTTTTGGGGGGGGGGGGGGGGGGGGTTGCTCTTGCACAATTTGAACCAAGTGACCCAATGTTTGGAGCATATGCATAAGGTAAAGGGCTATTATTCTGTTTGAACTGAGGGCCCAATGATCTTGTAATTGGTTTGTGCTGTTGTCTAACTAATGTCACTTTGTTCGAATCCCATGGTTATTTATTTCTTCAATCAAACAAAATTTCATGGCATAAATATATATACCTGGCAGTGCCCCTTAAAAGGTGATAAGTGTACAATGGTTGCTATGGGCCTAGCGCTAGGGCTCATAAGACAATTTGACTAATTTGCTCTCATGTTTGGAATCTTTTTCACATTTAGATTTAAAACAATTAAATACTATATGCCTAACTCAAGCCTGACTCAGCTTAGCGGTGTTACATGGGTAAGATTAGTGTGACCCGGGATTCGCTTGGGTAAGATTAGGGGGACTTGAGGATACACTTTACTTGGATACCCAATTTTGAGCTGGATTTGGTTTGCTTCATCTATATATGGGTGCAATTAGTTGACCCAACATGAATGTGCCTCAATTACTATCGATTGCCACCCCTAGAAATATGATGAACAAATGCAGTTGTAAGTGAAAGATCCTTCCAATAGGACCCAATAATGGGGCATGAAGGGGCAAATATGTATAGTCATCAATTATAAAGTAATGATCAAGGGAAACATTTCAGTTTCGGGGACCAATCCGAAATAACAGCTGAAACTTGGTTTCAAATGAATATAGCAAAAATCTTAGAAAAAACTTGCCAAATTAGGAAATCAAGCTCAGAATTACGAAACAAACCGGAACATGGCCAGAACACAAAACTCGAAGGAAACATCTCTCAAATCCTATCTAAAAACACAAAAAGGAAAACAAAACCACCAAAAAAGAGACAAGAAAAAGGAAATATAAAAGAAGAAAAGGCGAGGAAAGAAATACCTAATCATCCTCAATCTGATGCTCTTGATCTCGATCTTGCATGCTATGGATCTCATAGATGGAAAAATCTGGATGTCGAATAGGGTTTGGATGGAGAAGATTGAGTGAGATTATGAGATATTTATATATCGGGTTTGGGGTCAGGTTTGTTTCTTTTAGCTCAACCTAAATTGACAGATATATTACATGTAGGGTTTGAAACGAATGGATCGGTTAAGCCATATTGGGAATATGACTTTTAATGTTTGGGCTTCGGGTTAAACATAGTTTGACCTGATCTAATAGTCATTTATTAACTTTTCACACCGTAACTCTTTACTTTTATATTTTTTTACAGGTATGTTTTCAAATGTTACAACTATCCTACTAAAATTCAGCTTCCACATATATAAATACACTAGAAATTGCCCGTGCACTTGGTGCATGGAGCAAAAATAACCACCAACGAACATGGCCGCAATACACGCGCGGAATCAGGAAGGAGCGAAAAGCGTGTGTGTGTATGTCGGCAACGTCGGATGGTAAAAGGGGAGCGAATGCACGGATCCCCAAAAACCAACCCCCACACAGTAAGGATGCTGGACCCACACGGGTGTTTCGATGAGTGCAAAAACGGGTTTAAATGAGAATAGTGGGTTTAAGTGTGTGTAGTGTCTTGGTGTTTTTTGGTTTTTTTTGTTTGGTGGTGTGATTTTGGGTGTTTGGGTTTGGGTGTGTTTTTGGGGGTTGGGTGGAGTTTTGTGTTTTTTGGGTTTAGGGTTTAAGAAGGGTGTCCCATGTGGCGATGTGACATTGCCACATGGGACAAAGATTCAAAAACATCCCTCATTTGTAATATAGATACAAATAAATACATAAAGCATAATTAAATCTGAAACCGAAACTTAAAAGGGAACCAATGAGACCATCCGAAACTTATCAAAACCAAAATTTTAATGAACCGAAATCGAAATCGAAATTGATTTCTCAAATCTTGATATAAAGAGTTTCTCTAAGCTTCTTATGTTTTCTGTATTTCAGTTGTTAGTAAGCTCACTAACATATGCATGGGTTTAGCGAGAATTGAGTTGTTAATGCACACTTTCAGCTTAATTACCAATTTGCTATGAGTCATTGTTATTCCCATACTAAGTAACATCGATTCTAGAATTGGAGCCATAGACACGATTGAGCTGGGAACAAAAACTAATGGGATTTGTTATTGAAGTGCTCATTCCTGGTATTCAAAATAGTGTGATGTATGAATCTGATTGTATCCTGTGGATCTGTTTTTTTAGTTCTTATTGAAAGTGATTTCTTGACACTCTTTTATCGACCAATTTACATTTTGGTTCATTGAGTGATTTTATAACCTTGCAAATGAGCTCTTAAGCCCTTATTGGCGCATCACTAAACCCCAACAAGCCCTCCTTAATATCGGATCCCAATTTTGGTGAGTTTATTCCCTATCATTTCGTACGATTTTGAAACAACAAAGAAAGTCCAATCACTTGTTTCTCTAAACTGTTTACAGATGCCTGCAATGTTCCCATATTTGGATAAATGTATTTCCCCCTAAACAACTAAAGTCCTGTTATTAAAGACCTACTGTGTTTTCCCCTTGTAATGTATTTCGGCTGATATATGTACTAATCATTTTGTCTCTTTTCATTATATGTCATGATGTACATTTCTACTAAAAAGAGATGTTGAAAAACATCTTTTATGATGTGAAGAACAAATTTGAGACGGCGATTGGTGTATTTCGGAAAGAACAGATCACGATTGATCCTGATGATCCTGCTGCAGTGAGTCAGTACGCTAAGGTTATGAAGACAGCTAGAGAAAGGTATGTTCTTTTATGTTTAAAGAATTTTCTGCCGCAATGGATTACTTGTTTCATGTTGTGACGTGTTCTATTGTTCTTCTTGGGTTCTTTTGTGAAACTTGGAAGCTCATATGGGGGCATATTATGATGAGAGGAAAATGTGACAGTTTCAACAATTTTTTTGTCCTTTATATTCTTTTATACAGGTTTGAGAATATGATTTTCTAGTCCATGCCGATTATTTAGTTTGACATCTTATATTTATGTTAATCATTTTGAGGTGTTAGCCTGGACTTGATCTATATTTTCATTGTTAACTATACGCTTAGATTATTTTCTCTATTTTCTATGATAAATTAGTTCCCCAGTTGCTTGTTTTCGATGATCTAGGATGTAAATTAAACAAGTTATGTTCTTCATGCAATTGCTGGCCACTCTATCAAATACTTTCTTTGTGATATTTCATATAAGATGCTTTTGTTGACCCGGGCTAGTTTCTAATATTGTATCTCAGCGGCAGCTTAATTTTTATGATGTGTTACTTTGCATTCGATTTATATTTGACTATTAATTAATTTGTATGCTGGCAATGTCTGGTTGTTTACCATGCTCTAAGGATGTGAATTTTACATCATATGTTCAATGTGCAGGGCTGGTCTATACTCAGAATCTCAGAAGTTTAAATACACCATCGAACAACGAACACAAGGCATTCCAGATGCAAGAACTTACTTGTTAACACTAAAGGAAATACGAGCCAAGTATGTACTATGGTCTATAACCATTTTTATACTTTGGAATGCATACCTGATACCTGTCCCTGTGATGTTACCTATACTTATTTCCCAGTGTAGATATTTCAGATATGTATTCCACTTGAATATGATGCATAACATTGCCTTGGTCAGTCGTGGTTTCGCACCCCTTTCCTGGCATGTTTAATTACTTTGTTTCACTTAAACCTGTTATATAATGATTAATAATGAGTATGTTGATCTGGCTATGACATTTCTTTAGAATCTCTTAAGAACGATTCTCTGTTTGTACTGTTACGAGTGTGTCTATGTCATCAAAACAAAACTGATGATTCGTACTGTTTCAAGTGTATCGTTATGGCCTTTTTCTGCATTTTAGTAAGTAATCAAATGAAATGTCGATTTCATCCTTCAAATTAGAACCTTCATACTGATCAAAAACCTGTTAGCGTTACAATCAACCACTTTAGACTAAAGTCAGTTTTCACATTGATTGAGGTTAAGAGATACTTAGATATTGGATGTGATGGGCTCAACTATTCAAAGATAGATAAATGTATTTGTTTGAATTTCATGAGTACCAAAGAGAACAATAGGATTACCAAATGGAATTCCTTGAAGTCATTGGACAGGCTTAGTTTTCCAGATACATTGTAGATGTCTCATATTTTCTAATTTCACGCACCAACATTTTTTCCATATTTAATATTTTTAAGGCTCCCCCAAGGTGGAGTTCTGTTACTCTTCCTCGCCACTGTTGCAATGAATTTTGCCTTTACATGTCAGGTTCCCTGGTGATTCCAGTTACTCTAAAGTTCTATAAATGCTATTATGTGATGATCTTGGAAGTACAAAATGCACATATGCATAGGGGAAAAAAATACTAGAATCTATTCATGCGGGTTTTAAATCATTTTATTATAAGCTAAAATTGAGTTATCAAAGTATTCCACATTGCCACTCTAACATGCGCACACATCAGAAGAGGAAAAGAAGTCAGTGATTTTCAAAGAAACCTGTCAGCAAATTACTTTGCTGTAGCCCCATGTTTATATAGTCTAGACCTTGAAATCTTGGTGTTGTCCCTTAAGAAGGGGCTATACCATATAAAAGGTTTAGTGGGAAAATCTGGGTCAAAATAGGCCGCGGAACAAATTATTATTTCTGCCCTCTCTTTTCTGGGAAGTATGTTAGCATGGCTAACACTTTAAGTTGCGTCCTAGAATTAGTAGCTATAGTTATAAAGGAATCTATCTTGTTCCGACTTTTGCTGAAATAGTTCTGCACTTGCTATTGATGATATATTTATTTTAACTATTTCGAACTTCTCTAGCAAAATGGACAATTGATTGGTACCCACCGTAGCCATTTATGAGTTAGCCCATCATAGAGATAAATGCAAGTACTTGTGTTTGTAGCATTTAATTGGTTGTAGCATGTCTCGATGTCACTTTCAATGTCATTTGCATCCAAAAAATTGGGGTGGAGGAAAAATGAATTGTAACAAACTTATTTCTCATCTGTCTAGATGTTCTGGTTCTCGTGGTATTTCAGGAATGAAATACTTGTCATGTGAGGCAGACAATTCTGGAAAGTTACTCTCCTGTTTATGCTACTTTTCTTTTTTATATTTCCTACCAATTTTATTGTTCCTGTAGTTTTTCTTTTGCTTCTGATGTTCATCTTCTTATATTTTCTGGGCTGGGAACTAGGGGACGATATGAAACTATCACATGATAAAATGGTACTTGAGTACCTTGTTTAGTCCATAACAAGGAGCATTGACAATAGGGACATGAGAAGAGATGGCCACAGCTGGCTGCATCATGAAGTTGAGGTCATGCCTTATAAGCTTTAGAATCTAGTTGCCTGAAGACGAGCAGGATGTCCAGCAGTGGTGCATCCATGAGTTAGCAGGCTGCAGTAACTGCAAATGGTGGTTTGCGCCTATGATGATGTTGCAACATGGTCTTGATAACCTAGAATCCTAAGAACAAATTGCCTAGATGTGTCATTTATTTGGTTTGACAAGTTTGTTGGGTAGGAACATTATGTTGTTTGAGACAAGTTTGTGTGGTTTGATGTTGGTTCAAGTTCACATGGTGTAGGGTTTTATATTGCAATACAATGACATGGGCTGATGTCAGACTGTCCTCTTGCGAATTCATTTGCACAAGTTCTCATTCGGCCTCCACTACCATACATATGTTACTTTCCTTGTTGTTTCTGTTTGTATTGGAAGATAGAAACCAAAAGATGTACCGTGATAGTGCCTAGTCATATTGCATGTCCTTTCAGATATCTATCTGATGTTGATATTCTTCTTGAAGAACTCAACTTATTTCTTAAAGAGTTCTCATGTTCATTTTGTTTCGTTGAAACCGTCGCCATTCTCTTTTTCTAGGAGCGGCCTCATTGATAATTTGGGCGCTGAAGCTATGGTGATGGAAGCTTTGGATAAGGTCGAGAAAGAGATTAAGAAGCCACTTTTACGGTCGGACAAGACAAACATGGCCCGTCTGCACGCCGAGTTTGACAAAATCTTCAAAAAGTAAGTACTTCAGATAATCTTATCTGACACTATTGAATGACCCGGGAAAGATATCTTGCACAAATTAACCGGTTGTCCCTCTATGTGAATAATTGCATCTCCTTATATAATGTGCACATCAGTTCAATTATTAATTTATTAGTATAGTTAAACATCAGTTGAGCACAATGCAAGTTCACATGAATTATAGTAATTCATTTAGTTCAATCATCACAAACAGTGTAATTCCCTTCAAAATGAGAAATTTATTATCAGGTTCATAGCTAGCATAAAACATACTTTTTTTGCTTATATTTAAAATACAAGCATTTGCATTATGCCATAAGTGTTATCTTCATGTGTTAGTCCCTAAAACCCTCAGTTTGCGATCTTACGCTATTACTTCATTGTGAAGATGTGATGTGCAAACTTCATTTTACAGCTTTGTAGTATGCATAAAACAATGTTACTGCCATCCACACTCCCAACCACAAACCAAAAAAAAAAGTATGCATAAAACAGAGTTTTTGGTTATACATAAAACCCAAGCACTTGCAAGTTATGTACACGTGTTACTGCATACAAGCTTCGGTTGACAGTTGACACTTTTACGCGGTTGTATTGTGAAATTTTGAATCAGATTTGGCGTTCGGAAGGAAGATCTGCCAAAGTACGAGGACGAATTGGAACTCAAGATTGCTAAAGCAGATCTGGAGGAGCTAAAGAAGGACGCTGTTGAGGCAATGGAGACACAGCTTAAAAGGTTTGCTTGACTAGTTAGAAATCAGATTTTTGACTTGCAGTTGGCATTAATTTCTGGTTACTAAAGTTCATCTTTCTTGCATCCATATTTTGGTCTCCGTTGGTAAAGAGAACAGACGCTTAGTTAGTGAATACTTTTTTTATTTGTCGACTTAGTGACTTTCATCGAGATGTGCATGTGCTTATGTCACGATGTCATTGCTTTATAATTTGCCTTTAATATATGAATCCAGGGAGGAATTCAAGGATGAGCAGATGGTTGATGTGAAGTCATTGGATATCAGGAACTTCCTCTGAGATCTTTTGCTCTAGCTGTCCGTGTTCTGCTAGGAGCTGTTGGTATTTGCCCAGGCCCCTGGCACATTTTTCTCCCATGCTGTTTGCTGCTTATGATGACAAGCGTGCTGACAACGCTTTTATTTAACTTGTAATAAATACATTAGAAAGGCATGGCATTTGACGCCGTTGCTACTTTCGGGCTTCTGTTTTCTACATGTGTTGGATCATATGTAATATAAGCTAGAGAAATTGGCAAGAGTTGAATACCAGTTTCTGATCAGTGAAAAGGGGAAGACCCATGTTTTGTGAAAAACTAGAAATGTCTCCGGCATCTGGCTCCCTGGAAGAGAATGAACATCAATGCTCTTAATCGAATGTCCATCTCTCATTGCAAGAACCTCTCCATATGTTGTGCAACCTATGATCATAGCCAATGTTGTCAGAACGAGATTGGAGGCTGGACCTTAGCCCGCTGGTCAGGCCTGGATGTAAAAACCCTTGATGTAGACCAATCGGAGCTCCATGTGCTGTTGAACTGCAATGACTGAGAGGAGAGTGCAAATAGGATGAGAGAGCTTGAAGTAGTAAGTGAAGTAAATTTGGGAGCCTATTTATTCTGGATGTCCGGTCGGAATCAAGCCTCCAGGAGATTTCAGATGTCTGAGGTTTCCGGTCGAGAGATATGGAAGTAGACTTCTTTGCTCGTGCGTATTTTTCACTCCATTGGGCAAGGTACAATGACCGGTATGTGAAAATTCCAAAAGTAAAGACACATGGTATCTGCTTATTTGGATCAAGGGTCACATGAATATATAGCTGTCAACTAAATGTTCGAGTCTTCTAGTGGTATGTGCATGCTCTGTCTCACATATCTTATCTTAGTACTTAAGAATCGCCCTCGTATATATAAAAAAATCTCATATATGTTATATTGAGAATATATTCCGGGTCAATTACTCGCATCTCCATTGTAAACAAACACTGCACTGAAGCACCGATACAATCACCAATCATCCCACATACAGAAAAAAATCAGCAATAGACAAGTAGCCAACAATCCCGGTTTAGCATCTGATGAGCAGTTGAACATCCAACATAAAGCAGATGAATCCAGCATCGCCAATAACCAACATCATGCACGCTTGGAATACTGCTGGGTGACATTACACTGTAACAGGCTAGCATATGAATAAGCAAATCTTGTTGGACATATCATCACACCGGTGACAACAACTCTAACAACATCAGCATTTGCAGCCAAATGTAACTGCAAATGCATCAAGTCCTACTTTTGACTACAATCTGTGAGTGTAGTTGTTGCTCCCTACCACAGAGACAATAGCAGGGTACAGCAGATCATATGGTACAGAGCGAAAAAATAACTTAGAGTAGTACTAGAAACAATAAATCCATCGCCCAAGGCAAGTTCGGCCTGTCATTGTTTCAGTGTCGCCCCTTCCCGATGCTTTCCATTGGAACATTATACGATGAGAGAAGCTGGCTTGAATCAATAAATATTAAAATGGGCAATAAGGGCGTATAGACAGAGGCTTACGGTAAGGGTAATCAAGAGTTGATATGTTAAAAATCATCCCCCCGTCCCAACATAGGCTGCAACAAAGAATTATGGCAAACAACCCATCACAAATTTCGTGAATTTTTCAACCTCTATACAATTAGCTATTACAAAACAGGTTGCTATGGAACAAATTACCTTATTAATCTGTTGATTGTGCTCTTCAAGTGCTCCGTTCACCAATTGATACGGATGCCAATGATTTGGATGCCCATGCCTTTGCATTCATCGCTCCCTCTTGAAGATTGCTTCGTTTGCATGGATTCAACCTGTTCAAGCCCTGCTTGGCTTCCTGAAGGTAATCTTGGAAATGGTCCCACACGCCAAGCAGGCTAGCATATTGCATGCATCTCCTCCAAGCCTTCTTGATGCATGCATTGAGTTTTGGAAAAAAGAAGTAGAGCATCCTTAGTAACACAAAGAAGCTAGCCAGTGCAAGATACGTATCTTGTTGCAGTAACTTCTCAGGTGACCTCGCCCATGAGAACGGGCAGTTCTCTTGCTCTATGATTTCCTTGAATCCAGGGATGTGTAACGAGTTGGTAATTTTTCCCACAGATGCTGGATCCACTGAAGCAGGCTGTATACCTATGCTAATATTATATTGTAAGTGTTGGGGACATAAACAGAAACATTACTTCTAGTACACACCCAATCCAGGCAATCACGAGTCCAGAAAAAATGGTTGCATATTGAATCACATTTCACCCCGATCCCTAAATACAAGCGTGCAAATTCGCACTCTTGAATGCTTTACAACTAATTCCGGCTTCCCATGCTATCTAGATGGCATAAACTAGGAAGCACAGTCACGAAGTACATTTAAGTCTTTGACAAGGCATCATTAACATGGGCAAGATGAGACAAGTAAACCTTACATCGGATTCTGAAATAGATCTAGACAAGTTTTTAATGTGCTTTTAAATTCGAAAACATGCCATCATTTTAAGAAACACTAGGAAGAGTCAATTTAATGCACCCGCACAAATCAGGGAACCACATGGCTACAGTGCTTTAATCTTTTTCCAAATATTTACTGTAAACATCAAAGTCTAACTTATTGAAGTAAACATTAAAAGTACAAAATTCTTGTTTCTACTAATATTAGTGTTTTTTTCCATCAATGTACAAATTATTGGTCATCAACCTCCAAGCTATGAAGGACAACTATTTGTGAAAGAACCAGGTGCTTTGGCCAACAGAACATGTTACAACTAGAACTCTGTTAAATTAGTCCAATGGAACACACCAAATATAACTAATAAATTGCCAAAATGCCCAGTACATGATATAAGCTATTTCTCCTATATATCATGTCAAATCACTCCTTTGCTAGTGTCCCAGATTGTTACTGCAAGAAGACTCCCTGCTAACCAAGATATCATTTTTGTCAAATTTTGATAACTCATGAGGCGACAGCCTGTGCTAAACAAGTAACAATGATATTCATATTTAGTTAGAGAGGAAATCATTGTCTTCGATATTCAAATTCAAACTCTCTCCAAACCCTTTGAGTCATAAACGGATTAATGATGCATAAATATCAGAGCTCTCTAGTTGTCAACTTTTAAGGAACTATTAAAAGTATAAGAGATGGCTGTGAAGGCTGAATGGCAAGTCAGCAGGCAAGAAGGTTCAAGCGGTCAGTTCACTCATGAAACCAAGAATTCGGATGACAAGAGAAGATACAAAAACCTACAATACAGAATTGCATGCACACCAAAGGTAGAATAAAAGCCAAAGACAAATTTAAACAAATTGCCATCTCTAAAGACCAGATATTCTATGCAAGTAAATCACAAAAATGGCCCATAGAGATGCTATGAATGGCAACTCTCACCTGTCTTCGAACCCAACCAACCATCCTGCAAAAATGCAAGCACATGTAGGCATATTTCCTTCTGGGATCAGACATGAATTAACTTCTTCATGCTAATATGGTCAGACAGGGATCAAGCAATAGTGATTTGCTAGTTAAATGGTCAAGGCATGTACAAATAATCTAGAGAACTGACTCTTCAACCACTTCTCCTACGTGGCAGTTTATGTAAGAATGGTCATTATATATTTCTAATAATAATAATATGATAAACAAAATTTTACAAAAATGTTACACCAGTTGTAGTCTGATATCTCGATCTGTGTTCTTCGTATCCAGAATTTAAAGCAAAAAGTAGTTTTACATGGTTTAATAAGGTATAAAAAGAGGAAGTGTCAACAAATTCCTCAAGCAAAGCATGCAGTTTTGACACAAGAGTAGCCATGTGTTTTAAATTGCACTTAGGCAAGATGGAGCCAGAGTCACAACCAAGCCGCCTATGTGGAGCATAAGCGATAGGAGAAAGAAAAAAAGATTGTTTTCTAGGAGGAGGAGGAGGAGGAGGTTGGGGGGGGTTCATTAGCCACAATTGTCGGCCTCAAGGCATTAGCCGCCTTACCGCCTCGGCGGTGCACCCAATGAGGGTTCCCAAGCTGTTTTTTAAAACGACATTAGCATCTATTGGTCAAACAACAATCACCTCAGATGGATTCGGTTGGCTACATGTTGGCTTGACCAGACCAGACACGGCCATTGTAACACCTCTAAAAGAAGCAAATACAACTACTGTATATGGAGCAATGGTTCCTGGTCCTGCAGAAATTTCGTAATCGTAAAAGCCTTCAACCAAAACAATGAGACAAGAATCTCCAGTTCCCTGATACAAAAGCATCATATCGGGTGTAGTGTAACACAACAAGAAGAATCTTTTGGGGTCTCCTATGTTTTGTGGTGTGTAAATATTTAAATTACCTACTTGTTACTCATAAAAGAAGAACTCGGTTTTGCAGCAAATAATCTATGTCCGTACCTGTGACATCGCTGTAGAAAGAAACAAGAGAATTGATAGTTCTTGAGCCATGGTACCGCACACGCATGGTAGAATTAAGGAGAAAGAGGGTTGGAAAACCATGAACTCCATATCGTGAGAGGATGCTACAATTTACAAAATAACTTTTAGTATTTGATCCAGAATGCATGACAAGTAGCTAAAAATCCGTAGCATTCCAGAATTTTGTCTGCCCATACCTTGGCCTGATAACAGATTCTTCAAATGCAAAATGCCGGATGGTGGGAAACATGGCAGCCATGCTGTTGAAGTTTGGTCTGCAAATTTTTGAGAAAGGACACCAAGATGCATGAAAGAGCACAGCCACATATTCTTCTCTGTTTTTGTACACCAAATTCAATGCCCTTTGCAGTGCAACTTCATCCCCCTTAAAAAGATAGGAAAATAACAGACACGAAGCAAGCTATTCATCAGTGTTTGGTAGCATGATATCTTCCCAAAAAAATAAACGGAAAAACTAACAAGCAACAAAGAATTATTGCTAACACCTACATGTGCAACTGGCTGTTGCAACCAAATCAATTCCACACTTTAATATAATTCTGCCACAAAAGTTATCAAAAGGGAACCAACTCAACAAGTCACCAAAAACCCTAGTCTCCGACACTGTTTGTGACCTCTGCAAGGCAAGCATTTTTTTTTACAACTAAAAGAGCATCACTGTAACATTTCAAGTGCATAAAGGTGTCTACTCATTTTCAACATTTCAATTCCAGACAAAGGGGGTTTATAGGTTTGATGAAACCATAAAGGACACAATAAGATAACCAGCTGGCTGAGCATGAGAAAATATTCATGGTTCATTTACTTGCAACTTATTTGTTACAAGTGCTATTACACTAAAAAACTTTTGGATGCACAAACAACTACGGGATGCCATTTGTAAAAGGTCAATCAAATTCACAACTTTGAATCACCAAGAGGAAAAAGTGACAGATAGAATTACTTAAAAAATCACATATTCAAGCATGAACTCCGCCATCTTTCCTTTTCGCTCCCGGGTTCACTACCATCTAAAAAATCATACACAATAATAAAGTTTTCAATTAACCTAAAGATCCTCTTTTCAGTTCACAAACACAGGATCACACGTTAGTAATTAACACGGTAAAACCTCTTCACTTCCACATGGCACTATATTTTACAACCCATGATGCACACTAAGGCCTAACCTGTCAGAAACAAGTGGTACATCCGACAAAAGAGCTCACCACTATTTAGACATGTCCAATGTTGAAGAAGAAAAAAATGACAATTTAGAGTAACAGCGCCTTTAATCAAAGCAAAAGGCATAAGCCTCTAGGCGAGTTGTGTGTATATGTGACACACTCTCTCTCATGCATGTCTCTCTCTCATGCATGCACACACACACACACACACACTATTTATATATATAGATGAATAAGGGAATTAGCTAAACAATGAGGAATATTTCCTCGGTAGCGTGATTCTCACATCCCCTTTTTTAATTTTTTTGGGATTTGTAGTACACATAATGGATGATCGCCATACCAAAAATCAAGTGAATCCAATGCTATTTGACCCTCGATCTACCCCTTACAATTTCAACGGTTTTAGAACAATAGAATTTTTTGCAATGGGTGGTTCGAGGGTCAAATACCCCTAGGGTTCACCAATATTTGAGGTTTTGGTGTTTTAGAATGTGTACAAGTATTTTAATTTTTTTTGGCTAATTGACCTCCATATTCCTCATATATGTATGTGTGTGTGTGTGAATCTTCATGTGAGAACATTTCGCACCGTGCGAAATGATTTTTATTTTTTTTGAAATTTTTTTCAAAAATTCTTTTTTCCACATTCATTATATGTTGTTGTACCCCCTCAAAAAATAATCGTTGAGAAATAATGTTATTTGACATTTGATCAAGGCATTTCAACAAATTCGCACGTTTTAAGACCGTTAAATTTGTAACGGGTGGATGGATGCTCTAAACCCCCTAGGGTTCACCCATTATTTTTCCTACGGTATATAATTGTATGGATTAAACATCAAAAAAGAATTTTTGAAAAAATTCCAAAAAAAGATAAAAATCTTTTCGCACGGTGCGAAAAGCCCTTTTTCGCATTTGAAGATTACCCATATATAGGTGACTCACACACACAAGGGTAAAAAGATCCTAAGGTGCCTCCTTAGATGAAATATAAGGAGGCACCCTTGTGGCTTCATCTTAGCCTCATATCTAAGAGGATGGATGAAGAGCAACTTGTACATTCATTTTGCAAAAAAAAAAAAAACCCTTGTCCTTGGTTGGCAACTCACCCTTTCCAAAAAATCACGCAGGTCAACCTTCTCCAAAAAAATCCCTGTAGCTCCCATCTTCTTCTTCACAAAAAAAATTTCCTTCATCTTCTTCACAAAATCCCCACAACTAACCCTCCTCCCACTCAGCCCCGCACGCCGTCATACCCCTCCTCGAAGCGCCTCGCCCCTCGTTAAAGGCCCACTCAGGTCCTATTGCAGCCCCCAACAATCTCTACCCGCTTCTACAAAAATCCATCATCATCTGACCTCCGACCTCCGCTACGTTCGACGAAGAAACGAAAGAATGTGCGGGAAGTGATGGACAATTTGCCTTCATGTCCGTTCTGATATCATCGATGGTTCTTGATTCTATTTCAGCGCCACCGGTTGCCACTGTGGTAACCTCCACGGGCTGCGCCGCCATCAAGACTAAAGATCAGTGAATAGATTCAATCTGGACCAAGCGGTTTGATGCGATCGATGGAGATAAGGATGTCGTGTTGATGATGATGAAGGGGGAGTTTGCGATTCAGGTGTTTGAGGGCCTGTGGGCTAAGATGAAAAGGTTGGATACAAGGATGTTTGACATACACAACCTATTTGATAAAATACTTCAATGAAAATTTAGTAGCACAACCACCTTCGAGGACTCTCTGTTGTTGCTTGGTGTTTTATCAACTTAGTTGATTATAACGAATTTTCATTTTTGTTGTGACCTCATAGAGAACACAGTTGAATAAGGTGCGTCGATGGTGTTTTAGTTTAGTTTTTGGATTGAAATCTTTTCTGCAAATTAGTTTTGAAACAACTATACATTCATCGGACAGACAACCAGCTCAAGATTCACACATGGTTATACTCTGAATTTGAAAGCACTGATGTTTATAGATTTCAAGCTTTTCTGCTTTCAGATCTGAATCTATTTATGATTGCATCAATGAAGAAGAAGATAGCTCTGGCATCAATTCATAATGATGAAAGATAGACATATTTGTATGGTGCAGGCGAAGCATCATTTTTCCACATTGTTTCAATGCAAGTGTTGTCACCAGGATTATTTGTTGTGATCAATGAGATTGATTGTATGGTGCAATGAACAAGGCAGCTCAGGGAAAACTATATCATTGGGTACATTCTAATTTATTAGATAAAGGATTGTGAAGGATGTGATCCCGAGGCAAATTGACATGATACATAGGCCGATATTAGTTTCCTCTCCAATTAAATCCAGCACTAGATCATGGTCTCACCAAATCCATTGCTAACGTTAAGATTTTAGACTACCTTTTCTCGGGGTTAAATGCTTACCACATTAAAATATCCTTGGCCATCTATGTTGCATGAATAAAACTATGTTGACATGGACACACCATGCCAATATGCCACAAATTAACCAAAAATGAAACGACCAATCAACTAACCAAGGCGTATAATCATCATCACAAGAGCAAATTCAGTACAATTTCTCAAATGTTGGTCTACTTCCAATGTAATAGCGTCTTGCCAAGTGGTAAGTTCCATGAATATTCGGTGACACAAAACCAACCGATAGCCTTTCGAGGACAATAACTGCAAAGTATGCCCAAAACCAACCAAAAATTTCCACTAAAACTAACCTGTTCCACCAAAGCCACAAAATAATATGATGGTGCAGGTAAAGATGGAATGGAGGAAATATTCACAACCAATCAAGCCTCATACTCCCATCTGTTAAAAATAATCAAACCTACTATTTAGGTTGAAAGTTAGGGGAAAATGGAAATAATTACGCATGAGAATAACTAGAGATCAAAAATATCAACAAACTTAACTCTTCATACAACATCTATCATAAAATCACATATAATCAGCTTTTTACCTCCTTCATTTGGACCCGGCTCCTCTCTAAATAAAAAGGTATCCAACTTCAATCCTAATCTAGACTGACTTAAAAATCTGAGGCACCAGAGTTCTTCTCATTCAACTAAACTTCTGCAATAATACTCTCCTACATGTTAAGTTCTAACTGGATATCCAAAAAACAAAGAAATCAAGAGAAAGACACTTTAAAATTAAAGTTGTATGGTGTTTGGGAATGGATTAATGTAGGGAGCTAAGAGACTTTAACCCAGGTTTATATTGCTAAACAATTCTAATCAAATATGGTCCATCTTATCACTGGCCCACAGGTTATAGGTGTTGTTAACCTGCCTTAAGCAAGGGTTCATGAATCCCCCTTCCATATGAAACATCTTAATCTGGACTAAAGCCATCAGATAAATATGCTAGCCTAGCTTAATCAGAAGTATTACTAAACAACACTGTGTACAAACCCTACCCACAAATCAAGTAACAACCCTTCTCTTTATTAGAGGCCAAGTACAGTACCCTCCTCATGAAGTAATCAAAATTCTGATAAAGTCTGGCTTAAAAAGTGTAGTTGAACGTTTATAGCTAGATGCAACCTCGAGTTTGGCCTCTTCGTTGCAGGAATACCAACAGGAAACATGCTATATATATCATATGTGTCTCTGATACCAGGACACATTAGTACTTATGAGTAAGTATACTCTTTTAGTAAACGTATGATGTGGCATAGACAATCAAAATGCCTCAGAGATGAGAAACAAGATAACAAGTAGATAAAGAACACTAAGTCACTAACACAAGTGCATATACACGAACAGCATTTATCATCGCATATCCATAATGTATCCATAACCTGAATTTTAGTATTTTCTTATTTGTTTGCCCATATAATGACACTCTATTATTAATGTATCCACAAAATATCCAAATCCGAAATGCCACTATCATGACGTATCCATACTACACACAATAATCAATACTATCGTGACATATCCATACTATCGTGAAGTATACAACGAGAGAACAAGCTAAAATTCAACGTTAATCAGCCTAAGATTCAAGATTGACATTCATTTCACAGAAATTTAATAGGACTTGTACCACAACATGAACTTGCTAAAAGCATTTATATTTTTTTGGGGACCATTCTACACACAATTGCCACTTGTAGAAATCTTAACATATACGATGTAAGCATTGCACGGTAACTAAACAAAGGGTACACTAATCAATGAGGCCTCTACCATCGAGAATAGATTTTGACTCAACCGGTTTGAAAATTCAACATCTTGCAAACCATTGAAATGAAACGATGGAACCCATGAAAACAACCTAAATGGATTACTGAATACATAGAAGCACAGTCTTGTCCTTGCCGGACTAATTGCTACTTTTGCACTGCATAGGTCCTAACGCCCCCCAACAATCACAAGCAATGGATAACCTATATTCTTATTCAATAATACACAGCCATACAAATAGCAAGTATACAAAAACTGCATCGGTGCGCTAAAGAAGAAACATCTTAATCATCATCTTCATCCGCAAATGTGTTTTTAAAAGCAATAGAAGTGGACTACAAAACATTAAGCCCTAAAAATCAGATTAACGCACCTCAATGACACCGACCGCCCCAAACCCATCCGCCGCCGACCCATCCGCCAAGCACGAATCTCCAGGCGGCGGGAGAATCGCATCCGTGGCCGAAACCCTATAGCACTGCGCCGCTTCACCGGAGATCCCAGAAGCCGAAACGAACCGACCGAACACGACCAAGAGAGCGAAACCTCTCCAAAACCTCGCGTCCATATTCGAACAGACGAGGTTTTGTTTCTATTTTATACAGGTCAGATGGAGAAACCCTAACCCCGGATCGGTGGCTTCAGAGAGAATGTGAGGCGCGCGATAGCGGGAGGGCGGCCCCGGCGCATCTTAGAGCCCGCGGCCAATGCGAGAGATAGATGGATAGAATTTCTTTTGCAGCACTTTTTCCCTTTCTTTCGATTCCCTCTCCTCTGAATTTTAAACCACTCTCTCTCCCCTCTGAATTTTAAGCGGCAGGAGAGAGAGAGAGAAGACAGGGAAAGAGAGACGACGGCGGAGGGGGAAGAGAGGGGGGTGAGAAGGGAATCTGGACCGTCCGTTTGGAGACCAGATCATTGGGCGGCCCAATCGGTGGGCCCGACCAGGATGCTGGGTTTTTAAGTGGGTGCTTTTTCGGATGCGACGACCGAACCACCATAATTGAGCTGTGCCGGTCGGGCATGTACGCACAGAAATTTTTATGCGGACTTTTCGAGAGCCATCCTTTCCTTTGCATCATCAGCCCAAGATTACTGAGCCAAGGCTAACCGTGGTTTTAGCTTTACATTCTTGCATCAAACTTGTAGACAGAGAAAGGATAATTGATAACGGATTGGCAAATGTATCTCCACCTTTTTGCCCATCTAGTAAGCCCCACTCTATTTACGTTTGTTCTTGGATTTACTAATCTGCTACTTAATAATATAATCTCAATCTCATCATTATTAGATAATATAAATAAAGATGACCAGCAAGCCGACCTTAGCTCAGTTGGTAGAGCGGAGGACTGTAGTGGGCAAAAATACCTCAGAAAATCCTTAGGTCGCTGGTTCGAATCCGGCAGGTCGGAATTAAGTTTTGATGTTTTGTGCTTTTGGTCTTTTGCAAATCTTTAGTTTGGAGTTTCCTATAAGGGTGGTGGTGTTTTGATGTTAGTCATTGAGGAAATTTTCTTGTTGATTAACAAGCTCTTATGTATCTCATATATATATATATACTTGTCATAACCCGTGTCCGCGGACACGGTTCATTTAAGATTTTCCCTTGCGAAATCTTTGTTCCCCGAATTTTTTTTTGTAGAAGCCAAAATTTAAAAGAAAAACAAATTAACTTACAATATTTAGCGGCACAGGCGTCTTCGGCGTGGGTGCCTTCGGTGCGGAACAACAAATTCAGCGTATGCGCCTTCGACACAGAACACCAAATTCGACGTGGGTGCTTTCGGCGCAGAACAACAAATTCGACGTAAAACAACAATTTCGACGCATGTGCCTTAGGCGTGGAATAACAAATCAGCGTTAAAAAATGGCGCGGGCGCCTTCGACACGGAATACCAAATTCAGCGTATGCGCCTTCGACACAGAACACCAAATTCGACGTGGGTGCCTTCGGCGCAGAACAACAAACTCCACGTAAAACAACTATTTCGGAGCGGGTGCCTTAAGCGCGGAACAACAAATCAGCGTTAAAAAATTTAGCACGGGCCGAACGGAGTGGATGCCTTTGGCGCGGAACAACAAATCAGCGTTAAAAATGTAGCGGGCGCCTTCGGCAGGGCGCCTATACATATAACCCGTGCCCGTGGGACACTGTTCATTTAAAAATCTTGGACCCACTAATTTTAAACAAACATCAATAATTATTAGTTTCCCCTGAAATATCAGCAGATGGGATCAAAATTTTACAGGGTTTTGCAACGTGGATCAATGAGTTGGCAGCATCTCCCGCGTTCATTCTCCCACAACTCGCGTCCATTCCCAAGATGAGATTGTGTGTGTGCACAACATTTTTTTCATAACTAATATTAGAAGGCTATTCATAATTTCAATGTTTTTGTGTATTCCCAACAAATTTCTCTTCAACCCAAAATTTTCCCTCCAAAACTTGATGTGACATTGCCACATAGGACAAATTCAAAATCTACCCTCAATTGTAATATAGATATATATATATGGTATCATATGGCATAAGCCTCATATGTGAAGACGTCCTATACGCTAGCACCGTTATTTTTTCCGGAGGATTAGAGCCGTTCATTTTGATCTACATATTCTAAAACTCCAAAACCTCGAATATCGGGTAAACCCAATGGGTTTTGCCTATTCATCCATCCGTCGCGAATTTAACGGTTAACTGAGCTAAGGTCGCTGGTTTTACTTTGTGGCGGGTGGATGAATGTGCAGACCCCCTTAGTTTCGCCCAATGTTAAGTGTTTTTTGGGGTTTAGAATATAGAGATCAAAATGAGCCATTCGGATCAAAGGAAAAATAGGTGTGTGTGGGTTTGACATTGCACATGAAGGAAATTTCCTTCTTGGCTAGCTGATACCCCCTTGGGTTAGATGAAAATTTCATGGTTAGATGAACAATCACCCCGGGGGCTCACCTCAAAATTAGTAATTTGGGGTTTTAAAACATGAACAATAAACTTAACGGATCCGATCGTCGAAAAAATGGAAGAAAGGGGGTTGTATGAGCTAGCCAAGGAGGTCAAAAAATGGGGGATAGGGGGTTGACACACACACAGAGAGAGAGAGAGAGAGAGAGAGAGAGAGAGAGAGAGAGAGAGAGAGAGAGAGAGAGAGAGAGAGAGACATATAAGCCGATCGTCGAAAAAATGGAAGAAAGGGGTTGCGTGAGCTAGCCAAGGAGGCCGGGAAAAAATGGGGGAAGGGGTTGCATGATTTGAGGAGAATATCGCATATTTGTCCCCCTCATTCATGTGCATTTTGTGCATATTTTGTGTTCATTTTAGTATATGATATGCGTATTTTTTGAATATCATGAAATTTGAGCTTATCATTTAATTATGCACAAAATACAATTTTTATAGATTATTTTTTGTCTTCTTGTCTTTTTTAGTCGAAGATAGTAATTTTCTGAGGCCAACAACTATGTTTCTAGATTTTTCTGTGATCGGATCAATTTTCCACATTTTCAAGAAGACAACATCTGATTAGGGGTGGCCAAAGATCCGATTAAACGATTGAAACCACCCGATCCGATCCGAAAAAGTAGATCGGATATCCGATCCGATAAAAGTGACTTGTTATTAATAAGCAGATCCGACCGATCCGTTTGAAACTGATTTGGATTCGGATTTTAGTTTTCATCCGACAGAATGCGATCCGATCCGATTAGGTTTCGAGCGGATTGTGTTATTGCCTAAGTTCATCCAAATATCTGATTCTCAATCCAATCCGATTGTTTTTCACTACTACCTAAAAGCCCCTGAATCAATGCATTCATGGCTATTGGTTAAGAAGACTAACAGACTCAATTGCATCCTCCTTGAAGGATAGCTCTTGGTTGTCAAGCTCATCCTCCTTGAAGTTGATGCCAAACTAGTATGAAGATATTGCAAACAGAGATAGCTTCTTTATGTTATTCTAGCAATTTGTATTTTGTAAGATATTTCGTTTCGACATTGGAATTGACTTCAGTGTTTAAAGTTAAATTTTCAGAATCTAATGAAACGAGTTACAAATTGTGGCATCAATAACTTTAAATTTTTAATAAATCTAATATTAATCCGATCCGAATCATATCCGATCCGAAATTCTAATCATCCGAATTTTCAGATTAACTTTTTTTATTAGTGGATGTGGATCAGATTTTTCATCATCCGATTCAATCGGATCGGATGGTGGATTGAGGCATAATCCGATCCGAATATTCGGATGCCCACCCCTACATCTGATGGTGCTCAGTTAGGCGGATGGAAGTTGTGCTTGAATCGAATGGTTCCCCAAATCAGACGCCTGATCAATTGACGCCACAAAACAGAGAGTTGAAAATAATTACACCTGAATGCCACAGACGTCTGATAATTCATGCCCAAACATCTGATCGGCCTTGCAAGCTAATACTTTAGACATGCCAGCCGTCTGGATGCACCGAATCAGACACATGGTACAGTCAACAAAAGCTGGAGCCGCCAGATGCATCAGACATCTGGGTGCATCCAATTAGGCGGCTAGCAGACGCAATCAATGCTTCACCCATCAACTGAACCAGACATCTGGAGCTTCTACATCAAGGGTTTAATTGACTCCCCGCCTGCCTAGAACTGGCAATTTATGATATAGATCTTCACCAAATCTCGTCCAACACGACCCGAATCCAAACCTTAAGTTATTGAATGAGAGACCATTGATCTTACATCAAATGGTGCTGATTGTACGAGGGTTGAGAGCTATAAATACTCTCTTCTCCTTATGGTTTAACCAATCCTCATTAGCATCAATCTTGAGCCAATCGGTGGGGAGCTTAGGGAAGAAGGAACCCATTGAAGAAGGAGACTTGGAGCTGAAAGTTCATCATCAAAAGGGTGTTCGATCTTTTAGATTAAAAACTATATATTTCTTTCTTATTTAAGCTTTGATCACTTTTATGAACATGTTGATTATATCTTTGGAATAAAAAATGAAGTCTATGTTTTCCCTGAGTGGCTAACGCATTCCTTGTGTGGTTATGGTGTAGCCGATGGTGTGTTAAGCTGCGGGTATTGAATCTCTTGCATATTTTCTTGATTATGTTGGATGGATCATCATTTCATACTCTTGATTGCTAAGACCCAAGAGGACAACCCCCAAGAGGGATAAGAATCCGGTAGGAATCAATATGCCACTATGTTTATGATTTGATGATGCATCTACTACATTTTACACACATTCAAACAGTATATGATTTGACGATGCATCTACTACATTTTACACATACATGTTTGTGAATGTTAGATCTTCCGATTGGCCATGCCCAAGCCGGATGATTAATGAGTTATATTTGAGACGAAACCCACAAGCATTACTAACTCAACTACCCATACACATACACTACACAAGCCTTCTCCAATGTGATCACTTCTAGTTACTCCCTTACTTTAGTTAGTTTATATTTTCGTTAACATAACTCGCAACAAACAACTTTTCACCGTTGTAAGGTGGTATTTGTCACATTGATCAATTTTGCTTTAGTCAACCATTGATGCAATAGTAGAATAAGTTTGTCCCCGTGATCGACCGTAGGTTCACTAGGAATGTACTACTTGGCGACTTTCTATACTTGGGAGTTAGTACACAATATTTTATGCGAGCCATTGCATAAACTAGCCAAGTAGGTCGGAAAAAAAATGGGGGAAAGGAGATTGCAGGAGCTAGCCAAGGAGGTCTAAAAATGGGGGAAATGGTGTTGCTATATATATATCAAAAATTTCGCAAGATTTTGGGGAGGAATTTTTTTTGAATTTTTTACAGATTTTTTCCCTATGTTTAGTCCATACATTTGTAAACCCTAGGAAAAATAATGAGTGAAGCCTAAGGGGATTTGACCTTGATCAAGCCGTTACAAATTCAACGGTTTCAGAACCATAACATTTTGTACCGATTCGGTCAAGGGGCAAATATGAAGGGTTTTATTGATTTTTGGTATGTAGGTGTATTACTATGCATAGAACACATTCAACGGTTTGGAAGAAAACCATACTTCAAAACTCTTTTCTCACGCTTTTTGCACCGAGGGGGTTTTGTACATTAAAATTTGCGCGCGTGTGCGCACACCCACATGAGTAATATGGATATGATGAAATCTTCAAGGGACATTTGTTTCCTTTTTGTCGCCAGGGAAAAAAAATTGACTTTAAATTTAAGTTTGAATTTAAAGTCAGGGGAGTATCCATATAGTCAGGGGGAGTAAGAATTTAAATTTGTTTATAGTTAGTTAAAATTTTTAAGTTTGATTTATATGTTTGTCATTAACAAAAAGAGGGAGAATGTTGGGTATTGGATTCTCCAATACATGTTTTAATAATGAGCAAAAATTGTGTTTTGGCCTAATGAATTTCTTTAATGTGAAAGGAACAGAACGATCAAGTGAAGTTTGCTCAAGCATGGATGTCAACACAAGAACACAAAGAAAAGAATGAAAACATTATGTGATGGTTGGACTCCAAGGCATCTAGAGCTTGAAGTATTTTATGATAAGAAGATGATGAATCAAAAGGCTACATCAAGGGAGAAACAAGTCATATTATATACTTGTAATGTTTTATTTCTTGTCTTAGATTTTATGTTAAGACCTTGAAGATGTCACAAACATACTGATGAATCCCTAAAAAAATAACTTAGAACTAATAGGAATTAATTCATATCAAAACCCATGGGATTCATAGGCCAAACTATATATTTACTTGTGTATTAGTAACCAATATGATCCCCTAGACGATTAATAGAATCTTGGAATTCACTAGGTTTGGCTTGTATGATTAGTTGCCCAGAGTACAACTTCTAGTCTATTAATTTGCCAACTCATCGACTAATGGTTAAACTCTAACCGAGTAATCATCAAGCTGAAAATTACTGCTCTGAATTGGCTGGCCTAGTCAACTAGCTGACTCCTAGTTGACTAATCCTTATACACTAGTCAACTACTACTAGCCATTGCAGAAAACTGATTTTTTCGTAACTAGCCATTGTGAAGGATAATTTTAGTATTTTCTTATGTAGATTTCCACCTTTATAAGTAAAGACGAACACAAGTTAATTAGACATGATTATGATGAATTGAGATACGAAAGAAAAAGAAAAAGAAAAAGAAAAAGGAGAATCCCAAAATATCCCAAAAAGCTCTATCTTTCAATCTCCGTTCTCTTGTGCTTTATTTCTCATCTTCCAAAGATCTATCATATAGAGTAGAAACCCAATTACCTTAGCCACACTCACTTATATGTGCTTCATCTTCAAAACTTAGGGAAGTTTTAATCTTTGCTCTCAAAGTTATACCTCGAGTGTGAGGATAAAGCCTATATTGTAACTGAAATTCAGTACGCAGTAAAGAATATAGCAAACAGCGTAAAAGCACGCAACATGCAAGGACACACAAGAATTGGTTTCGCAGTTCGGTGCGCACACCTACATCTGCGGGGCCACGCCCAGAAAATTGAATACTTCACTAAAAAGATTGGAGAATACAAATTCTACAATTCACGCTTTAATAAGGAAGAACACTCTCATCCTTAAAAACAAACCGTGAGGGGATGATCGCAATCAACCCCGTGAAGTATTCTTGGCAAGCTCCCCTTGCCTGCAAGCTCCCCTTGCACCACCGACTCGATCAACTCCCTTGATCCTGCGTGTCGCAGCCGTCGGCCTCCCTCCCGGAGATTATCCTTGAACTTCTTAAACTCAAGCGTTAACCCTAGCCGCCAAACAACCCATGGCTTAAAAGAGAACGCCCCTGCCGTCTTTGGTTCAATTTCCACGCAGGCAATCAAACCAAGATTCGGCTTCATCTTCAGCAACAACTGCACCATCTTCAACAAGAAGAAGATCCCGAAAGATCCTAAAGAGGCGGTTACGAGATCCTGATAAATCCGAACGTGGCAGCGGCAAGAGTATTGATTTGCCGAAAATCTCTCTTCAACCGATTCTCAAGAGATAGCGCACAATCAACAATAAATCATTTAATAACCACCATAAGAGCAGAAACAGCAAGATAGAAAATAGCGGAATACGCTGGCTCCAGTTACGCATCCTATTGAGCACCACGGCGCACCAGGTATGCAAGGAAGCATAGTTTGTTGAACATCCTGGTCCAACAATCTGTTCAACA
The DNA here is from genome assembly GCA_030789695.1 of Scilla litardierei. Classification (NCBI taxonomy): domain Eukaryota; kingdom Viridiplantae; phylum Streptophyta; class Magnoliopsida; order Asparagales; family Asparagaceae; genus Scilla; species Scilla litardierei. Next base: position 182,504,786 of record CM061140.1, on the reverse strand, counting down.
AAATGTCCAACATTCTCTTCTACATATGGCAGGGATATCAACCTATCCAACATTCTCCAGTGCCACATATGACAAGACGCATACTAGAATGACCACAGAATAAATCATAACAATCTCCCCTTTTGTCAATTGGTGGCACAACATACGGTATGATAGAAGAGAAGGTCATTGATAACTTTTCAAACCCCTGAAGCCACATTTGATTAGTAGATGCTCAATACCCAGCACAACGACATTCACCAATATGTTCAACAAAACGACCAACGAGGTCCAACAAGACTTCCAGCATAGACTTCCAACATAATATCTAACTATGTCCAACAAAACTTGCAACATAGTATCCAACAAAACTTCCAACAAACCACCCAGTAAAATAACAGAGAGGGAGAGAAGAGAGAAAACAAAGCATACCACATAAATTCTCCCCTTTTGCGCCACCAAAGGACAAATACTTCAGAGACCTGCGGAGGGACCACCCCGGAGAGAAGACAGCTTGCTCTGCAATAGCTCCTTGTGGCGATTCAGAAGAACTCGCTGGCTTTCAAGAACCAGAATTTGACCATCAATATTCTGAAGGGCAGTTTCGAGAAACTGAATGTCAACCGTACTTGCGGAGGAAGTAGAAGCATTAGCAGAACCGAGTGGAGGAGACTGAGATGCAGGAGGCGCGGAGACAGGCGGTTCAGCATTTGAGGGTGGAGACAGACTATCAGGAAAAGAGCGCACCACCTCAGAGATATCATTGAGTTTACCAGCCACCGACTTAACTGTATATGAGATACTGTCACAGGTAGAGGGAAGATCCGAAGGGGACAAGGGCACCTTTTGAGCCAAAAGTAACATGGAGATGAGAGCTCCATGAGGTAAAGAGGTCCCGGAGGAAGAGAGTTCAGCAAAAGATAAGATAGAATCGAAGATGATTCTTCCCAAATTGAACACCTGAGACGTGCCAGCAGAAAACAATAGTTTGCACATGTCCCTAGTGACTACTGAAACATTGGAGGTGGGCAACCAGTTTCGAGTAGCAACTCTGAATAGAATAAAATACTTTGCCGTAAGTGCAGATGAGGGAAACACAGAAGACTTAGTAGGCCAGCGTGACAACTTTCCAGCAGTCACGACTTCAATCAGACGATCAAAATTCACTCCAGAGGTGTCACCAAACGCATGAACAGATTGAGAACATTTCCATTCTAACAATTTGTTCAGAGATGCAGGAGAGAATGTGACAATCTTTCCTCGGACATAGTTTCTGAAATTCCAACGAGAGGATCCATCACTAGCAGATTTGGAGAGATTACAGTAAAACTCTCGCACCAAGGTAGGATAATAGACGCTGAAGCATGTGGCAGCATGGATAAGACCAAGATCTTTCAGAATAGATTCCAACTGAGTCTTGTCAAAGGACGATATATTGAGGATTTTTTCAGATATGAGAGGTTTCTCGGAGTAAGCTGGCCATCTGTTCTTACGTGATTTGTCAAAAAAAGTTTTGCTCAGAGCATCTGAAGATGAAAACGAGGGAGGGCGACAAGGAGCAGAAGCTGAAAGTTTAGGTCGCTTGGAAGGAGAGAACTCAGCACTCCTGGATGGTGGAGGAATAGGGCGCTTCTTGGACACAGATCTACTCTTGCGCATATAAGAGGACAGAGGAGGATCATTTTCATCAGGTAACTCACATGTTGAAGGATTTGTTGCAACATTTTGTGCAACAAAATCTTCATCACCATCCTCCATACGGGGAATAGCATCAGTAATTGACCCAGAAATGTCACCATCAGCAACAGAAGAGTCTTGAGTCACGCCACAACGATCAGCAGAACCTGTCATAGTCTCAGCAGCAACAACAACATCATCTTGGCCAACTTGCACAACATCAGTTTCAGGCAGCACTGAAGGAAGATCCACATCTTGGCCAGTCAGAGGTTCTCCTGAAATGTCAAGATTCATAGGACCAGGGACCAACCCCACAGCATCTTTGGGAGACTGCCTATTTTCAGAAACACCACCGGCAGGCTCCGCAGCTCCACTCGACACAGTTTGATCCACAGAAGAGTAGTCAAGGCATGCTCCTTGGACACAGACATCATCTGTGGGTTCTCTTTCAGACTCAGGCACTTGCTGAGAGAAGACAGGAGATACAGGCTGAGCACCTTCATTTGAATCAAGATTATTGACATTAGCCACATTTTGAGCGGTCACATCAACTTCACATCTGGGAGACAGAGGGACAGGAACCTCTTCCTGAGATGGAATAGTAGGCACAGTATCAGCATCAACATCAGCTTCCATTTCAACATCCTTGTTCATCTTTTCATCACTTTGCACAAAAGAGTTCTCAGCGAACATATTAGCCGATGACGCTCCTGAAGTCCCTCTCGACACTACTACAAAAAGGACCTTTAATAGCACACCTTTAATAGCGCTTGCCAATTATAAGCGCTGTTAATTAGAGGCACATATAATAGACAGCGCTTCTTTTTGCAAGCGCTGTTAAAGGTCGGAGAATAGACAGCGCTTCTTTCTGCAAGCGCTGTTAAAGGTCCGACAATATACAGCGCTTCTTTCTGCAAGCGCTCTGTATTAGAGACACAGATAATACACATCGCTTGTAGAAAGAAGCACTGTTAAATGTCAGACAATAGACAGCGCTTCTTTCTACAAGCGCTGTTAAAGGTCCTAATAGACAGCGCTTCTTTAGAACAAGCGCTGTTAAAGGTCCCAATAGACAGCGCTTGTTTAATACAAGCGCTGTTAAAGGCCACCCTTTAACATCGCTTTCACAAACGAGCGCTGTTAAAGGGGGGGCCTTTAACAGCGCTTGTTTGTGCAAGCGCTGTTAAAGGGGGGCCTTTAACAGCGCTTGCACAAACAAGCGTTGTTAAAGGGGGCCTTTAATAGCGCTTGCACAAACAAGCGCTGTTAAAGGCCCCCCCTTTAACAGCGCTTGTTTGTGAAAATGCTGTTAAAGGGTGGCCTTTAACAGCGCTTGTATTAAACAAGCGCTATTAAAGATATTATACATTCACGGTTCCGCCCATATTTTTCGTTTCCCCCCTTTTTATTCCAAGCCCTACCTCTGCCATCTCAAAATCTCAAGCTTTCAAACTGGTTGGAGATGATCGCCTTCGGCGAACCTCACGGTCGGAAGGGCCGGTAGCGACCCAAAGGGAGGTCACAGGAGCCGTCATCGATCCTGATGGTGCTCGAAGCTGTCACCGTCGACCATGTGGAGAGTTGGAAGTTGGCGCCTTTCGACGAGTTGGGGACTTCGACTGAGGATCGTCGACAACTTCTGCAACTGCCCTGATCATGCTTCGCGAGGAATCTATCTGGGTCGAGATCAATCGAGCCTCAATCTGTGTTGCCCTCCTCGTAAGGGACGATGCCGGACCCATTATCGAGCTTCAGGATCACGAATTCTTCGAGAAATTGAGTGGATCGCTTGGCAGGAACCCTAATGGGAGTCGCGCTCCTGGGATCGACGGTCGATCTCCTCCGACGATGAATGGATCGCTCAGAAGGAGCACTGTGGAAGTCGCACTGCTGGGATCGAAGGTCGATCCTCACCGTCGACGAATCGATCGCTCAGAGGGAATTCGGAGGGATCCTTCGCCATGGTCGAATCACCAAATCACCGTCGACGAATCTATCTTGCTGCTCTCTTTTTTTTCTTTTCTCTGTTTTGGTTTTTATTTTCCACTGAATTTTCAAGAAAAGGAGGAAGGAGAGGATTACGAATCACCATGCATCGGTCGGGAAGCACGGCGGCGAAGGAGTCAGCGATGGAGATGGACAGCTTGCTGCCGGACTACGACCCGCAGTCGGACGCGGCGAAGGAGGCGGCGATGAGGGCGAGGCGGGCCGAAAACATGGTCCATCTCATCCCTTTGGTCCTCGTCATCTGCGCCGTCGTCCTACGGTTCTCCTCCCATCCTGGTAATCTATTCTTTGTGTCATTTTATCGAACAGTTGATATGCGAGCATAATTGACACCCAAAAAGCTCTATGGTCCTTTCTTTCTTTGTGTCATTTTCTCGAACATTTGATGTGCGTGCTCTTGGTGGAGATTTGGTTATTCAAATTTCTCAAAAAGTTACCCTGAAGATTTTGTGGGTAGATTGAATTATGTCGTAGATTTGAATGCCTATTTGATGATGCAGGATGGGTCCTCTCTATTTGACCGCAATTCTTGAAGCAAAGATCCCCGGACAACTCAAGGGTTAATCGCTATGGTACAAATCACTAAAACTATCTATGTCTTAATCAAGCAAAAGAATATCAAGTTACTGCTATCCAAAGTCCAAACCTCACTTTAGCATGTGCATGTTTGCTAAAATAATTATGCAGTAGTTACAAAAAATGAAACCCATGTTGTTGCCAATTTTGGATTTGTAATTTGATTACCATAATAATAGAATGATGATCCGAATAACTGTTTTTGATGCACAAGTCATGGTTCTTGTTATATATTGCACATATCCCCCCTTCATTATTGGAATGCTTGATTTTCACATGTTCCGTTTTAATTAATTTTCTATGGTTCATTAGGTAACCGGTTCATGCAGTCTAAGTCATACTCTAAAGCTGTGGAACTATATACCTGCGCTATAGCTCTCTGTCAGAGGAATGGCGTTTACTACTGTAACAGGTATGGAATTAACACGTATATCGGCCAAAAGCAATTTGTATCATGCTTGCAATTCACAAGTATGCTCAACTTAAAAACATGTCTTACTTTTCCGTTACCAATGTGCAGAAAAGAAATTGAATTTTTTTACCTTTCCTATTGGATTAATTTTACAAAACTACATTTAACTTCATAGAATTCCCAAAAAATCATAACGTTCATAGAAATCCCAAAAGGACTACATTTAACTTTATAAATTGCAAAAAACTACCTCCAAGTATCTGTTTCCCGGTTAGGTTCATTAATGGCATTTATGGAAGTTAATTACAAAAAAACTACCTCCAATTATCTTTTTTTGATCTATGGATATTTTGTGGTAGTTTTCTTAAATTTAGCATATTTCTCATTTTACGCATGCTTTTAGAATTTGTTATCGGTTGGTGTGTCATGTTGGCATGTTGTTCTTAGACTATCAGTGCATTTGTATATATTGGCATGTTGTCATGTTGGCATGCATTGTGGTGCCCAAATCGATGTTTGTTTGAATATGTGACATGCATGTAAATCAATAATCATAAAACCTGTATGTTATATATAAATCAATAATCAATACTCTGTAATACATGTCATATAAAAAATGGGTTATTTGGATAGCAGTAGTTTTCTTTTTTTTTCCTTCCTTTTAAATTATCACAACATTTGCTGAATTGCTCATGTTAAATTGAGTAATTAACCATCATCATATGACTATCTGATGCAACACTTAAATAGTTCTATGTGACCAGCATTACCTTGACACGTCTCACAGGTCTTTAAGCTTCAATGCCTTCTTGAGATAGAGGTTTCTTTAAGTTTTAGATCTTTTGGAATTTTGAACCTGTCTATACATCAGAATTCTTTCTTCAGTAGATCCTTCAGATCATTCAGGAAGTTATATGCTAACTAAATACTTTGGACATGTGGTTCTTTGGTGTTGATTGCTTTTAGAGCTTGTTGGAAAAAAAAGATCGCAGAAGCACCAAACAATACCAAAGGAGCCAAGGCTTCGGATTCACCAAACAGAGTAGGTTTGGGTGTCATATTTCAAGTTCATTTAGTTCTTGGGGGTATACATTTCTATTTCTGTTGATGAGTTTGTGTTGTTTTCCCAGTGTTAGGGAGAAAAGGAAGCCAGTATGTGCTCAAGAAACGGACTGAGTTTTTGCTGCCAGTGAAATTTGTTCACGACTGAGGATGCCAGTGAAATTTGTTCAATCCAGTATGTGCTCAACAACAATTAAGCCTATGAGCAAAACATCCTAAAATTATTAGATTACTGGTTTAGTGGTTTTTAGATTGTATATATCAAACTGAAAGAATATCGTTATTGATAAATATGGTAAAGAGTGAATTGTATGACCTGTGTATAGCATTGAATTTATATATTATACTTTCTAAATACCCATAAGTAAATGAAAAATTCAAAAACTTTTGGAAACACATTTGTGGCTCCCATGGCCTTACTATGACGGATGTAAACTACAACGTAATATATAGATTATATTAGTATCTAGGCAAATATTCAGATACGGGTATCTGATATAATCTACACCTATGTTAAGCCTATGAATCATTTCTAGTCAATTACCCTCATTTACAATGATACGACATAATTGTTTTGTTTTTCTTGCATTTTATCATGATGTCTATATTTGTTATATATTATGTAAGTTGTCAATTTCTGATTCACATCTGTATCCATGTTTATGGTTTCCGAATCTCCGATATTAATTTCTGTTTCTGCATGTTATCCATATCTAAATTCATATCTGAAAAATAAGTGTGAATACAAATATGGTAAACTACATGTCGTATCCTAAGCCATGTCCATTGTTTGCCCCAAGAAATTTTGAGGACATGTCCACGTTTATTGGGTCCAGAGTGTCCCACCCAAAGCTAATGTGACATGCACATCTGTCCATAAATAGAAAAATTAAGGGTGAGTGGCATCGTGTGGGTTCCAAAATAAAGCATCCAATGGAGCTTCAAGTGGTTATGGAATTATTTTTGATGAACCTTCCCTCAATGGTGGCTTGATGCATAAAGTAAATGAATAAATTCATTAAAGAAGAGGAAAAATATCCTCCCTCAACTGGAATATAGCTATATGCTTAAACAAACCATCACCAAACAGCTCAACGACCAGTCATCAAGTAACCTAAATAAAAAATCCTTGATCATACTCTTTCTACTTTTCTCGTTTGTTTCTTTAGTTGTTCTTTCTTTTTTTTTCCCGGGTGATCATAACTGATTGTCGATCTATAACATAGTGGCATCTTTTCCTTTTAACTCCATGTTTCTATCTTTTCTGTCAACATAAAGTTACAAAATGCAAATGTGAATAAGATGCCAGCATATTATGGGGTGCTAGTTGTGCTTGTATATAACAAAAGTTATCTAGAAAGTTAGTTGAACATATACCCGATATAGAAAGTGTCGGTGCACCATGGATTATTACGACTATTTTTTGAAGAACTTTAAAAACAAATTTGTGGTTCAAAGAATAGGGCAGATTTGTCATATCGTTGAAGAGATGATTCGGTAGAACGAATCTTCACCCTGTAGCATTATCGTGACGATGACATCTTAGCGGCAAGTAGCGTAGTCATATAAATTATAATAAATATGATTCATGCACATGAACGCTTTAAATCGATCTTTAACCCTTTATTTATTCGAATCACTCTTCCCTCAGAACTAGTGACAGCCTTGCAGCCCGCCAGCATCTCGTATATATGGCTGATGTGTGCGTGTGAGTGAGAAAATTGATACTGGAATTTAGGGCATAAAGAGAAAAAAAGAACAAAAATTATAGTAGTGTGACATGATCGATAATTAGGGGGAACGTCTATGAAATGCAGGGTGCATGCGTTTATCCCGCCGTTTAGAGCGATGAAAGACATGAAGAGAAATTTTGTATCGCAAAGCAGAGAGAAGACCAAAAGAGACATGAAGAGATGGCATCGTGTTGACAAAGATAACATATATAGAAGAGAAGAGAGGGCTGAAAGATAATGACTTGGAGAAAATGTTGTGGCCAAAAAATTGAAGAGCAAAAACATAGTTTAAATAATTTTACTTAATCTCTCTCCAATTCAAATTTCCCTAAAATACCAATTGGAGGTAGTTTTTTTAAAACTATGGATATTTTGTGGTAGTTTTCTTAAATTTAGCATATTTCTCATTTTACGCATGCTTTTAGAATTTGTTATCGGTTGGTGTGTCATGTTGGCATGTTGTTCTTAGACTATCAGTGCATTTGTATATATTGGCATGTTGTCATGTTGGCATGCATTGTGGTGCCCAAATCGATGTTTGTTTGAATATGTGACATGCATGTAAATCAATAATCATAAAACCTGTATGTTATACTCTGTAATACATGTCATATAAAAAATGGGTTATTTGGATAGCAGTAGTTTTCTTTTTTTTTCCTTCCTTTTAAATTATCACGACATTTGCTGAATTGCTCATGTTAAATTGAGTAATTAACCATCATCATATGACTATCTGATGCAACACTTAAATAGTTCTATGTGACCAGCATTACCTTGACACGTCTCACAGGTCTTTAAGCTTCAATGCCTTCTTGAGATAGAGGTTTCTTTAAGTTTTAGATCTTTTGGAATTTTGAACCTGTCTATACATCAGAATTCTTTCTTCAGTAGATCCTTCAGATCATTCAGGAAGTTATATGCTAACTAAATACTTTGGACATGTGGTTCTTTGGTGTTGATTGCTTTTAGAGCTTGTTGGAAAAAAAGATCGCAGAAGCACCAAACAATACCAAAGGAGCCAAGGCTTCGGATTCACCAAACAGAGTAGGTTTGGGTGTCATATTTCAAGTTCATTTAGTTCTTGGGGGTGTACATTTCTATTTCTGTTGATGAGTTTGTGTTGTTTTCCCAGTGTTAGGGAGAAAAGGAAGCCAGTATGTGCTCAAGAAACGGACTGAGTTTTTGCTGCCAGTGAAATTTGTTCAGGACTGAGGATGCTGTTCGTTTCGAGTCTACATTGTTAACATCCGTGTAATTATTGCAGCTCTTTGTGTGTTGATACAGTTTGCATATTGTCAATATATAACGGGATTTTTTTTTTCTGTTATATAAAGACGTTCTCTCAAATCAAGTATTGCTACTGCGTTTTTTTAGGGAAAAATTGAAGGTTTGATCCTGCGAGGAACACTGTGTGTAAATAATCTCAATTAAAACCTCGGTTGAGGGGATGAAAAAATAAAATAGGGGGAAAAAATCTGCGAAAAATGTACAGACACACGAATTGAGATTCCAAGATCGGCGCTAAGATTGCAAGGTGAAAGGGGGCATTCAAAATAAAAAGAAAGCTGATTCAGTCAAAAAGTTTTACTTGGGAACTTAACATATGTCATACATCTATTAATTTTGGGAACTTATTCGCTCAACCACAGTTATATTCGCGCTAAGTTTAACGTGTATTTGTGTAATTAGCACAAAAAAGCGCTGTTAAAGGGGGGCCTTTAACAGCGCTTGCACAAAAAAGCGCTGTTAAAGGGGGGCCTTTAACAGCGCTTGCCCAAACAAGCGCTGTTAAAGGGGGGCCTTTAACAGCGCTTGCACTAAAGAAGCGCTGTTAAAGGCACCCCTTTAAGAGCGCTTGCACTAACAAGCGCTGTTAAAGGCCCCCCTTTAGCAGCGCTTGCACAAACAAGCGCTGTTAAAGGCCCCCCTTTAACAGCGCTTGCACAAACAAGCGCTGTTAAAGGCACCCTTTAACAACGCTTTTAAAGCGCTATTAAAACCAGCCCCCCTATAGCAGCGGCGAGATAGACAACGCTTGTAAAGCGCTATTAAAGGCCTTATTTAAGCGCTGTTAAAGGTCCATTTTGTAGTAGTGCGACTTAGGCAAATCAGCAAACACAGGGGAATCTTCAGAATCAGAGATGTCTATCACATCAATTTCAGAGATTTTAACAAAAGATGTCGGATTCCAGGTGCGAATGACAACTTTTCTATCTCGAGGAACCCTCACGCTCATAACTTTTCCCAAAATCTTCTTACGCATCAGACCTTTAAAATGAATATGTGATACATCCACATAAGAGAGATCCAATTCTTTTCCTGTTCTTCTCAAATACCAGAACCAGTCTTGGATAGTAACCGGATCAGGATAGCATTCATCATCATCATACACATCATCATCCTCGGGAATTTTGGGAAGGGGGAATTCAAGAATTGGGGAAAAGTTCACCAACTCAAAATTCGAGACTTTGGAAGGATGCATGCTCCCAAACGAGGAAGAAGAGAGAGATGGAGAGGGATTACTACTGGAGGTTCTTTGCACAGGACGAGGAAACACCCCTTTACGTTTAACCGAAGAAGACGAGGACGGCGGAGCACTTTTACGAGCGGAAGTTCGTCGAGAAGACCGACGAGGGGGCAGAGATGATTCTCCCGACTGATTTCTAGTCATGGTAGACAAACTGGGAGAAGCTTCAACCAAGCCAATTTCAAGAACCCTAGAAGCGGGTGAAGGAGAATCTTGGAGAAAGATTTGAGTTGAGGAAAAAGCAAAAATGCGCCTTGGGAATGAAGAGAGGTAGAGGGTAATAATAACGGGTAATAAAATAAAAGAGAACAAATACCGACCCGTCAGCAGAGATTGAAAGACCCTCATAGTGTTGCAACAAACTGTTGCAACAAAATGCACAACACAGGGGGCAACATTAGATACGACACAGCCCTAGGGCTTGCCGCAATTCCTCAAATCTGGCTGAATCAAGAGGCTTTGTAAAAATGTCTGCTAGTTGATTAGCTGTAGCAACATACTCCATAACCAGGGATTTCTTCTCAACCAGCTCTCTAATAAAGTGATGTCGGATGTCAATGTGTTTCGTTCTAGAATGCTGAACAGGATTCTTGGAGATATTTATAGCACTCTGATTGTCGCATAAAATAGTCATGGCTCCTTGTTCCAGACCATAGTCTACCAACATTTGCTTTAACCAAAGCAATTGTGTACAACAACTTCCTGCAGCAATATACTCAGCCTCTGCTGTAGATAACGATATGGAGTTCTGTTTTTTACTATACCACGACACCAGATTGTTCCCCACATAAAAACACCCTCCGGTGGTGCTTTTCCGATCATCTGTATTTCCTGCCCAGTCAGCATCACTATATCCTGAGACAAGAGTATTCGTATCCTTTGTATACCATATACCATAGTCTGCAGTTCCGCTGATATACCTGATAATCCTTTTTACAGCAACAATATGAGATTCCTTAGGGCTTGCTTGATAACGAGCACAGACTCCAACACTAAAGCTGATATCTGGTCGGCTAGCTGTTAGATATAACAGGCTACCTATCATGCTTCTGTAAAGAGTAACTTCAACATCTCTTCCTCCTTCATCCTTAAAGAGTTTTTCAGATGTGCTCATGGGAGTCCTAACATGTCTGGCACTTTCTAAACCAAATCTCTTGACAAGATTTCTAGCATACTTGCTCTGCGAGATGAATAGACCATCCTGACACTGTTTAACTTGGAGCCCAAGAAATATATTCAACTCACCAACCATGCTCATTTCAAACTCCCTTTGCATGAGATTAATGAACTCATGCACAAGTTGTTGTGATGTTGAGCCGAAGACTATGTCATCAACATAGATCTGGGCAATCATCACACTTGATCTTGTCCTTTGAACAAATAAGGTCTTATCAGCTCCTCCTCTTTCATATCCCTTTTTGAGAAGATACGTGGTCAATCTCTCATACCAGGCCCTTGGTGCTTGCTTCAGCCCATACAACGCCTTCTTCAGCTTGTACACATGATTCGGAAGAAACGGATCAGCAAAGCCTTTGGGTTGTTCAACATACACTTCTTCATTCAACAACCCGTTTAGAAAGGCACTTTTCACGTCCATTTGATGCAGTTTGAAGTTTAAGCTACAGGCAACCGCAAGTAACAGTCTAACAGATTCCAACCGTGCTACAGGGGCGAATGTCTCATCGAAGTCAATGCCTTCCACTTGGGTATACCCTTGAGCAACAAGCCGGGCTTTATTCCGGGTGACATTTCCCTTCTCATCTGTCTTATTTTTGAATATCCACTTTGTCCCGATGACATTAGTTCCTTTTGGTCTCTCCACAAGACTCCAAACGTCATTTCGTTGGAATTGGTTCAGTTCCTCTTGCATGGCCGAGATCCAGAAATCATCACCCATTGCTTCCTTCACATTTTTGGGTTCGATAGTAGAAAGAAAGCAGGCATACCCAGCCAGATCTCTGTAATTAACACGACTAGTGCCTCTGGTGCGACGACTGTCGTGAACGTCACCAATGATTAGATCCGGCGGATGATCTCGTATGATCTTTGTAATTCCCTCAGCATCTTGAGCATTATCAGCTTCTACTTGGGTTGACTCCATGTTGGCAGTATCCTGTGTTGCAACAATTTGTTCAACATGGTTCTGTTTGGTTTTGTTTGTTGCAACATCACTTTCAACACGAACATCATCTTCATTTATGTCTTCTTGAACTCCTTTCTCACCGGTCAGAATAGATTCTCCCTGATCAAAATCATCAACCACAACGTTAATGGATTCCATCATGACATCTGTTCGTTCATTCAGCACTCGGAACGCACGACTCCGTGTAGAATACCCCAAGAAAATTCCTTTGTCACTCTTGGTGTCGAATTTCCGTCTTGGTGTTCGATCTTGCAGGATGTAGCACTTGCTTCCAAAAATATGAAAGTAGGAGACATCAGGCTTTCGACCTTTCCATATTTCATATGGAGTTTTCTCAGTCAGTGGTCGAAGATAGACCCTGTTGATGGTGTAACAAGCAGTATTAATCGCTTCAGCCCACCACTTAGTATTCACTTTTCGAGCATTCAGCATAACACGAGCCATTTCCTGAAGAGTTCGATTCTTCCTTTCGACAACTCCGTTTTGCTGAGGAGTCTTAGGAGCCGAGAATTCATGTCCTATACCTTGTGCCTCACAGAATTCAGAGAATGAGTGATTCTCAAACTCTTTTCCGTGATCACTACGGATTCGAATGACTTTCCCTATGTTGTCTCCTCTTTCTACTTGTAGACGAGTACACAGGTTTTTGAAAGCATTAAAAGTGTCTGATTTTTCCTTCAGAAAATCCACCCAGGTGAAGCGTGAAAAATCATCAACACAAACAAAAATGTACTTCTTACCTCCGACACTTGTTTCTGAAGTGGGTCCAATCAGATCCATATGCAGTAGCTCCAGAGTTTTTGATGTTGTGATACTCTGAATTTGTTTGTGACTAATTGTCTTCTGCTTCCCCAGTTGGCAAGCTTCGCACACTCCTTCCTTCTTCTTGATTAACGTAGGCATTCCTCGGACAGCTCTTGCTTTGGAGATTTTCATTAAGGTCTTGAAGTTAACATGGCCTAATTTCTGATGCCATTGTTCAGAAGCATCAGTGGTGATACTCAGACATCTGTCAGGTTCTTGCAATAGGTAGCAGTTGTCACTGGATCTTTTTCCAGAAAGAATACATACTTTATCACTGTTAAACACAAGACATTCATTTTTGTTGAACCGAACCAGTAGCCCTTGATCGCACAGCTGACTTATACTGATAAGATTAGCCTTTAGATTTTCAACATGCATCACATCTTTCAATTTCAGAGTTTCTGTCATATTGAGATTACCTTTTCCAATAACTTTGCTTCTCTGTCCGTCCCCAAAGGTGACATGACCTTTATTTCCAGCAATGTACTCAGACAGAAGTCCCTTGTTTCCTGTCATGTGCCGAGAGCACCCACTGTCAAAGTACCACTGATTTTCTGCAAAGGTAGCTAAAGAGGTGTATGCAACCATACTGACCAGTTCCGACTTCTTAATCCACTTCATGCTTGTCTGTTGCTGTGGATGAACAATATTTCTTCCTTCACTCACATGCTTCATGCGCTTGAAACACCTCCAATCATTATGTCCTATTTGTTTACAGTAACTGCATATAAGCTGTCTAGGAGTAGTACCTCTTCTGTTCTTTCCTCGTGGCTTGACCTCATCATGTGGATTCCATTTAACATGTTCCTTAGCATTGAGACTACTCCTAGTCTTGGGTGTGTGAAAATTGCTTCCTCTGTTGTACCCAACTCCAGTTCAATCTCCAGCGACTTTTCCCATGTTGAGGATGTCATTGAGTTTGGTTTTCCCAGAGTTCCATCTGTTAACCGTGCTTTCAGCCTTCTCAGCTCTCATTATGGCTCTCTTCATGTCTCTCTCACAGTTCCGGAGACTTGCTTCAGTCTTCAGAAGTTTGATTTGATATGTATTCTTCTCACTCCTCAACTTAGAGCATTCATCTTTCAGTTTCTTGTTGGTTTCACAAATTTCCATCCATTTGTAGAACATAGTTTGATAGGCTACGCGGATTTCCTCATCATCAATATCTTCTTCACTCCCGACTTCTGATTCAGCTTCACTGTCAGAATCAGCTTTGTTTGTTGTAACATTTTGTACAACATGTTCTCCCTTGTGCTTCGTTGTAGCAGTACATGTTGCAACATTATGTTCAACAAGGCTGGCGAACTTGCCTTCAGATTTGTCATTCAGAATAGCTGTGAACGCCACATAATTACTGGTTATGTCTTCATCTTCCTCGCTATCTCCAGAGTCTTCATCGCTCCAAGTGCTGGCAAGAGATTTCCCTTTTAGCTTCTTTAGAGTGTTTGCACACTCTGCCTGTATATGTCCGAAACCTTCACATTCTCTACACTGTATTCCCTTTCCTTTGTTTTTAGACTCATACCTTTGTATAGGACGACCAGCATTCCTTTCACCTGCAGGAGGTCCTGTCCGCACCTTTTTATTGGTAGCTTTAAAATTCTGACCTTTATTGCTGATCTTTCTCATCATCTTGCTAAAGTTTTTGGTGAGAAGCGCGATATCATCTTCGAGTTCTGTCTCATCATCAGATTTTGATGGTTCACTGGCTTCAATCTTCAAGGCAACACCCTTCTCCTTTTTGTTTTGTTTGAGATTCATCTCATAGGTCTGTAAGGATCCCATGAGTTCGTCCAATCTCATGGTCGAAGTGTTCCTTACCTCCTCTATAGCTGCAATCTTTGCTGAAAATTTATCTGGCAGGGACCTCAGAGTTTTTTCAACAAGCTTCTTTTGTGAATACTTCTTACCCAGTTGAAATGCCTGGTTAGCAATATCTCTCAATCTTCCATTGAACTCTGCAACCGTCTCGTTTTCGTTCATCCTTAGATTTTCAAACTGGCTGGCGAGCATCTGTAATTTTGAGGCCTTAACAGTGCTGGTTCCTTCATGCACATTTTGAAGTATGTCCCAAGCTTCTTTAGCATGCTCACAAGTTGATATAAGCTTGAACTGCTCTTCATCAACGGCAGTAAAGATGGCGTTAACCGCCTTAGAGTTTCCTAAGGCAGCACGTTCTTCATCAGAATTCCAGTCTCTAACAGGTTTGAAACTCTCCTTGCCTTCTTTGTTGACTTCAACCGGAGGATTCCATCCTTCAACTGTAGCAACCCAAGCTTTTTCATCCAAGGACTTGATAAAAGCTCTCATACGAGACTTCCAATAGGTGTAATTCGATCCAGTAAGCAAAGGGGGACGAGTGACCGAAGCACCTTCTTTTGTGTTCATGATCAGCGTACTGACCTACAGGATCACATCCACTTTGAAAGAAGGTCAAAGTATTGTAGATGACAGGCTCTGATACCAAATGAAATTCAGTACGCAGTAAAGAATATAGCAAACAGCGTAAAAGCACGCAACATGCAAGGACACACAAGAATTGGTTTCGCAGTTCGGTGCGCACACCTACATCTGCGGGGCCACGCCCAGAAAATTGAATACTTCACTAAAAAGATTGGAGAATACAAATTCTACAATTCACGCTTTAATAAGGAAGAACACTCTCATCCTTAAAAACAAACCGTGAGGGGATGATCGCAATCAACCCCGTGAAGTATTCTTGGCAAGCTCCCCTTGCCTGCAAGCTCCCCTTGCCTGCAAGCTCCCCTTGCCTGCAAGCTCCCCTTGCACCACCGACTCGATCAACTCCCTTGATCCTGCGTGTCGCAGCCGTCGGCCTCCCTCCCGGAGATTATCCTTGAACTTCTTAAACTCAAGCGTTAACCCTAGCCGCCAAACAACCCATGGCTTAAAAGAGAACGCCCCTGCCGTCTTTGGTTCAATTTCCACGCAGGCAATCAAACCAAGATTCGGCTTCATCTTCAGCAACAACTGCACCATCTTCAACAAGAAGAAGATCCCGAAAGATCCTAAAGAGGCGGTTACGAGATCCTGATAAATCCGAACGTGGCAGCGGCAAGAGTATTGATTTGCCGAAAATCTCTCTTCAACCGATTCTCAAGAGATAGCACACAATCAACAATAAATCATTTAATAACCACCATAAGAGCAGAAACAGCAAGATAGAAAATAGCGGAATACGCTGGCTCCAGTTACGCATCCTATTGAGCACCACGGCGCACCAGGTATGCAAGGAAGCATAGTTTGTTGAACATCCTGGTCCAACAATCAGTTCAACAAAATGTCCAACATTCTCTTCTACATATGGCAGGGATATCAACCTATCCAACATTCTCCAGTGCCACATATGACAAGACGCATACTAGAATGACCACAGAATAAATCCTAACAGTAACAAGTGATTGTAACAGGCGATTGTGCTAGCCTCAAGTGTGAGGTGCTGGTATTGGCTCTCGACCGAGAATTTCTGCAACGGAGGTGAGAAGTATTCACCGAGTTATAAGGTGTACTATTCGTGAGAATAGTGGAAAGCTTAAGTGGGACTTGAGGACTGGATGTAGGTTAAGGAGTGATTGAACCAAAATAAGTATCTCGTATTTATGATTGTTTTTCTATGGTCGCTTTATACTCTTGCAAATACTTTACATTTCGCTGTTAATATTGTTCTTACTATTTGCAAGTAGATTTATTGATTAAGAAACACTTTGACAATACAAATTGATTTATTAGGCAACAACTTCAGATTTTTTTATTAGAATTCACACAATACTATTCACCCGCCCTCTAATGTTTCTACTTGCCATCATCAAAGTCCATACACTTTTATGTTAAGGTTGTTCTTATATTCTTTCCAAAAATCATGTTGTTTTTCAATTAGGACTCCGACTACAAAAGGCTCAGACAAAGATATGTTTTCATTTTAAGGTTATCTATGAGAACATGGCTCCTATGAATTTGAGAGGAATTTAATCTTTGGTTATGGATAAGTGAATAAAGTTACATATGGCAAATTTTGGGTATCGGCATCTTCTAGGACATCTTTCTTGTTAAGGCTATCCTAAGCTTCAAAAGTTACGTTGTAAAGACATTGGATATCAAAGAGTTCAATAGATAATGTGTTAAGAATGGTATGTCTACAAATCTTATTGGCTCATTCTGAGTTTGCTAGTTCTTTATCTTTATCTTCTTCAGGTTTTGGATCAGTAAAAGCAAAAGCGTAACCAGTAACATCATATATGCTAAAAACTCTTTCTTATCATTTCTTAAAGAAACTACCACTAAACAGTTTAATTTAATAGAGGTCAGAAATGGCCTTATCAGAAACTATAGCAACACCCACAATATACCTTTAAGATTGTTGGAAAAATAATGAAGCTGTGTTGGATGAAACTACATTTTAATTAAGGAATAAGGGACTTATACTGGTCAAGACGTGCTGTGCACTGCCCTTAAAGATAGACTTCCACCATTCAGAGACAAAGCTCGGTGAAAGACATGAACGACAGACCTCCCTTTCAGGATATAACGACATCTGGTTTTGTAAACATGCACCCGCAAGTACAAAACCCCAACGAGCATCAGTGTCAATTTCTTCTCAGTGCAGATAACAACAAGAAGAAGAAGAATGGAGGAGCACATGAGGTGGGAGGTGGGAGATGTTTGAGATTCAGACTCAACAGAGACAGAGGGTCGAAGATTCGAAGATCTATAAGCAATGAGTGAGTCACAACAAACAAACAATAAGCAAAATGAGGGCACACAACCCGCCAAGCACAAATCCAAGACCTCCTCTCGGCGCATAAGGAGATGCAAAACGAGGCCCAATTCGTGCACACCCGCAAAGAACAAATCCGAGATTGTGAGATACCCTATATGTCCAACAATTCATATTATTTTTTGGCATTGAGATTGTCTGCTCCTCTCGATGATATCCTTTATCACAATGAAAGTATATGTCAGATGTCCAGCCTGCATATATCAGTGTTCACTCTCCTTTCGTTTCTTCTCCCATGGAAATTAATCTTCAGCAACATCAAGATTAACTTATTGATACGACATTGGTTATGCAGTACATATACAAAGTTTGCTGGCGCTTAGATGTTGATCTTTTCCTATCGCATGTTGTGCATGAAATGCTATCTCACTGTGACTGGTAGGTAACTCACAAGAGGTACAAAGATTACCCTTTCAACATTCAAAGCTATCCATGAGCAAACTGGCATTAGTGCATCACACATGCATAATATTTGGGCACAGATTGCCAAGGATTATACACATCTCTATTTTCTTATTGAATTTTGTTTCTGTTTTCATCATGAGATGAGCAGCATACAAACCAACATTACACACTGGAGAGAACATCAACTGTTGGAAAGAAGAATATAACGAAAGAAAACGAATATACTCCCAAATATAATGCACTGCATTGCCTACATCTCTTATATATTTACTGCAGCACCCTTTCTTTATCCAACATCCTTCTTCACATGTAACTACTACTTAAGACTGCTTCACCTCTGTATCCTCAATACGGAGCTTTGCTCTCGAAAACTATCCCTATCATACACTCCGATCTAATTTTCCGATAATTACATGTCCCATGGAGACCTTACGGCTCCATGGAAGTGAGAGAGATCATGCCAGCTGAAGAGTTCACTTAGTCTCTTGTAAACTTCCATATGCTAGCTTTCTTGATGGAACTAAATATAATGAATGAACAGATAATAGATCTGCAAGGGCATTGGTAATACTTTGCAGTTATCACATTTGTTTCTTGAAAAGGGGCTTCTGACAGACTAAAAGATTATCATCGCTGTTCCCATCCACGCTCATCATGCGTGCATCCCATTTCAATCTTGTTGTCAGTGGTCGCATGGCTTCAATGAGAGAAGCTGCATCACGAAGTATCACCCACCCCTGTATGCAATGACAATGTTAGCGTCTTATGTTTGCTCGAGAATTTCATTGCAGAAAGAATTATCAGAAAGCCTTTCTCAGTATTTTGATGCCATATATCAGTATTTCCACATACCAGCTTCATTTGGTAGTGGATTTCCCATTTAACAGTGAGAAAACCTAAATCCAAGATAGACACTAAAATATGCATAACCCTACCTCTGGCCGCAGGATGCGGTCTATCTCCACAAATATATCAAATGTGGAACACCTGTGCAGATGATGAGCCATACGCGATAATAGTCCTGCTGCGTGCACCATGTCATAGGTTCTTGGATATGTCGGAAATGCTTCACACCTGAAAAAAGATAGAAGTTATAGGGTTTGATGAATCACAAAGGAAAAAAAAATTATTTACTAGAGAAGTATACTTGACATAAAGCAAACATAACAGTAGTTACGTTAATATGATGACAAAAGCATAGACAATGTTCACATTACAGAACACATTTTTCAAATGGATCAGGATTATTAGCTTCCCGATTGAGCAAGTGATCAAAAGGTTCACCATTCTCCTAAACCATCTTCGTATATGTGTTTTCGTTTTTTAATTCATTCTCCTAAGAAACTGGTTAGAAATGAATTCAGAGGGACCACATTATCGTTTTCCCCCTAAAAGGAAAGATAATTGAAAAGCCATAGTTTTCCATGTTTTTAACTATTTGAGGAACGAACCATAGTTAAGCCATATGGCCAGATTGGAAGGGTTTAATATTGGTGCAAATACTTCGGAACAAACGATTGCAAATAATGCAAATGCATGCACATTTAATACAGATCTAATAGACATATGATAAACATATACAAAGCTTTATACATTAAGGGAAACATTAGTTAGACAACTTAGGAGACAAAAGGGCAGGAAACAGAGCCCAGTTAAGAGCCCAGTTACAAACAGACAATGAATCATTTATTCATTAGTAGGGGCTGCAGTACTCAGCCAAGTAAGCCAACCCAATTTCCCCCAAAACATCGTTTAAGGGCAGATTTTCATCTCTGACTAAAAAATGAAGTATTATGACCCGTAAACACCATGAACCAGTTAGGGACACAACATGGACCACATTACAGAACAAATATGAAAACTTTCCCCATTGAAGCCTTGACCTAACCGATAAAAAGTTAAGGTTTTTTGGATACTGTTTATGGTCACTTCCAGTCAACTTGGGTTTACCATCTTTGAAATTCTCCCTATTTGAACCTATGATACAAAAAACACTTCACTCAACCAAAAATTGATGTGTCCAATACGGCCGAGCATGAGACATGTCCAACAGTGTTGCACATTTCTAAGTTTCCGAACCTTTAAACACCCCAAAAAAATGTATATACCTTCTTCTGACAAAATCTAATTATTCATATATGCTTTTACTATTTTACTTCTTGCATATGCGAATAGTAACCAACTATATTTGTTTAACCAACTATATTCATTAATATGAGTTAAAAATACATATACGCAAAAAGAAGAAAGGAAAAAATAATTCCGATCTTGTCCTTATGTATAGGTTTGGAGAAAAGCTGTCTGACACCCAGTGTCAGTGTTGGGCTATGAGTAATCATAGATTTGGACTCATGTCACATCGCCACAGAATTATTAGCCCTTTGCTGTATATACCAATTATATATCCTAGTTAGTTCACCACTGCACGAGTGCTCAATTGTTTGCCCGCAAACAACACCATCTCTTTCACATTCATTATCCACTGCATCCTACATGGTTTTGTGACATAACAGCATCTGGCGTGTTTCATAGGAT